>CM073757.1:11965046-12523498 GCA_037127355.1 Schoenoplectus tabernaemontani
ATTTCTAAATCAGAGAGTAGTCATTCCTAAAACATAAAAATAAAAAACTAAACTACACTAGGGATATATTGGATAGATCAGACAATTTATGCTTGGAATCATAAATCATTTGTTATCATAAGTAATGATTTACAGGGAATAGTACAGATAAGAAGAATTGCCCAATTAAAAAATAACATTGTACCTAAAACCGAACTTGTTAATATATAATCTAAAATTTATTTTAGAATTTCCAAGTCATTAGCTATAATTATATACCTTGATATCGACTTTCTGGTGTCTTTAATTGTCAACTCTATTAATCATGGTTTTGATCTACGAATTTGTTCCTTTTGTTTTCACTCAAATTATCATGTTTTGCACAATCCTTGATATAAAATCGTAGATTGTAATGTGATTTTTGTAGGGAAAAAAATTGATAACAAACAAGATGACATGGTTATTAAGGAAATTAAAAAAAGAAAATAATTTTTTTATAAAATACCAATGGGAAATAGGGAATTAATAATTTCTAATAACAAAGAAAATTTGAAAAGCATAATATGAATAAGATATCAGATATTATGATTCACAAGAATAATACAAGCAACGAAATATTACTATTATATATGTGAGGTTGTTATTAATTATCTCAAATAATAACAATAAAGGAATTAATATGCATTAACATCATACATCCTATTTTTTTTCTTGGACATTACACTATTATGCTGTAATCGGCCAATTCTCATCTCAAAAGATTTTTCTTTTTAAAACAAATGTCAGCTGAGAGCTTCTCCTCTCATCTTTACGGGAGATGTTACATTAAGCAAATAATATATACTTGTAACCTGAAAGATTGATATGCCATCTCTGATTTTTCATTTTTAGCCCAAAAAGGGTATTAAAGAAATAGATTTTATCCATAAAATGGTAAAACTGAGAAAGATCAATTTAATTCTTTACATGTACTTCTAAGTATTGATTTCATATAGTTATGTTATGTTTTACTTGTACGGTATTAGTCATATAGCCAATTTGGTCATTGACTATATGCATATATCTTATAGTTATCGGTAATGGACTGATTTTTTTCTTCTTTGGCAGGCCAATCAAAGAAGCAAGAAGATATAATGTATTACTGTCGTACAGGCAAAAAAAAAACAAAGAAAAATCAGTAATTTTTTTTTTGTTGAATTATGTACCTCGCTTAAAATGTCAAATTGATGGAGATTATTGAACCCATTGAATATATCCAAAATCATATATAATCACAGTAAAATTATAATAAATAAATAATAAATTGACTTGATTCCTTGAAATATAACTTCAGTTATATATATACACAAATTATAAATACGAATTTAAATAAGAATTCCGGTTTTAGTAACAAAATTTATATACCATAATACTAATAAAAAAATTGGGAAATTATATGATTAGCACAGATAATATAGAAATTCAGGTTCACAAGAACAATACAAGTAACGGTAATATATATTATATGTGAATTTAAGACAATTAATAACTATAGTTGAGATCAAATGAATGATTATGCTATCAAGTATAAAAAAGAATATTATATCTGAATCGTCCAAAATTTTTATTTACAATTTTAGTTATTCATGACAAAGCAAATCCTTTATTTGATTTGTTATGACCGTTTGATTTAAAAAATATATATTTCCTTATGCTTCCCAGATTAACGAAGCAGACGTGGTGATCTTGTATAGTACTTAATTAAATTGGAATTTCATAATTTTCTGGTTTTAGTTCGCTACGATATTTGATTTGACATAGACATAAATAACTAAATCGTGGTTAAACCTGATAATTGTATTTGTTATTGTTAATAATCAAACATTAACAATGGATTTAAAAGGAATGCGTCTGAGTCTCCACAGAAAGAATAAGTTTGTATCATAGGGATACGACTTAAGAACCATTTCTTTTTCCTCTGATATGTTTCTCATATACAATAGTCAATCCACACGGATGCCATCGTTGATAGATTTAAATAAATAAATATTAAAGTAATTTCATCCCCCGATCTTGCATAAGTAAATATAAATTTGTTCTTGAGTACATTTTTTGTTCAAATTCTTGAGAAATTATAACTATCCAGTTTAGTTGGTTTCATCCTATTGATTTAATATCAACTTAACTGGGTCTGAAATGCTAGTGTATTTTTTATTTTCAATTATTGGTAACTGTTGATATAATCATTTAGTTTTCCCACCATCTCAATTGACCTTTGTTTAATTGTCTAATTTGACCAAATTAAGTTATACTTGATCATATTTTGCTGGACTTCAATTAAATATTTAATTATTGTTGACCTCACAAAATAAGTTCTTAATATCTTATTTGATTTTCCATAAAGTAGTTTCATTCAAAATTTAATCTAGTGAACTATTATTCATACTTACGTACCTGGAAAAATCGTGGTATATAAGAGAAGTGATTCTTATCAAACACAGATTAATTAATAAAAAAAATTAAGAAAAGTTTATAGTACATAATAGTAGCATTTGTTAGAATATTGTATCGTAGAATCCATGAATATGTTAAGATATCATAAAATCTATACATATAATATGGAATTAATGTTCATATAAGCAGTACACGTGATGATATCAAATACGAACCATAAATTATATAATATAGGATCTAAACTTGAAATTTAATAATTAATCCGTTAACTTCATGGAAAATGAACTGAAAATTTTATATTGTGAAATCATTATAAGACAATTTCATTAATTATAGAACCATAAATCTATTATTATTGTTACTATTTAAGTTGGAAAAATCATTTATATATTTTTTATCAGAGTAAAGCAATGGAAATGCAATTAATTTTATTTATAATTATCTAGTGGGAGTTAGTAATCCTCTAATATAAATTATCTACCATATTTGATCGGAAGAATTATATAAATAACTAAGCAATGAAGTTTCTGCACAACTCTATCCCAACTAGGATAAAGGAGAAGGATTGTGGTGGGTGTGGCGAGTCCTGCACTAAAACAGTCGATATTTATGAAAATGAAACCTAGTCAATTTTCGTTGGGCGTCACCCTCTTAGCGACGTGTCATATTGGAACCGGATATGGCGATAAAAGAACAAGAGTCGGGTCATCACCGCCTTAGTAGCGCGTCATATTGAAATCCGGATACGGTGACAAGTGAGCGAGGGCCGGATCGTCATCACCTTAGTGACGCGTTGCATCGACACCCATATGTAGTGTCAAATGAACAAGAGTCTTCGCACTTGACTCGATGAATAAGATTCGTTTAGGTAGTTGGAATGTAGAATCCTTAACAGGTAAGTTAAGAGAGTTAGTTGATACTGTGATTATGAGACGTGTGAATATTTTATGTGTTCAAGAGACTAAATGGACGGGTCATAAGGCTAAGGAGGTGGAGAATATGGACTTTAAATTGTGGTACACATGAAAAGAACGAAGTAGAAATGGTGTAGGCATCTTAATTGATAAGAGCCTCAAGAATGAAGTTGTCACAGTTAGGAGACAATGGGACATGATCATCATAAACAAATTGGTTTTTAGAGATTTAGTCTTGAACGTTATCAGTGTGTATGCTCCACAAGTAGGTTTGAGTGATGATATCAAGAGACGATTCTGAGAAGACTTAGAGGACATAGTTAGAGGAGTGTCTAGTGGTGAAAAACTCTTCATTGGAGGATATCTTATTGGTCATGTTGGCACAATTAGAGGGGGGTTTGAAAGGGTACATGGAGATTTTGGATATGACGAACAGAATCAAGAAGGAAAAGACATCTTGAACTTCGCTATAGCTTACGACCTCATGGTAGCGAACACCTTCTTTAGAAAGAAAAAATCGCATTTATTTACTTTCAACATTGGCTAGCACTCGAGCCAGATCAATTTTGTCCTGACTAGAAGGGAGGAGAGATCAAACTGCATGGACTATAAGGTTATACATGGCGAGTGTGTTGTCACATAACACAAATTTTTAGTGGTTAATTTTCATTTTCAGGTATGTGTCCGGTGAGATAGAGGTATGAAAATAATAAAAACGAGGTGGTGGAAGCTCAAAGGAGACGTTTCTCAGGTGTTTAAGAATAAAGTTATTGCAGACGGACCGTGGAATGAATGTGAGAATGCATATAATATATGGAAGGAGATGACAACTCACATTCGGAATGTGGCTATAGAGGTGTTTGAAGTAACTAGAGAAAATAAACGTGAATCTAAAGACACTTGACGGTATAATGATGATGTACAAAAGGCTATCAATGAGAAGAAATAATGTTACAAACGTTTACATCACAACAAGAGTGAGGAAAATATACAAAAGTACAAAGAAGCTGGAAAAAACACAAAGAAAGTTGTGAGCAGAGTAAGAAGTCAAGCATACGCGGAGCTGTATCGAAAATTAGATACGAAAGATGACAAAAATGATGTCTACAAGATGGCTAAACTTCGAGAAAGGAAGATAAAGACTTCAACCAAGCTAAATGTATTAAGGATGAGACTGATAGACTTTTGGTGAAGGATGAAAGATTAAAACAGATGGAGAGAATACTTTGACAAGGTATTCAACGATGAGAGTGCGAAAATCATGATCGAGTTGGACGACTCAATTGACACTAACAGACAATTTATTCGGAGAATTCAAGAGTCTGAGATGAAAGAAGTTTTAAAAAAAAATAAAAACAGGTAAGGCGTTAGGACCAGATGACATCCCGATTGAGGTATGGAGATATCTTGGAGATATAGTAATAGTGTGGCTCATTAAGCTATTTAATATTATTTTTGGTCCAATAAGATGTCCGATGAGTGGAGAAGAAGTATATTAGTATCAATCTTCAAGAATAAATGAGATATTCAAAATTGTACTAATTACAGAGGAATTAAGCTCATGAGTCATACCATGAAGTTTTGGGAGAGAGTGATCGAGCATCGTTTAAGAAAACTGACAATTATCTCTAAACACTGACATCGGGAAAAGAAGAAGGATCTACATATGATATTTATTGATTTAGAGAAAGCGTATAATAAAATATCGAGAAATATCATGTGTTGGGCGCTCGAAAGAAAACTAGTCCCAACAAAATACATTACCCTTATTAAGGATATGTACACAAATGTTGTGACTTGTGTCAGAGCATGTGACGACGAGCCCATACATTTCCTATTAAGATAGGATTACATCAAGGGTCAACATTGAGTCCATATATTTTCATCTTAGTGATGGACGAGATCACAAAGGACATACAAAGAGTTATTCCTTGGTGTATGCTCTTTGCTGATGATGTGATGTTGATTGACAAGAGCAGAATTAGAGTCAATCAGAAACTAGAGTTGTAGAGATAAACTTTAGAATCAAGAGGTTTTAGACTTAGTAGGACCAAAATCGAATATATGAGGTGTCAGTTCAGCGGGAAAACTCAGATGACGGAGATGTTAGTTTGGATGGACGAGTAGTACCCATGAATGACACATTTTGATATTTGAGATCGATGTTGCAGAGTGACGGAGATCGATGAAGATGTTAGTCATAGAATAAGAGCTGAATGAGTAAAATAGAGACAAGCATCTGATGTTCATTATGACAAAAAGGTCCCAAACAAACTAAAAGTCAAGTTCTACAGGACGACGATTAGATCCGTGATGATGTATGACGTAGAATGTTGTGCTACAAAAGGACAACACGTCCAAAAGATGAGTGTAGCTGAAATATGGATGTTGCGTTGGATATGTGGTCACATAAGGAAAAATCGAATCAGAAATGATGATATTAAGGACAAACTTGGGGTAGCATCAATTCAAGAGAAACTAATCCAACATCGTTTGTGATGATTTGGCTCATGTATGGGGTACCCTGTAGGTCTCAATTGTATTGATAAAAATAATATGTACGTGGTAAAAAATCATAACCTGACATCGAAAAATAGTTTATTATGCCCTTACTGAATTTGGTCTCTTATTGTAACTTAAAATCGGTTAGGCAATTGGATTATATTACTAGGGGTGTGAAAACGGATCGGTTTAATTGGTTTTAAACCGAACCGTTAAATTTTGGACTATTTGGTTTAGTTTTTCGGTTTAAACTTTTCAGTTCGCTTGAAAATTTTAGCTAATTCGGTTTTTGTTCTTTGATTCAATTTTGATTTTTCTAAATCGGATAAACCGAAAAAATCGAATAGTCCAAAAATTATCAAATAATTTTATTTTACTTAATATAACTAAGAATTATATAAAAAAATAATCCAAATATATTTATTTTCTATAAGTTTTATTTAGTTATTTCTTTTATCTTTTAAAATATTTGTTTCTTCTATCAATTTTAATAATTTTTGATATTTGTATTCCTCTTTAAATAATATAATTTATGTTTAACCGAATAAATCGAAATAAATTTCGGTTTATTTGATTTTCGGTTTATTCAGTTGATATTTTTAGAAGTTTGGTTCGGTTCATAATTTGACAAACCGAAAAAAACTTCGGATGCATATAATTATTTCGATTTGAACCGAACCGACCGTTTGCACACCTCTATATATAGAGGTGGCAGAACCCGACCCGACCTGAGAAACCCGCCCGACCCGCCCGGACCTGAACCCGACCCGTTCTAATTTTTTAAGAAAGTCAAACTAATCCGACCCGACCCGAACTCGACCCGACCCGACCCACCCGAGATCAAATGACCTTTAATCCAATCGAAATCCCTATATATTACTTCTTTGACCTATGTATGTTGGGCATGTCGCCGAGTCAATTTGATTTGATATATCAAATATTTTGCTTGATATGTCTGAAATGCTTTAAAAAGTAACTTATTTTGGTGACTACAAAATGATGAATTTATGTCTTTTATTATAATAATAAAAATATGCATATATATATATATATTAATAATCATTTGAAACATGTTACATAATACAAATCTTCATATCCATGCATTATAAGTTATTTGTTATATTAATTGAGAAACAAAGAATTTCGTATATTCATTATAAACAAAACTTGCATGATTTTTTGGATTAGTAGATAATTTGAGAATGGATTTATTAATTAAGATTCATATAAATTAATTTTTTTATTAACTAGGTTAAGTACAAAAGATTAATTTATATTATTTTAACTATAAACCTGTTACGGAGAATCTGTATCATAAGATAATCAGTTAACTTTTTAACTGGCTCCGTTTTGTTTTTTTTTTGTTAGTGAAGTAGGTTGACAAACCATCGAATAAATGTAGTTCTGTTAGTGAAGTAGGTTGACAAACCATCGAATAAATGTAGATGATATTGAACACCTCGATCAGAGTGTTACAATATCAATCAAACACATACAAGAAAATGCCCACAAGCATTCTGCAAACAAACTATGTAAACAAGTTTGATATGGTCCATAAAAGTGACGGGCTTGACCTAAGATCATGGGGGACCAAAAAAAGTGTATATATAAATATCTTAAACACTACATCTCAAATTTAAAAAGGCTAAATGAAAAAATTATCACAATTGCACTATAAAATATATAAATTTTTAACAGATATATTAATTTTCAAAATTTTTGAAATGATCGGCCCTTTCTGGTCCTCACTAAGCTCCGCCCCTGCATAATTTTATATCAAAAGTTAGCAATCTAGACTAGAGATGTTCACAAAAGAGAGTAAACTGAGATTCACACTACCCAGATTTCAGCTTCCTTGGATGCTCTTTTGAACCTTATTAGCTTTTCGAGACAAGCAGCATTCACTACACCAGTTATACGCAGACTTAGAAGAACCGGTGAAGTAGCTAGTATCAGCTCCACAAGTGGAAGGATGAATTCTGCTACTTCTTTTGGGTAATAATTAATCTTAACAAGCTTCAGATTCCCAAATAATGTTGTTGGTGCTGTAGGCTTCCACAAGGATCCAATAAGTGATGTAGTTGGGCTTACGTATGCAACCTACAAGTACATGATAATTAATACACACAAATCTGAAAAAAAGAATACAATATAAAAACAATAAAGAAACACAAAAGATTAAAGAAAAAAACAAATCAAAATATTTTACACATACATAGCAAATGAATTTTTTTTTGAGGTACAAAATAAAAGAAGGTTCAAATAAGTAAAGGATCTTACAATTTCAAGTGTTTCAAGACTTGGTGCATTCTCAATCATGCCAACTGCAGAAGCATTTTCTTTTTGGTTGGAAGGATTCATATGAAGAACTAACTTCTTTAGGCAAGTGAACTTTAAAGGAAGCTCCAAGTTACTCACGCAAGCAAGAAACTAGAAAAATAGCAAAATGAAATAATTCGTAATGCAACACATCATATACTGATTGAACAAATGCCACAAAAAAGGGAGAGAAAAAATTTACCTTCATGAAAGAATAGCCTATATCAAGTATTTCTATGTTGAATAGAGAACTAAATGCATCCTCCAGAATATTTTCACAATTATCTTGTTCAACAGTAAGACTGAGATCAAGGTTTGCATCCACAACCATGGGTGTTATCAAGCGAATGTGCTTTAAATTATTCATAAATAGGTATATGTGCTTGAGCTTTGGAGCTTTTATTCTGACGGACAAGTCATACATATAAGAGATGTGTATATTTTCCAAAAGTGGACAACTTGATAACAAATTCTCCAAATCTTCTTCACCGATTGTACAATTATACAACTGGAGGGACTTCAGGATTTCAAAACCATTGAATGATCGAGGTAGTTCAAGGATGATATTCGCAAGGTACACATCTGTCAAACTACTAGCATTGAAAAAACTGGAGGGTATCTTCCATTTAGAATGTAGGTTCAAAGTGAGATTCCTGATTCCATTCCTTGACAATATCACCATCCAACGGTGAACAGCATCATTGAAATTATGACCACAATTTTTGAGCTCAAATTTCTGAATTGGGCCTTGGTGGAGTAGCAAAACAATATCAACAAATTTTGTTAGCTTTGAGACTCT
The DNA here is from genome assembly GCA_037127355.1 of Schoenoplectus tabernaemontani. Taxonomy (NCBI): domain Eukaryota; kingdom Viridiplantae; phylum Streptophyta; class Magnoliopsida; order Poales; family Cyperaceae; genus Schoenoplectus; species Schoenoplectus tabernaemontani. Next base: position 11,973,993 of record CM073757.1, read on the forward strand.
TTCTTGATAGTCAATGGTTTGTTTGACAGTATCCTCACCGAACACCAGATCTGGAATGAAAGTCCATGCATACCTCCACTTGCTTGACAAACAGCTGGTTTTTACTGCCTCTTTGATTGGCAAACATACAAGAACCTTCTCTTTCAAATCTTCTGGAAGCTCGCTAATTCTGTCCAGGTAGGTCATACTCTCTTTTTTCTGTTTATGATGATCCATCAAAATAGGTTTTCTCTATACTCAAATAAAGCTAGTATGTATATCTACAACATCTGAAAAAAATTGGGATAAGTTATCGAGTCTTTCATACACCATGTATAATAACTTGATGTTCCAGCTACAGTCCAAATTCCGTACCAATTAATTTATTAATTTTCTTTTGAAAATTTGGTAAATATACCACTGGTTTCAATTGAAACAAAAAGGTTTTGGATACCACAAAGGACGTCCTGGGTACTTACATCTACTGAACAAAACTAAACTTACTGTTTTAATATCTCAACCCTGTGTCTAGGTATTATGCCATTACGCTAAAAACAAAGAATCTAAATTTATCAATATTATTAATACATCCTAAAAACAAAGAATCTAAATTTATCAATATTATTAATACATCCCACAAAGGTATTATTTCTTCAGAATAACGCTTCTCCACTATTTACCCATTAATTCAATAAGAGTTTTAAACAAATCATATTTTTCGTCCTACAGAAGTTTCCTACTACTTTTTCATTCTATTAAAATGTTGTTAAATAAGTGGCCTGTTATGTTTTACAATGCGCCAAACAATTCCAGTCGTTTCCTATGTAATACCAGATACGTAATTACCTCATAGTAGTACCAAATCAGGTACCACCGTACTGGTGTGAATAGACAACGAAATCATATAATAGTAGAAGTAACGCATGGTACCCACGGGTGTTTACTCAAAAAAAAAAAACAAGTAACGCATGGCACCTCTCTGACTCATTCCATCAACCCTACTTACCATTTACAAAAAAAAAATTGTGAAGAACAAAAAAAGTACAGTGTATATATAAGAAGCTTATCAGAACATGTAACTGTTTTGAAGAGTAGAACTATTTGAATCAGACAGGCACGGGAGAAGGGGAAAAATCACAAAAGACCATATACAAATTGAAGTAAACTTACCCCCGATTCAAACGAAACCCTCCTCCAAACGTGGAATGGAATTCGTAATTTCACAAATTGGTTGGTCAGGAGGAGACGGAGCAGAAAGAGATGCTTCGGCGAGACCTTTTCCTTCCCAAATCGCACCGTGAATTCCCCAGAAAATATGAATCTATTATGGCATTTGAGAAACGCGATTTGGCAACCATGAGCGTATTAGAATTGGGTAAGTGATAGAGTCGAGATGTGTATACACACCGGGGCTGTAATGATCCGGCTTCGCCCCCAGAAATATTGTATTCACAAACGTGTGTTGTGCGAGTGTTTGATACAGAATGTGTTGTGTTCGACATGGAGTGGAACGTGTTGTGTTACATGTATTTACCTAAAACAGTTAAAAACTGAATATTCATGTCTAACACATGTTAAATACACGTGTCTAAGATATGTGATACATCTAGCACGTCGTGTTAAATATATTCATATTTATACGTGTTTATCACGTGTCAACACTTATAACATATAAATGTCATCAAATTGAATTAGTTTTGATACCGAATCAATATCGGCATATCGCATTTAAAATATGATTTTAAATTTAAATATCATATTTAATATCTAATTTAGGTAGTGGTCAATCAGGTCAAATCTTTTTTTTAGAGTGATATCAAATCTTTTAGACACGTCTTCACGTATTCTCGCTTGCTCTCTTTTTTAAAAACCCTTGAATTTGTATAAGATATTATAATAATTGTCATTCAAGATTGTTTCTTTTCTTCAATTGTGTCGTGCGGTGTCACGTCAGCTGAATCATCCATGTGTCTGGAGTCCACTTATGGTAGTTTTGGTTATATCGATAAAAATTGAGGATGTTAATAGACGTGTCAGACGTGTTGTACGTGCTACACATGTACACGTGTTAGACGTGCATGTTTGTGTTAGATGTGTTAGATGTGCGTGTTTAGCTGTGTCAAAATTATTTATATATTGATCATGCACGTTTAACAACACGGCTCGTGTGACATATGAACATGTCACTTGCAGACACGTTCAGATACGAACACATATTTGTGTTCGTGTTTACACGTGCGTGTACACATGTCCGACACGTTTATCATTACCCTACCCAGAAATAAAAATATTTATTGGTGAAATTTTAATTTTATAAACTCATAAATCAAAATATATAAAGTAAAATAAAATATTATTAGTTAGATGAAAATGATTTAAAAATGAAAAGGTCATGATAAATAATAATGCTGATTTAATGTTTTGACTCGTTATAATTTTTTTATTTTTAATAAAAATAAAAAATAATAACTATTAGATAAATGTAATTTAATAATTGCTATTAAATTAAATGAACAATAATATTGATGATGTGGTATGATTAAAGATTCGAAAATCCAACCCTCTATCATGATAGGTCTAAGATAATTGATGTTAAATTAATAAAAGATGCAATAGTTCAAGGTGAAAATTAAAATCAAAGTATATATTATACATTGTGTGTAGGGTTGCGAATGAATTGAATTCGATCGAATTAGGCTATATGCTAATTCAATCTGAAATTAATTCGAGCTAAATCGAACTCGAAGTAAATTGAACTCCAGATAAATTCAATTATTTTAATTTTTATATATTATCACAAATAACTAGAGCTAAAATAATTAATTTTATATTAACATTTGAAAAAATAAATAATATTTATTAATTCAATAATAAATTAATAGTATTTCATTTATTTTCTAATAAAATAATTATATTATTACATATATATTATTGACTCAATTGTTAAAATATATTCAAATAACTATATATCGAACTATTATGAATCAAACTCAAACCAATTCATTAAAAAATTATTGAATCGATCTTGAATCAAACTGACAAAAAAGTCTAACCGAAAAAACTGAATTCAAGCTAAAACACTGAACAAATTATGAATTATGAATTTTTCTTGCACCAATTTTGTGAAAGAAAGAAAATGAGAAAAGTATTTGTAAATCTCTTACTGAATTATTCTAATTACACCATATAATATAAAAAATATGATGTTAATTAGATTATGTTGGATTGAGATGTAAAAATAAATGCAAAGAAAAAAAGATATTCATGAAACTCGAATAGAAATCATTAAAATTAGCATCACATCTTTTAATCTTCGAAACAACAACAACATTATGAAATTCAACTCAAAAGAAAATAATATTATCTTCTTAATTATATAAAAGATTTAGAAGTTTGTGTATAGGAGAGACGAAGAACAAAAAAAACAACTAAAAGCATTCTTAAATGCAATTAAAACTCAAGAGTCATGCAACGTTAATTTATGATTTTAGAACTATTTGTTAATAGAAACTCTTATTAAAAATGTTCTCGAATTAGGGAGTGTTTGGCACTCAATGAAATAGCAAAAAGTTAGAATAGTTATTTATTTCGACGAATTAATTTGCCAAACGAATTTTAGACTAAGTACAAGAGTGCGGAAGAGTGCTAATCCGGTATACTAAGTTATATGTGGTATACCATATTAGTTCTCGTCGGAATAGTGATTATTATTTGATTATGTTATATTATATTATTATATCATGATTATAATTATGATTATGATTTATTATTATATTATTAGTATGATTATAATTTATTATTATATTATTATTATGATGATTATTTATTATTATAATAATTATGATTTTAATATTATATTATTATATTATGATTATAATTTTATTATTATATTATAATTATGATTATATTATTATGATTATAACTATGATTATTATTACATATTATTACTTTATTATTATATTATTATGATTATAATTATTTATTATTATATTATATTATATATTATTACTTTATTATTATATTATTATGATTATAATTATTTATTATTATATTATGATTATATTATAATTATTTATTATTATTATATTATGATTATAATTATTTATTATTATATTATATTATGATTATATTATAATTATTTATTATTATTATTATATTATGATTATAATTTTTAATTATATTATTATATTATTATATTATTATGATTATAATTATAATTATAATTTATAATTTATTATTATAATTTATTATATTATCATTATTATTATTATTATATTATCATTATTATTATATTATTATCATTATTATTATATTATCATTATTATTATTACTATTATTATTATTATTATTATTTTAATTATAATTATAATTTATCATTATTAATATATTATTATATTAAGATTATGGATTATGATTATTATTATTATAATATTATTATTATATTATTATTATTATTATTATCATCATTATTATTATTAGTATCATAATTATTCATATTTTAACTATTCTGATTAACAACTGTCAAATGATATTTTCTCTTTTCCAAATAGTAAAAAATATCACTCTTCTACCACTCTTTCAAAAATACACTATTCTATTACTCTTCCAAAATTACCACTCTTCTAAACTTATTCCTTGATTTGTCAAACCAACCCTTAGTGTATAGTTTGTGCTCGTGCACTGTTTAATAAGTTTGTAGTTTGCGCAATTTTAGTAGCACGTGTAGTTTGTGTAAACTAATAAGATTAACTGGCTGGAACTAAATACACACTGACTTTCTTTTAAATTGGATTTCAAGTCATCCAGAAGTTAGCTATTGAAGTGGGCTCATTCAATTTAAAAATAATAATTTATTCCTTCTAACTAAAAACTTGGTATTACTTTTAATTTACCATAACCATTATGAAACGAATTAAATCACATTTATTTAAATAAAATACGATTTTTTTTTACATTCTGTAATGCTGAAACTATGCATCGCCTTCGCCTATACAGAAAAAGGTTCACATTAAATTAAGAAGTCTGTGACCGATCACAAAACAAAAAATGCAAATGAATTCATTGACATTTTTATCCATGTAGTAATTGACCAAATCAATGATAACACATAATTATTCTTCTCTTTCTTTTATTTACCAGTATCAGATCCAGCATATGGTTTTTTTTTTATTTGCTTCTTTTGTTACCAGTATTAGACCCAACATATGTGGAGCAGATAAATTAAAAGAACTTGAAGGGAGAGCAGGGGCAGTAGTTGAAGAGTCAAATAATCTATTTGGCTCCTTTTTGAATATATAGGACAAGCCTAACAAATACCCTACCGATGAAATTCATATCTTACTTTACATTGTAAAGTACTGATCGGATATGGATCTCACCCTATAAATTACTCAACACGAATCTTGATGTTGTCCATTTTATTCTCCAATAAATAAAATCTGACCACTTTACTCTCTAGAGTAGCTCCTCACTCTAGAAGATATGTATCCGTACCGATGACCTCAAAATTTCTCTCTGAATTCAAACTCTAACTTGTGTTGGCTTGAATCATATGCTAGACCCTCTTTCATACAACTAAACTTTTGCTACATTTTTCTTGACAATTGGATGGATCGGGTCGAATTTGGATTCGGACGGGTCGGGTTAGATCTGCTTAATTTAATTTTTAAAAGAAATAGAAACGGGTCAATTAATATATTAATTTTTTCAGCTTTTATATTGATTCATTCAGATTGAATTGCAGATTATTTAATTTTGAACCCGGTCAGATCCAAATTGAGACAACTCAAATTAGTTTCTCGTATCAGATCATATCTTACCACCTCCCAATAATTGAAGTGTAACATAACAATAATTGAGAGAAAAATAGAACACTATACCGCCTGGCCTGACATTCTGAAAAGAATTGCGCTTGGGAACGGGACTTCAAATAATTAATCAACTTTACCAATAAACAGCTCAGCATAAACTGGGCCTCAAATGTGTTGAATTTTAATAGAACTCCGAATTACTAGGTACGGCTCAGATACGGCCCATTTCTATCCACCACTACATTCGTCTCTCACCTCCGCAGGGGGCTTCTAAGATCGATACAAGCGGATTCGTCCGATAGGAGAGAGACGAAGATCCACTAGAGAAATCAGCGAAGTTCCTTGGATCGATCGATTGACAGAGAGAGAGAGAGAGAGAGAGAGAGAGATGGGAGGAGGAAGCCATGGACATGCTGACGCCAGCCACGGCCATGGAGCCGGGGATTTCAGGACCAAGGTTTGGAGTATGACTGGTGGGCCCTACTGTCGCCCCGTGCACTGGCAGCGCAACACCGCCATCGCTTTGGTCGGCATTGTCCTCGTTTGCATCCCTGTCGCTATGAAATCGGCCGAGCTCGAGGTGCTCATCGTTCTTTTTATTTTTATTTTTATCGTGCTTATTTCCTGGTATCTTTTGGTTGCGATCTGGACCTGATGCTGCTCGTTGAGCTAGTAATTTCCTAGTTTTGCTTCCTATTTCAACTTCATATGCCATTACCTTAAAATACAAGCGGATTTGAGGGCGAGGAGGTACTTGGGAGTACATTTTATGGTTTGATAGAATGATGTTCAATCCCACCGCACGAATGGTGCTATCGTTTTCTGTTCGGAAATATCATGTAGATAGCTCTTGATAAGTCGAAGCATAATCGCTTTTGTAAGTTGTAAATGGATGTTTCTAAGTTTACATGACCATAAGATTGTTAACAATTTTAGATGAAAAATTCTTGTGATTTTTTTATTATACATTACCTCGTGTTCTTGTGATTTTTGATGAATTATATGAGGCAGTTCTGGGCACATTTATTTCTAATGTTCATTTAACCTTGGCGGCAGCACAAATGATAAGGATGGTAATAATATATGCCTAGTCTTGGTGTACTTTAGGGGAGAAGCTGGTGCTGTATGCTCATTGCTCACGGAACTACAATGTAATTTGGAGGAAAATCAATGCTAATGTTAGATTATGTCTGTTCAATTTTCTAGAGAAAAATCAAATATTGGAAAATTGGCTTTGAGGAAAGCCTATTCAAGTATTGATTTATTGAGGAATTACAGAGTTTGCTTCCAAACATATCAAATTTAGAAACCTCTTGTCAATATTTGCATTGATCTGGATGCTTTTTTTTTGGGGGTGGGGGGGGGGGGGGTGTATTCGGAGAGGTTGTGTGGTTCATTTCGGAAGGATCCTGAACTGAAAAGGATTCCTACATCATTCAGTTAAGCATTGGCCTGTATCACTTGGTCCTGCTGGTTAGTGCCAAATTTGGGTTACTTACAAATACAGTATAGTATTGCTGATGCTCGTACTTATTATAATTCTTTTAATCGCCGTTAACTTGAATGAGAATTTAGTTCATTGATCTAATGTTACATATTTCTTGGTTTTTCAGCAAAGGCCACATCACCCAGTCCGGCCAATTCCTTCACAGCTCTGGTGCAAAAATTTTGGCAAGAAGGAATACTAAATAGTTATATGTCTCGAATCCTTATAGAACTTTATTCAGAATCCATTGCAAATGCCTTTTTTTTTTCTTGCTTTGTAACGATGTATAACTTTTCTTCACATGGTTTAACATGAAATGGCATGGTTGCCATGAGTTCAACTTCATTGAATAAAAAAATATATGTTTTATGGAAGTGACAGTGAATCAGATTCAATTTGCCTTCTGCATCTAAAGTAACTGTGCATCTGTTACTATTGTCTGTGTAACTTAACAGTTTAACAGTGAATTCTGATTGATTTGGCAGAATTATTTTCTGTGATCTTTTTTCTTTTGGTAATTGTAAATTTGTGAAAGTGTGTCCAGATTGTTTGGAAACAAGATGCTATGCCTTCATTGGTATATGTTTCTCGAGAGAATGTACAACTTGTAAGGCTCCAAACTTATTCAAGGTTCCTGCATGCAAAATCCTTGGCCAGCATATGTAAATAACTTACATGCTCTTCTTAATTAACTTCTCAGTAAGAAAGAAACCACGGGCAAATGATCCCGCAATCCAACTTTCACAAAGCAAGAGGGTACAGCATGAGAAAATTAAAATATGTGAGATTATAAATGGTACAGAACTTCAGTCTGAGGAGAGACGTGCACCCTTGTATTTTAGGTTGGGCTGAAATATGAGCCCAATATTTATTAGGTAATAAAGTCTACCGACCTAACTATAGGAAAAAGAAATACATTCAATTTGAACAGAAAACTCCAATTATTGGTTTGGAAATAAGTTTCTCACGAGGCACAATTGTTGAAGCAATGAAGCTTTTCTTTTACTCTCTTTAAAGTGAATAAAATACTTTAGACATTTTAGACTCTCGTGCTTATGTGTAGATTTGGAATTGGCTCCTTTTTTTTTAGTTATGTTGTCTATGACACTTAGTTGATTGAAAATTAACATGATAGTGATACTGAACACTATTCATTTGATAGTTGTGAGCTGAGTAACACAATTCAATACACCAAAGCAAAAAAAAAAACCCAATTAATAAACAAGGACATTCAGCTCATTCCCTGAACCTAAATTAAAGTACATGGTTGCTACTTGACTAGCACTTCGATCAGCTGCATAGTACGAAATATTCCAAAAAATATATATACAAAACTTACACTATTTATTTAGCTGTGTACATGCATCCAGTGAGTGAAGTCCAACAAAAAATGACATTTCTACATACGTAAACACAATCTCAAAATCTTAGTTGAGGTCAGTTTCTTAATTTGTAACAGATTTATTTGTTTAATTGTTTTGTTGAAAGTGACACTCTCAAATTTGGAACTACTCTGCAAATGACCTCCAATCATATAAGCACAGAAAGACATGTTAACCTCCATTAATTGTTGGTCCTAGGCAGATTAAATAACGTCAATTATATCTTAATTTTACAACAATGAACTGTTTTTGCTTGGATCTTTTGCAAAATCTAGAAGGGTTTGACCTTAGTAAGTAATATCTATCTCTTTACTTGTATCATTTGGGATGGTTGCATGGATTGAAGGGCTTAGGTAACCATGGTGGTTGGGAAACTCTCTCTCCTTGTAGGCTGTTGAGGGAGATTTCTTTTGTGAAAAACCATTCTCTGTAACAACCTTCTTTAAAATATACCTTTTATTGGTTTCAAGCCATCATAGCCTTCTTTGTAACAACCATTTTATTTACTTGTTAACTTTAGCATCGATCTTCATTGATTTTACTCCTGATTTAAAGTGATCATAGCCTTCAAGTTTTATATAAGGTTTCTTGTTTTATCTCTCATAAGTGAAATGTGTCCGCGTAATTTAGCAAGAGAGAAGGTAGCAAATGTTGGAGTAATTGTTACCATTATATGATGTACATATATGAATCAAAATTAAAATATCATTAGTTGATAAAGTAGCAGATACTATATATATACGAACCAACAAATAACAAAGATTAAAGAGTACGTAGGTAAGTGGAAACTGAGAAGGATATCACTTTTTGCCCATGACACTTTGTTATCGGTTTGTACCTTGTATAATGTAAGAAAAATTGGTTCACTAGCAATCAGCCATGTTTTTAACATTTAAAGTGTGTAGCGATAGATAAAAAATTTCTCTAATTGGGGAACAGGTGGAGTTTCCAAGTACTTGAGATTAATTTTGATTTTAAGGTTATTTTAATTATAAAATCAGCATCTAATTACTAATTTCGATGAAACTCATTTTTATTTTTTTACTTTATTTCAATCTTGATTAGAATCAAAATTGGTCGAAGGACTTGGAACTCCCGGGCGACATAAAACTAGTCTCTTCGGAATTTGTGCACACCAGACGAAAAGAACAATAGAAACGATAAAATAAGAGGAGAAATAAACACAATTCGGCTGGGACCCACACGGAAGAAGTAATTATTTTTTATTATTTTATTGGCAACGAGTAACGGGAGGAACGGGACTCTCCATATTGCATTTATTAATTATTTATGACTCTCAGTGAGATTTGTCTTTTGTGATAATATTAAAATATTAAATATATTATACGAAAATAGATAAATAGTAGTAACATGTTAGAAGTTAGGACTTTGGATGTTAGTTACGAAAAGATTTAGGATATTTAATTAGAATATAAAATAGATAAAGGGATTTTGTTTAATATTTTTTTGCTAAATTTGTTATGCTTTCATTTCGCAATTTGATTTGCTTTATGCTTGATAATTTATTTTTATTAATAAATAATTAAAATTGTAATGGCCATTTGATTTATTTATAAAAATGTGAAATAGAAAAACTATTTTTATTTACAATTTATAAATTATCAAGCATGCTTTAAATTTGTTATTCTTCATATTTGATAATTTATCGTTGTAAGAAATAATTAACTATCTAATTCTTTATTTGTCAATATTTTTTATATTTATTTTTTTAAATGGGGAAGCCAAAAGAATTTTATTATGTAATATTAAGCTTTGTTGGAAAGATTTAAATGCTATTTCGAACCTCATATAAACCCTGCTTTATTGTATAGCTACATAAACATGATAGAATATTGTATTAAAATATAGTTTTTTTATTGGAATATTTTTATTATTCATTGTAATTGAATTATCTAAGTTTATAGTATATATTTCAGTGAATCTTAACTATTCAATTCGATACACAATACATGATACGATATGAAATAAAATGATTCACGATATGAAATACGATTTGAAAACATTGCATTTAAACATGATGCTCCACAAACTTCTTTTGTGTGTGTGTGTTTCCTTGCATTCATTTGCGATGAACCTAACATAAGATGCTAGCTGTTGTCCTGAATCAAAGAACAAAAACTTAAGATCCCGTTTTTGTTAAATTAAATTAAGCACTCTGGCTAGGGGTGTTAGTGAATATCCAAAAACTGAAAATTCGATTCAAATCTGTATGAATGATGTACATAAAAGTAAAAAAATATTCGATAGTTTAATGGATCTGTATATGGGTCTTAAAAAATATCCGCTTTATTTTTTAAATTCGCATTTAGATCTTGCATCCGAATCCATTATAAATTTGTTAAAATAATTATCTTCTAATTTTTAATACTAAAATATCTGATAATAATTTTTTTTATTGCAAAATTACTAATTATAATTATAATAGTTAGATTAGACTTAATAATAATTAAATCATATTATTTTAAAAATATGTCAAACAAGTTAGTTAAATTAATATTTTAGTTTTATATTATGTTTTATGATACATATTATACATATTTTATTCATGTCAAATATTAAAATTACTATTATAAATATTTAAATATAAAATTCAATAATAATTCGAATCTTATCCAATATCCACTATATAAATGAATATGAATTCATATTTGGCCCCTCAAATTTTAAATGGATTTAGAACAGTTTTTATAAAATTTTAATGGGTCTGCATTTGGATCGTAAAAGATCCGATCCATGACACTCCTAACTCTGGCAGAGCAAACCATAGCAAATTTATCTGCGCTGCTCTCTGTATTTTTTTTTTATAATTAATTCAAGGATACACCTTTATTGCAGTATCATACAACCTTGATTCTCCTTGCTTCATGGAAACAAAAAGGCACTTGTAAGGACCTAACTTTTCTTCCATAACTGGAATTGGATGATTCAGCCATATATATCAGAAACTTGTCTATATAAATCAGCCCATATATTTGCGTTTTATCTGCCGGTTTAGTTTTATACTATTATATATTACATTGTCGCACATTATTAATCAAAAAAATTCATGGAAACATCTTCAACTAAGGTTGTAAATAGTAAATAGTAGCGCACACGGCACACTTCATCCTGCTTCATTACCTTTACCTTTAACTTACCATGTATATAATATTTTAAGGGGCTGATTTGAAAAAAAAAGTAGGATTCCGGGAAACCAGTAAGTTCTGGGAAAATCACGCACGATGGACAAAATAAAACAAGAATAGCAATGATGATGATAACATTGGTGGTGCATATTGGAGATTCACATCCGCAGTTGCATATATTGTACGTTGGAAATTGGAGATTCACAGCAGCAGCATCGATCCACTGTTATGAATAGATAATTAAATAGCCGGGCATATTTCTTATGCGCGCGCGTTTGATCCGAGATGGTAGTTAAGAACTTGAGATCATGCATTTGTCATGCATATTGCTGAATTTTTTTTATGTCATGCTGACACACTAATTATTTCAAAAATCAGAATCTAAATATATGGACAGCTGCCAATTGAGTACAAATTTAATTGCACATAGTTTCAACTAGCTATCTATTGCTAGTCACAACTTAAGAAAATCTTCAAAAAGTATAAGACTCAAATTAAATGTGCAGTTAATCAACCCTGTAAAGGTGAGAAATAGAACCGATCATTTGTAATAGTAGAAAATTCGCCGTTGTGCAAGACTTTTCAATTTATTTAAAAAAAAATTGTATGTAGCACTAAACTTTTTATAAATATATGATATATTTTATTTAGATATAATTTATGTTCAAATCAATTACAAAGACTTTTAATTTTTAAACAAGATTAATTCATTATTTAAAAAAGATGATTTACAAAATACAATAAAAAAATTTTTTAGTAAGGCTGTACAATATTAATTTTTTAAATAAAAATAATAATAGTTAATATTTAATATATTTGATGTATAATTTCTTTTTTAGATCTCCTATTAATGTCTGGTAGAAAAATAACAAACTAAATGGAGAGAAAAAGTGACTTTGACCAAAATTTGGATATTGATATTTGGGTTAATTTTCTGGCAGCTCACTGAACTTTGATGTTTATTTATATTTGGTCACTGAACTTTCATTTATCCATTTTTAGTCACTAAACTTTGATGTTTATCCATATTTGGTCACTCCCATTAGTTTTTTCATTCAAAATAATTAAAATGAAATTATATTTATTGCCAAAAAATAATTAAAATGAAAAATGAATAAATGAAATAAATTATATTTGTTTTTCATTAGTTTTCAATTATTTTTGAATGAAAAAAATAATGGGAGTGACCAAATATAAATAAATATCAAAGTTCACAGGACTAAAAACGGATAAATAAAAGTTTAGTGACCAAATATGGATAAATATCAAAGTTCAGTGACCTGCCAGAAAATTAACCCTTGATATTTGATCATCGTCATTTATTTAAAAAGGAAAAGTTGAGAAGACTAGTGAAAGAATCCAGCACATACACTCTTTATTAATATAGTATAGATAAATAATAATAATAATAATAATAATAATAATAATAATAATAATAATAATAATAATAATAATAATAATAATAATAATAATAATAATAATAATAATAATAATAATAATAATAATAATAATAATAATAATTGATGTTTGATGTATTTGATGCACAACTTTTTCAGGACCTCCTATTAATACATGGTAAAAGTAACAAACTAAATAGAGAAAAAAAGTAGTTTTGACTAAAATTTGAATCGTTTATCATTACAGATATTTGATTCTCATCGTCAATTTAAAAAAGAAAAGATTGAAATGGTTGAACATTACTGGAGGAATCCAGTACATACAATCTTTGCAATAGTATAGATATATACACATCAATCATGACTTAATTAAGCTTTGTTCAATATATGGGCTATTCATATATATGACACCCAATAATTATTAAAATAAGTTTTATATACAGCATATATATAACTTTTTCATGCGCGCATGATCAATATAATTCTGTATCTGGTTAATATTAAAAAAATAAAAATATATATATACCTTTCTACTTTCAGATAAAAAGCATATGATTTAACAATTAAAACATATATTCTTACACAGATCGAAAGGGCTTGAATTTTTTTTTTTTGAGCTTGAAAGGGCTTGATTACTAATTAGTATATATATTCCACACATGCATTATTACATCTGCAAACTTATAGAAGCCCCCTTGTGCTCTCATATATGTTCGCTCTAATTTCATTTCGTTAATTTGAAGTTCTAACGCAAATATTTAACACAAGAAACAAAAACATTTTGCTAATTATATATTGAACTGATGCACATGCATTTAGTTTTTTTTTTCTCCACTAGTATATCTAAAAATTAGTAAAATGAAACTGCATAAAATGATTAAGTGCAAACTGCAAAGTATATCTGCAACTGTTATTTGGACAACGCCTGGATTACTGTGTATTGGCTCGGTGACAAGCGTACTCATACTTAACTACTTTTAACACGAGAAAAGACATTTCAGATCATACTTGCGTGCAAAATGTAATCTTATCTCAATTGTAACGAAAGCTTACAGTAACTTAATGACATCTAGACAACTTCAATCATGAGCAAATTAAGCAATCATGAAGAATATCAATTGAATTCTATCATCCATTAGCAAAAACAAAAAGAAGAAAAAAAAATGAAGAAATACACTGAACTGGGAAGGAAATATAACGAAGGATTAATTCTTTCAGGGAATTAATTAACATGGTAATTTGCGTCAATTTATACCATTTCCAAAATAGAAACACATGCTCAAACTTCGGTAATTTATTATTCTCAGATTTTTTTTTTCAAAAAGTGATCAGGTACTAGGTCTGAATTTAAGAGAAAATTAATTTAATTGACAAAGAAAAGAGACGAGAATGCTTAGCAGTCCCATTGCAATTGTTCCATTGAGTTGCCTCCACCATACAGCATCCCACAAGGCATCAGAGCAGACTCCATTATATGTTCAATATCAAAAGCATTTCCTGCATAATTGGCATCTATATCCATAACCTTTTCATTGGTAGCATCATTGAAGTCCACCATTCTACCATTGACATAGTTTTGAGGTAGAGTTTGCTGCTCTTGACCAACTGCATGTATGGTCGGTGCAACTCCCTCATGATTTGGTTGAGACAGATCCATTGTATCCAACGAATGTGGGGCCCACATGACAGACTGATCGTCCATAAATCCATTGTGCTGGTTGAATGGAGAAGATGAAGGGATGGTCGCATGATCTAAAGATGAAGAAGAACAAGAGGCGGCATTGGTGAAGTCAAAGGAGGGATTAGGGTTTTGATCTTTGAAGCTCATGAGCACACCATTCTCTTGATATTGGTAATTTCCAACAGATAAATTTGGTTCATTGAGATGGAGGCTACGAGGAGGTAATGTGAGCAGTGCTGGATTGATATCAAGTAAAGCACTGGATTTGATCGGATCATAGTTGTTCTTACTGGGAGAACTGATGGTAAAAGGAGTGGTGGAGGAAGGGAACTGAGAGGAGGTACTGTTGGTTATGCTACTGTAAGAATTAGTCCTAGAGGTGGGCATCAGGTTATGAGTCTTTGGATCAAGCCCCTGAGCAACCAATTTCTTCTTGATGCATGAGTTCCAGAAATTCTTCACCTCATTATCCGTGCGCCCGGGAAGGTGTTTTGCAATCTGAGCCCACCTATCAGAGCAAAAATAACAAAAAAAGAAACGAAATATAGAGGAGATCAAAACTAGCTAAGCAATCTACACATGAATTAATGATCGTTTTTTTATGTTTGAATGAATCAGAAATAGGAGGTGTTGAGTTGATTTGAAAGAATATATTTTCAGGGATATATAATTTGGTTTTTGAACCTGTTGCCCAAGATCCTGTGCACATCTATGATGATCCTTTCCTCTTCCTCGGTGAAGGATCCCCTCTTGAGGTCGGGCCTTAGGTAATTGATCCACCTCAGCCTGCAACTCTTCCCACACCTTTGCAATCCTGGAAATACAAAAAAAAATAAGAAATCATCCTGGCAGTGAGAGAGTATTGGCGTGTCTCCCTATGTGTGAGAGAGACAGGTAGAGGTGGAGATTTACCAGCTAATTTGGGGACAGCGCTCCAGCAGCCATGTCCATGGGTGGTGATGTACTTGAGAAGCTTCTCATCTTCCTCCGGAGACCAGAGACCTCGCTTCACCTTTTGCTTGCTGCAGCACTGGTGACCCATGCGCCCCTCTCTCTCTCTCTCTCTCAGAAAGAGTGAGTCTATATCTATCACTTTCTCTCTCCACCGGCCCCTTTCTCTTTCTTTCTTTCTTTCTGTTTCCCCTCGGGGCAAAGAAGAGTGTCTTTAACACTGCCTTTCCAAGCTCTAGAATCCCTTTTCTAAGGCTTACACGTAGAGACCGTTTCACAAGGGACGCCCTTTAGGATATATAAGACAAAAAAAAATTGGGAGATAGGCCTGGTCTACTGTTGATTAAATGGACTCATCAAATTTGTAGCAATTTCATTGTTGAAACTTTCGTCAATAACTTACTAATGGTGTGTGAAAATGATTATAGAAAAAGATAAATATTGTCGTATTATATTTTTAAGTTACCTTATGCTAATCATGGATAACGTACAATATATAATGATCACTGAAAAAATATAAATTATCATATTAATTTCATCTAAGATATGTAAACACATTAGTTCATCAGTGATTATTGATGTCCTATAATATGAAGAAGATATACGTACGATCATCTTACTAATTTATAAGATACTTTTTGTCATTTGTACATAACTATTGTTATGTGTTTTTCTGAGAATTTGTTAATAGTTTTCTCCATTTCTTTTGTTGTACTATGATTTAGTTAAAAGCTTACGTATCCATATCAAAAATTAGAATGTAGACAGCATTAGAATTACATATAAACATGAAAAGTCAATGTTAAAATATTAAAGTTATTTTCATTAATTTATATATAGTAGTTTTATAAAAATAATTTTATATGTAAAATTCGTCACCAAATGCAAAACAATGGTCTTTCGTGAAATCAATAATTTACTATTTTCTCTTGAAAGAAATGTACAAAAAGAAAATTGTTATTTCTATTAAATAACTATGGAACTTGGGGTCCATAGAATTAATATAAACCTAGTCTGCATAATTTCTGAACTCTTCAAAATAGACCAAGTCCAAGGAGCCTGGGACGGCGAAAAGAAGAAAAATCAAATATTAGGATAAAGAAATGGATTTCAATTTACTCGTGAGAGGTAGGACTCCAACACTCTTCCCTCCTGACTTATGTTGGTTTTTTGCTAAACCGCTAAATCATTTCTTTGCTTGTCAAATTAGCATATATAAATGCCATATATCGGATAACAGGCGGTTGTCCACATTCGTTGCATGATGAGTATCAATTAATTAAGTTCACGGAAAATCCAACATCATGTCCAAAACTTCCATATAATTAAATTAGGCAAACCGATTTAGTATGTGATTAGGAAACAAAAAAGTTGGAGTTTCTTTAGATCATAAGTAACTAATTCAAATGTCTAATCGTCCGCTTTATGTTGAATTGGGTTATGGTGCTATGCATAGCACGGATCGCCTCCGTGATATGAATCCGTTCTTCGTTTTTAAAGTTTGAATAGTCGATCCGAACCATACAAAATGATTTTCATATGAATATCTCGATGTGGACTAAATTTTATATTTTAAAAAAAATACTATTTTTTAAGATAGTTAGAAAATCACTTGATTTAGATATTATGAGCCATTTAAAAAAGATAATTTTCTAACTATCTTAGAAAATAGTAAAAAATTTAAAAAATATATAAAATTTAGTCTAAATCGAGATATTCATGTGAAAATCATTTTGTATGGTTCGGATCGACTATTTGAACTTTGAAAATGAAGAACGAATACATAGCACGGAGCGATCCGTGCTATGCATAGCACCATAGCCCAACAATTATGTTTACGTTAATATAAGTTATCAGATAGTCGTTGTTCCCATATTAATTGATACCAAAGATGTACAAGAGATCATGACAGCTACCGGGTATAGCCATGGTTTTTGGATGAAATTTTTTTATGACGCTATCGAATTTTTTCTGCTATATTGAACCATTTATTTAAAAAATATTGGAAAAATAATAATTTTTGAAAAATTAATTATTTGTTTTTCTGTGGAGGAAGGGGGGTTGGGGGGGGGGGGGGCGAGCCTCTGCCCCCCTTTGATAATGAATCAGGGTTGCATATTTATATATTCAATATTTGCTTCTAAATAATATATTTAACAAGTTAGTATTAGAAAGAAAAATATAAATTATAACATAAAATATCACTAAATTTGGGGGAAATATGGTCATGTCCATACTACGTATCATATTGGTATTTGTATTTGTCCAATATATATTTTGGATCTTTATTTTCTTCTAGGCTTCTAGCACCCTACAATTAATTGATTTATAGTTCCGTCACTGTATAGATTTAATGCTTAACGCTGTTGCTTTGCTGTCATTTTATAAATTATTGGATTGATTAATCAGATTGTTAGATACACTCTAGTAAAGAAAGATGTTATATTAAATTCATACGTAAGTAATTATTTTCTCCATTTTACATGAAAATTAGCGTTTGTTAACTTATGTATAGTAGTATATATTATAGTGTAACAATTCTTTTGCAAAAGTTTATATAGCTAGATAGCTAATTAACTTTATTTGATGGCTAATTGACTAGCTGGCTAATTAAGTGTTAAAATTTTATATTATATACTCTATTTTTGAATTAACTAGTTCTCACCTTTATTTTGAAACAATTTGAAAACATTTTTCTCATTCGTTTAATTATTTTTAAATCCTTTGATAAACAAAACTTAAATTTGAACAAAATTTTGTACTCAATCTATCCCAAGTTACCAGCCTTAAAAGAATATAAATGTTAATTAGATTGTTGACTATTATTGATCTGTACTCAATAGTCATCATTAATTGTAAACAAATTTGAATAATAATATAACTTATTATTCTGATTTTTTTATCATCTCTTTTTGAATATTTTACTTTATATCTTATCAAAACTAGTCAGAACATTCCCATATGGTATGAATTGATAAAGTCCACAATAATGCTGTTATGTAGTATATATATCTACTATGAAAATTGCTCTACCGTTATGAATCCACTGTTCTGCTATTTAAATCTTTGATTGGTTCATTATTTGAATTGCCTCTTGAGTGATTAAATTAAGTTTGTGTATCACGTACGCTAGACGTATATTTTCTCATAAGATGCATGATAATACAATAAAATGCATACAAAACCAGATGTAAAAATTAATCCGTATGGTAAATAAATTTGTATCCACTGCAACACATTTTGGATTTAATAATGATTTTTAAATCCTTTAACAATGGTTCTTCAACCGTTATTGAAGATGGGTGTTAGAAAAAGTATAAACAATTGTTATTATCACGTTATCAAAATCATTCTTAAAAGATATTTAACAATGGTTCTTAAATAATAATCATTGTTAAAGGGTCTTTTAGCAATGATTTTTAACTAATAATTATTGTTAAAGGGTATTTTAACAATGATTTTTAGTTAAAAACCATTATTAAATAGATTTTTAGCAACGGTTTTTAACTAACTAACAACCGTTGCTAAATAATCCTTTAATAACGGTTATTAGTTAAAAATTATTGTTAAAGATTTTTTTTTAAAATAGCTATAAAGTCCTTTAAATATGAAGTCAGATTGATATATGGAGTCAAATTGATAATATAAAAATAAATATTTTTATATATTATTTATTCATTCAATCATTAATATAAAAAATATAATTATTCATCCAATAAAAAATATTTACTCAATAATACATATATTTTACTCATGTAATAATATAAAAATCCAACGAAAGAAATGAAAAAAAAAAAGAGATGGAAAAACTTCAAAGGCGTTTTTTAGTTTGAATGGTCGGATTTTGATTTTTATTTCTTCAAAATCTCACATAGAATGCCTCAATTAAAATTTTCTATCAAAAGTTATAGCTGTTTGAAGTTCAGATGGTTGGATTTCGATTTTTACTTCTTCTGTCTCTCTTTTTTCTCTCTCTCTCAAATCTCTTTTATATCAAAATAGACGAAAAAAAGAGGTTCAACCCATGGGATTTTATTTTATTTTTTTAATTTTGATTTTTGGAATGTTGGATCGAAATGAACGAATGATGAGATTAAAAAATCTAACAACCTGTGGGAGCAGAAAAAGATGGATTGTTGTTGGTTGATTCCCTTATGTCAGAGAAAATTCGAGTTTCACCTTTTAACAACGGTTCTTAACTTAGAACAGTTGTTAAAAAAACTTTTAACAACGGTTTTTAATTAAGAACCATTGTTAAATAACGATTCTTAGTTAAGAACCGTTGTTAAAGTTTCATCCCTATTTTTTGACTTTCAACCTTCATTTTAATAATATTTTTTATTAATAATTGTTGCTAAATATGTTCTCAATATTTCAATAATACCACTGACCCTTTTAACAATGAATTTCATATGTAATTATTGTTAATTGAGTGTTGTCTAAGCTCATTTATGTTGTAGTGATTGTTTTTTTGTCCACGTGATAAGTCTAAATGTTTTTTTATGTAACATATGTATTTTTTATTCTAGTCATTATTTAAAATTAAAAAAAATAACAAGAAATATTAATTTCTATGGCTCTCCTCCCTCTCAAAAACAATATATTCAACTGATCGCCTCTTTCTTTTTCTTTTTGCATCAATAAACTAAATGCACTTGATCAGCTTTAATACTATCCACTGTGCATATATAATTTCCGACTATACAAAAACACATTAATCACAGTACGAAACGTGCCAAAAGCACGTCAAAGCAAGCACAAAATAATTATAGAAAGGAAAAAAGAAACAATGATTTCTAATTTCTAAGCCAAGAACAACAGATGCAGCTAGTTGCATGGAAACTCGTCGCAATGAATCCCGCTCAGTTGAAAGTTGAAACAGAAGAAAATTAAAAGAGGCCAATTGACCAGCAAAGAAAGAACCTCATAGAAGCTGCATATGCAGGTAGGAATAGGATTCGTGTGAGACAAGAATTTGGATTTGGGTATTTGAGTTTAGATTGCATTTAATTCCAGTGATTGGAGTGAATCTTTGTCGGTGAGTGAAGATATATAAAACCTATGCACTTTCAATTTCCTTTCTGTTAATTGATATAGCAAGGATCCAGTCGCCTTGGTCTCACCTACCTGGTGTCTGACTTGGTATAACGAGCTTGATGCGCACTAAATTAATATAAATTAATTAAGAGAGCTTTCTTAATTATCTTGTAGTAAAGAAATTAGTTGATGTACATATATAATATACTTAGCTATGGATGCCTGAAATTAAGTTAATTCATGACCTCATGAACTATTGTTGATAATATTTGACCCGCATGCAGTATCAATATGTTGTGTGCTGGACCTGCTGGTACATACATCAGATATACACTTCATAATTTGTTATTAACTAATTACTAATTTATTTTTTATAAAAAGTATGATTTTCAATTGTTAGACATATATCTATATCTTTATATATGTAATATTTAGAATTTGAACATTTTGTTTCTTTGTAAAGAAATGAGATCTATTATCATATGTTAATTCGATAATTGACAATTACAATAATTTATTACACAAATATCCGTCAATCTAATATATAATCATGCATATATCTATACTATTATATAAAGCAGCTAAGAATTGGAGGGTCCATTTTTTATCATGGTATTTTTTTATTATACTCATTTTATCTCTCAATTAGACATATAATATCTATTTTTGGTTGATCGAACGTATGTAATCGCGTTCATTGATCCCCTTTTCTCTCCATTTTTTTCCCATCTATACTATTATTTCCATTTATGCACATGATTTACAAATTAGAATACTCAATATCTTTCTATTATGTTATGATATAAAAATTTAATTTAAGGATTAAGATATGCGCTATGATTAGTAACCTTATAAATGTTTGGTAAGAAATTAATGGTGATAATATATGCTGGAATAATTTGGTGAATTTATAATTTAATATTAGATCAATGTGAATTTTTATTATCATATAATATTTTCATGTTTAAATAAAATAGTCCGCTGCAACGCGCAGGTATATTGCTTGTATTAATTAGTGTTCGTAGTAGCCTCAAGAAACGACGATTCAGCTCCTACATCAGACTAAAAATAGAACCATATTATGATAATAAGATTACCGTTAGATAAATGCTGGTGATTAATGATTGGTCAAATTAAGATGGAATAAATAACTGGTCATAATTAATGCACTAATAAATAAACACATAATACGAAGAGATAATTGTTTTTTCCCGATACCTTATATAGTATTATTATATTATAATTAGTGATTTATATATTTTCTGATGAGATGAAATTGAAGTTTTCAAATTATATCCATTGAAAATATTATATTTAAATTAGGGAGATTTTGCTATGGATCGAAATAATTTTAGACCATTTAATATTAAGTATCAGATAGTTAAAATAAACTATGTTTGATGTGACAAGAGAGAGGAGATCGATGAGTGAAAATTATTATCATTGATTAGTAAATTAACGATACTTCTTCTAATCCATAACAAACTATATATCCCTTTAAATTAATTTGTGATAAGAGAAGTTTAACTCAACCAATTAAACCTTTTATGAGTCTCGTGAGATCATTTGACTTAGGTCAGGTTAGAATGTTAGATTGTAAATTGGCATCAATTAATGCTAACTAACACCCATAATAATGACAAGTGAAATTAACATTTTAGAATAATTGATCAATTAATTGAACTAATACCCATCTCCTTTTCTTTTTTTTTCTTGGTTCTATATATCATTAATCTCTTTTGATCAATTAATTGAACTGAATTGACAATACGTGATGATGTTTTAACAACGTTTATAGTGACAGCCACTATCATCTGCCCCTCATTCCCTTAAATATATATATATATATATATATATATATATATGTCTAATTAAGAAATTATATACTGGGAGTCTGGGACCAAATAAATACGCAGCAGGATCGATCCTACCAATCTCTTTTATTTCTTCACTCAAAGCTTTCGTGTCAATTGCCATTGTCTATATCTTAGATTCAACGTTGCGCAGGATGATTGGCTTGCCCTTTAATTTCAAGTTCAATAGTCTCGCCATATATGCTTTAATTCGGAACTATATTAATTTTTCCCAAAGTTGAATTAGAAGTACTGATTTTACAGCTCTTGAATGTAAAGATTTAAATAAGATATTTTTGTGGATTGCATCTTAATTTCTCAAATAATTAGTTTTGCTATACACTATTAATTGGACAATTGTTACACAATTAATTTATTGTCTGATTTGTCACACTCGAATAATATTCCAGAAACATGAACAAATCAATCAAGTATAACAAATTCGAACCATATATATATATATAAAGTAAAGATATCGTGAACTTAAGCTCATAGAGATTTTTCGTGAACTTAACTTTAAAAGTACATTAAATCATTTCTAAATTTTAATTTATCATACTCATTAAAAAATTTATGTGAAAATCTTGTGGAATGCAAAAATTTTAAGTGTTTTGAGGTTTTTAAATCACCATTTTTAATTTTTTGAAATGATGTTCACATATTAAATAATTTATTATTATTTTTAGAGCTGATTTTTAAAAAATAGAAATCATTACTTAAAATGTTTAAAACATTTCAATTTTTTGCATCCCACAAGATTTTCATATAAAGAATTTAATGAGCATGATAAATTAAAAATTGAAATGATTTGATATAATTTTTTAGTTAAACTCATAGTATCTTTACTATATATATATATATATATATATATATATATATATATATTCACGCGCGGATGCTATGAGAATATATTTATAATTTTCTAATTAACTACATATGTATATATACATATGACCAAACAATTAGTATTGTACGTGGTCCCCTTTTAGCAAATAAATATAGAAACAAATTATCAGTGTAATATTATTTACTTCTCTACTTGTCAATCGATGTTTCAGTTTTGAGATATGAAAAACCGAATAAAAATGATGATTAAGAACGCTACAAAAAATTGACATGAAAATTAACACCGAAGCAAAACTCCACAAAAAATAGTCATGCAACATTATCTATTATGGTAAGTTCATGTATCAGAATAATGTGGTCCTGAATATATAAAATAGTCATGCAACATTATCTATAACTATACTGAATCTCTACCAAATTCATTTTTATTTATTCCAAATTAAACATAGAACATGCATTTGAAAGGAAATTCGACATTCAATATATAGTACTGAAATTCCAAACTATATATTTTTTGTAACTCAAATGAAAATTTTAATTTTAATTTTACTAAAGCATTCATTTAATTGTCTTGTCCTAAAAATAGGTTGTTACATATCAAACCTCGTCATTATTTAAATAAAAAAGGGATTTAATATATATAATATCTTCATATTGATAACAAATTTTTTTATTCAGATAAAATGAGTTATTATTCTTGTTGATGACTTTATAGTGAATTATTCCGTACTATATTTTATTATACAACTTAAATGATTACTAGTTAGATTAGTGTATGAAATAAGCTGCATAATATATATAATTCAATAACATGAATAACAATTTATTAACCCTGAATAACAGAGTTCAATGTCACTAATTAATAATATCAAAGTATCATGTTATCTCCTGACATTTTCCAAAAAAAAAAGTGACCAGTTTTTTTAACGGTTAAAGATCTATACTTTCACGAAGTTGCTCTTGAACTATTAGATTTCTCAAATTATAGACTTTGCATGGAATGGACCTTTGAATAGAAGCCTAGATTTTTTTTAACTAAAAAAATATATGAGAAAGAGGATGTTGTCTTTTGCCACTAGACCAAAAGCTGGTTCTCTACTTTGTATCTTAATTATTTCATTCAAATCTTTGAAATCATTATCCTACTTTGTTTAAAGTCCAATGATGTTCTAATTCATAACCTGAAGATATATGGATATGAAAAATTAACTCGAGGTCAACCATCAAAAAAGAAATTTACATCGTCGCACCAAGAAACAGAGGTGATGCGATCAGCTAGGGTGCAAAAGAATCGAGCTAAATTAAACTCAAATTAAGTCGAACTTGTATTGATTGAACTCAATTAAATAAAATTCAAACTTAATAAAACTCAAGCTAAATTCAACTTGAAATAAAATCGAACTCTAGACGAACTCAATTTTTATAATTTTTATCTTTATTTTATATTATCATAAATAATTAACGCTAAAATAATTAATATTTTAAATTTCATAATAAAATTTGAAAAAAAAGTAACTAATATTTTATCTATTTAATAATAAATTAATATTATTTTTTATTTTCATAATAAAAATAATTATATTATTATATATTATTGACTAAATAATTTAAAATATATACAAATAACTACATATCGAGCTATTACGAATCAAATCCGAACTAATTTATTAAAAAAATATTAAATCGTACGCAAACCGAACTGACAGAAAAATCTCATAAAATGAACTAAACTCAAATTAAAATCAAATCAAATCAAATGAACTAAACTCAAATTAAAATCAAATCAAACATCAAATAAATTATGAATTACGAATTATGAACTTTTGTTTTACACCTCTACTCTCAGCGCTCGAGTAAACTTTGTTTATTTTGTCGTTTTGTTAGCCAGAGAATTTTTGCCTCTGGAATACGATAATTCCGAGGCAAAATCTTGGAGAAATTTTAAGAAAGGAAGCCACAGTCCACACCTCATGTGAAAAGGAAGGGTGCAACGGGAAAGAGCAGGGGGTTCAACGTGATAGAGAGATAAAGGGGAGCTTGTACAAAACGCTTGGCCGGTACAGAACTTCTCTTTGTCCCGGGTTTTTCTTTCCTTCTTGGATTTACATTTCTCACATTGCGGGCCTCACATGTATATAATATATAATTATGATGGGGTGTGAAAACTTTTTTCTATTGATACTTGGAAATTTAAATATTAAATTCAAATTGAGAACCAGTCTTGGACTTGTGTAGCTAAGACAATGTATTTGTATGAGTAGTTCATAATTAATTGTGTGGCAAAAACAATTGTAAATGTGGATATATACATAATTGTATGCACTTTGGAAACCAAAAAAGAAATGTGAAAGTTCTAACAAATGAAAATTATAAGTATGAAAGTATGAAATTACTTTCACTTAATTAGACAATGTATTGAATTAATATGAAAGCTCTAGAAACTCGATTGACCAAATATGGTATTATAGACTTTCGAAACAAATAATATTTCCAATTTTTGAAAGGATATACACGAAATTCAGTGATTATTTAGTTGGGCGAATGTTATCATCCAAAGTCCAAACCACTTAGAAACATTCACAGAGAAAAACAAGTACAATTTGTACACCTTTTACTCGGCGATATCACGGCCTTAAAATGGATATAATTGAGACATACAAAACATAACTCATAGATGGCCTCAGAAGGTTCTATATTTTTGGGCCAGAGTCACAATTCTTTGTAATTTATTGGGCTTTTTGTATTGAGTGGTTTTTGGGACATCTTTCTTTTTCTTCAATCCAGGCTTTAATTTTTATTTAAAAGAGATGATGGTAAAGTTTTTCAATTCGCCTCTGAGGCTCTGAGGTTCCTGCTCTGACAATGGATTTCGAATTTGTATTTAATCATTAACGATGATGAGTATGGAATTTAAAGGACGTAAGAAGTCAACAATTGAAAAAAAAATAGATATATATAATTAAGAATTACTAAGAATTATTTGTATAGTTCTATATAAAAAAGAGTTATTTTTATTGTTTGTCGTTCCCCTCTCTTCCAGCACAGTTTTTGTTATATATAATATTCATAATAATTATATTATTAATAATAAGAGTGATAAAATCAAAATTTTAATAATACGAATGGCAGCGCGTCACTGGCAGTGGCGCGGTGTAAATGCGTCACTGAGAGTGGCACGTTTACACCTTTTGGTTTCTTTGGTCCTTATAGTCATTCCCTAGGAGAGGACTCTAGTGGGAAAACGCTACTCTCATTGATGTTTTCAGTTTTTTTTTTTAAAAAAAAAACTGAAAAGTAAAAAAAATGAAAGATGCCACTGACAGCAGTGGTGTTTTGCAACGCGCCACTTCCATTTGTATTTTTAAAATTTTGATTTCATCACTCTTATTATTAATAATATAATTATTATAAATATTATATATAAAAAAACTGCTTCCAGCACAAGTTTAATTTCAGACGGATAGACCAAAATTATTCTGCATATTAAAAATTATCTTGTTAATATAGACTGTCGGACTTCATTCCAAAAAATAATAACAAAAACAAATATATTAGAAGGATAATTAACAAAAAAATCTTGCAATTAAATAATTTTAGAATAAACAGATACCTTTTTGCAAAAGTTGGAAATTTCTATTATAAAAGGAACTTATTTAAGAAACAAATATATGTTCTCTTTTAAATGAGGAGAGAAGTGAATGAATAAATAAATATTAATTATCTGATGGTAATAAATAAGAACAGAACAAAAAAATCAAATGGGTTAGGTTGTTGATGATGTGAATAATTAAAACTTAATCCTGTTTATGCAAAGTAACAGAAGCGAGATATATATTAATTTTTTTTAAAGGTATATAAGTTTAATATTAATTAAGGAAACAAAATAGTATTCAATAAAAAGCTAAATCATCCTGGTAACATATTAGATTTCTTAACAGCATATACTAAAAACGTTTGTATCTCAACTTTATCCTTTGGTAGGTGGGACCTACATCTTGGCCATATATAATTACATATACAAAGGCATTATAGAAGTTGAAACTCATAAATTGGTCTAATTCCATTAAACTTGCAGTTGGTTTATACTGAAACGCCTAGTAAAAATTTTTAATAAATAACTATACACAACTTTCTTCAGCATATCAAGATACAAGGAAAGGAAAGTATGGTGGTAGGTCCCATGATCTGTTGTTGACCCATAGACTTACAGATTAGCCTACTAAGGATAAAAAGTGCAAACATACGTACGCTAAAATGGGTTATTTTCTCACAGGGACTTCCAAAATACACTAATACGAAGAGTAAGACAGCATAAGTTTAAGTTTACAGAATCTTTCCATGAGTTTAACTCAAAATATATATATATAATAAGTTATCTCTAAATTTTATTTATCATGCTCATTAAATTCTTCATATATAAACTTTGTAGGATATCAAAAGATGGTTATTTTAAGTTTTCTAAATCACTATTTTTAATTTTTGAAAAATTAACTCTAAAGATAATAATAAAATATTCAATATTTGTACATCATTTTTTTTAATGTAGTAGACTATTAGTTTTCATTAAATCAAAATAAAAAAAAATTGATATAGATTAGAAAAAAGATAAACAAAAGATGAAAAAAGGGAAATAGAAATACAAGCACAAGCATATCCACTTAAACAAAGTAAAATGAAAAATAAAAAGAATATAGGTTGAATCTTGCTTCATCCGAGCTCTCATGGGAGTCCGAACGCCTATGATGAACTTGTGAAAACGGGGTTGCGGCAACTCTTGGCTGAAGGCAGTGAGTTACTGTGCGAGTAGGATGTAGCGCGATTAGCTGTGGAATGTGCGACTAAGAGCGCGAATGCATGCAGACCGTACCGTACATGATCAGGTCGGTCTGCTGGTTTGACCAACCTAAGCGGGTTGGATCGGAGGGGAGTTGAGTGTGGTCTGGGTTTAGGTGATCAGTTTGGGAAATAGTAGTAGAGGTGGTGCTCACCGGTGGTCCTTATGGTGGGTGGCGATAGATGTCCTTATTTTCAAATCTATGATTTTGGATAGAGGGGTGGGCAAGGGAAGACCGACAGCGTGACCTTCCCATCTAGGGTTTTCAAATCCCTTGATGAGGTCAGAGGTTGCAAGTGGTTGGAGGCTTTCAAATCCCCAGAGATGGGGAGATTAGGTAGAGATCTGTGAGGGGGTGAAGTCAGAGGTTGCGAGGAGATCTGATCGGAGGTTGGAAATGGTGCTTGTACTTCATACTCAAAGGACGCTAAACCCGAAAGTGGTGCTTGTACTTCAAACCCGACGGAGCTAGAGAGGAAGAGGAGATCATAGAAAGAGAAAAGATGAGGTGAGAGAGGGGGCGGAGGAAGGAGGTGGCAGACGACCAACGACGTGACCTCCTCTGTTTAGAATTTCAAAAACGTTATTATTGCCTTTTCGCCTTTTGCTTCATGAGAGTCATCTTTGTTTTTGTATATCATTTTTTTTTAAAATTAAAAAAAAAAGTGATTTAGGAAACTCAAAATATTTAAAATTTTTATATCCCGTAAAATTTTAATATGAAAAATTTAATGAGTATAATAAATCAAAAATTAAAAATGATTTAACATATTTTTTGAGGAAACTTACGGAAGATTTTTGCGAGTTTAAGATCATGCTATCTTTACAATTCTGATACTGGCAAATAATATTTTTCTGTAGATTGATACCGTATGAACTATGAACTTTTAATATTCATGCATATTTTAATCACTTGATTGGTTTTTAAAAAATTTACGGTTTGTTTAGGTGTAAAGTTAATTTGTTGTTAATGGGTCTTCACCCTTCTTTTTAGCGATCAGATATTTTGAAGTTGAATGTGTGGCCACTGATGTTGCAAGTCACTGACGTTAGAAACAAATTCCTTTATTTTTTTTAAATATATTTGCTTTTTCTTTTTGTTTTCTTTCTGGTATTTGAAGCCTATCTGTTAGTAAAAAGACACACAAAAAAATATATAAGATTGGTTTTTCATCCCCTCCTGGAGAATTCCGAATCTTATTGTACGTCGTAAATTTGGT
Organism: Schoenoplectus tabernaemontani; assembly: GCA_037127355.1. NCBI lineage: Eukaryota > Viridiplantae > Streptophyta > Magnoliopsida > Poales > Cyperaceae > Schoenoplectus > Schoenoplectus tabernaemontani. The sequence continues at coordinate 12,003,615 of CM073757.1, forward strand.
CGCTGTTTCTTCTATAGTAATTGCAACAGTACAAATGAAAAATATTTTATCTTTCATAAATTATGAATATTTGACTGTGCAGTGTATTTTCTTTTTACTTTGAAAGGGATCATTCAGAGTCAGTGACGAAACTTCTTTATAAAATTTGGGCTGTGACCGCTCTTTTAATACCAAAGTATATAAAAAGAACTATTATTTTTTAAGTCAAAACTATAAAATTTAATTAAATTTTTATATAACCGGCTTCTCTTAATTGTACTCCTATATAATGGGTCCTCCTTTTATTTTTTTTTACGAAGCTTCGTTACAGTTCAAAGTATAATATTTCTACGTGAACATAAAACACATTAGCTAGCTAGGCTTTATCTTAATAATTTTGATCTTCACTGTTATGACATGCCGGAAATAAATGCATGCAATGGATGTTTGTCTTATTATCTGCAAAACAGCATGTCACTGTTGCCGAAGTTCTGTTCAAAATATTCAACTCCGAAATAATACTACATTGTACCCATTAACATGATACATTGGTTTTTCCAATTTCAATTTGGAAAAAATATTGAAGTTATTTTCTTAAAATGAAATAATTTTGAAGAATATTTTATTCAGAAACTTTTGTACATAAATAAATATTATATAACGTGAAGTAATACGATAAATTATGATACAATTTCTGTATAAAAGCACACAGTTGCTTTAAAAAATTATGTATGTGGTAAGCATCTAAATTCTAAAACAAATTCTCTTTATAAAGTAATATATATATATATAGAGAGAGAGAGAGAGAAATATTAAATTTAAAGTTATATGATTAAGTAAAAGAAATAAGAAGAGGAAATTATTTCATAATAAAATAAAGAAAAAAAAACGTTATTTTCCTAACACTCAACATTATAATTAGGCGAATTAAGATATTAGGAAACAAGGAAACAAAGGGAGGGCAAAATAGTCCTGGTTTCCAACAACCAGTCAAAGACTCAAAATGCATGCACTTCCAAGTCTTCTTCAATTCTCTGAGAAAGAACAAAATAACTACTGGTCTATCTCCCCTTCTCAACCTCCATTCTTTATCCTCTATCTCCCTTTCTCCGTAGCATGCTCAATGCCAGTATCTGACACACCTACACTACTTAAACCATCCCGTCTTGCTCCATTAGGCAACCAACCATCTCAGCCCCTTATCAGTTATAAGAACCCTACAAAAGGTAGTACTACATTCTATTTCTACAGTAATAAAAGCATTTATTGGTGAGAGGATGGATAGCACGGATTGCTCCTCTCAGAATAACTCTTCTGATTCCAGAGGTACTCATTTGCTCTCATCTTATCCATTTTTTTCTCTCATTTTTTGAAGGGGTATTTAATTCTCATGCCCAGTTTGCACATTTGGATTGTTTGGTTTGTTTTGGGCAGAGAGCAGCCAGGACTCTAAGACCGATTTTTCAGAGGATGAAGAAGCCCTCATTGCTACAATGTATAGATTGATTGGAGAAAGGTTTGATAATCTGCATTTATTATTTTCTTTTTATTTCGTAATAGTTCATAACTAATGATAGCTCGTCAAACAAACGATGTTAATCCTAAAATTCTGACTAAATAATCTTAATGTTTATAATAAATTGGAAGTTCAACAATTTCTAGGTGATAAGAATCATTGGTCATTTAATAATCGACACCTATGTACCACATTGCATTTATATTTTACATTTAGTTGACAAATCTGTGGCTCTGTATACATGAAAGCTCGACACATCGATTTCAATTATTATTAGTTAAAATGGTCTTCAAATGATTTGTGATTTTAGTTCTTAATCTATTGTTTAATATAATTAATTGATACCTCTTGTTAAATCAGGTGGGCATTGATCGCCGGACGAGTACCAGGAAGAACACCAGAAGAAATTGAGAAGTACTGGACAAGTAGGTACTCTTCAAGTGAATAGTCAAAATGGAGAGGATTGTACCTTGGTCTCTGCACAGCTGGAGAACCCCCCCCCCCCCCTTTCTATGTAATTTTCCGGTTAAATGGGTACAAAAATAATTGTCTGGTATCTGTTTACCATAATGTATATTTCTCTTTTTAGCTTTTTTTTTGGGTTTGATCTTTTCCCCTTAATAGCAGTGTTATTATGGTTTTTGGAAGGCACTTTATGTATGTTTATTTGAACTACTTTTTAAGTATGAACTCTCTGTTCGTTCAAAGTATAATTGCAATTTCATGAAAATTCCGCACTTCAGATGAAAAACCAACGTCAATATCCTTTCTATTTTGATCATCCATAATCATGTGCGTAATTGTAATTTCAATAATAACAAGATTGGAGCACCAACAACAAGGGTAATGCAGTATCCCTTGCAGCATCCATATTATACACTTCAAGAATATTGCAAACAATAACGAGTAGAGACCTTAATTTCCAACAAACTGAAATAACTGGAGTGGATTTAACTGAAAATAATTATGCATCAGCTTACGGGGTAAACATAGCAGCTCTAATGGCTCCAAATGTATACAGAACCAAGAACACTATTGGGCAAAACGAGATAATATAAGATTATTGAAAAAATAACAAAACGTAAGGGCCATCCTCATGTTTTACCCGCTTCTTTTCATAAATCATCTGTTTCTGGGGGAGAGAATTGGGTGCCGCATATAAGTCGATAGAGACAATCTGAAATCTTGGCTGCGAATTAGGATCCCTTACAGATAGAAACCGGAATCTGTTTAAAATTCAATATTGGAATCAAGGTTTGACATCATAACAGTGACCCAGAAAGGAGTCAACTAACCCAACCAAAAATGATCCAGACAGCCTTCTTGGGGCTATTGACTCACATTTGGACCAGGATTTCTAGACCTGCTATGAGGTACCAGGTTGGGTTTAAATTACTAAGTAATGGACCTAGCCCTAGCCAACCATCAGGTCCATTTGGCAAGTTGAACAAGGCACCAAAGTTCTAAATACACCCAAGTTTCTTATTGAATAGTGCTTTGCACACAAATAAAAAAACAAAGATTAAGAAAAAGAAAAAAAGCCTGGTCAGCATTCAATACCACTATTACTGCATGTTTATGTAATATTTGACAGTGTCAGTACCAACCCTCATCCAGGCTAAGTTGTTAGGTTACTGGAAAGCCTTTTAGGTCTAGTTGGGTCAGCCAAACTCTCTTGCACTAACAGCATCTCCATCCTACTTGCAAATAGACTTGCTATTTTTTACATGGTGCTTGCAACTGTAATTTCAGGAACGAAGAGCACTTTTTAAGTTAACAAGTCCATCTGAAATTAATGCCACCTCAGATTAAGCAATTTGATCGGTGTTATTTTAGGGATGGAGAGTTGGCAATTGCAAAATTAACAACCAGTGAAAATTAATCCCTCATTCTTTTTGTTATCTTCACCTCTTTAATTGCAGGGATGGAAGACTTCAAAAAGTACTGTGCAGAAAATTGCTTATCTGTTGATGTGGCAGAAAATGTTTAATTTAAGCAATTGTTGAATTGGAGATGCTCTAAAGGAACTTGAGAAACAGACCCAATCTATTGCCACTTCATCATGAACCTGACCTGAAGAATCCTATGACATACTAAAGTACCTGAATGTATCTGCAACAACTTGAGTTCCTATTTTGAATGATTTACGCAAGAAGCGGTTTTCAAACAATCGAGAGCTCTGCCTGTCTATTACTGTCCAGCTGGAGCCTCCATCTAAGCTCGCTTCAAGAACCCTATCACAGAGGTTACAAGAAAGTGGGAAATATCAAACAAAACCCTGCAACGTGAGAACTCTCATGCATAACGTAGAAATGTAACGATGATGACTTAGAGTGCCTATGCACCTGCATCTCTACCCCCCCACCCCAACCCAAAAAAAAAAACTATTTGATACATTGCAAAGATCCTCAGAGGATGGGTAGTATAGTGATGCTTCCTGAAAATTTTGAATTTCTTCGTTTAAAAGGGCACATCAGATTCAGATGTTTCTCCTTTATCACGGCTGTATTGTTATTATCATTGATATTTGAAATCTTTAATCTTATGCTTTCCGATTGGGTTTCATTTCTAGCCTACCCCAATTTATTTAGGATTAAAGGCTTTGTTGTTGTTGTTGTTGTTGTATCATGGCTGTATTGTTGCTCAGTAGCTCAGTAGGGGCAAACATGAAATTAATTAATCATACCAATTCATAGGATCCCTCTCAGGAGCATCATTAGCTGACATAAGATCATAAGATTCTAAACCATACAGCTAACCATCAGGCACTTTGTAAATTAGCCAACATCCCAAAAAAGTCATAAACAAAAAGTAAGATAAATTATGCATAATTGCTAGAAATTTGAAATAAATTATAAACATTCCCCTAATGGGATACCTTTAGCTCCATTAGGTTCCTCCCATTTGTTGGCACGAGTGCCTTCAAATGCCGATGTAGCCTTATCGCAACAAATAATTGCAACTTACTACATGAATTAGCATAGTAATAAAAAAGAGATTAATTTTTAAGTAATGAAATATATATTCATTAACTTACTATTCCAACAGGAGGTTGCTCGCCACTTGCAATGACCATACCAGCAGAGTCAATTCGGTCTAAGAAAAGTTATTCCATTTCTCCGATACACTTCATTCTTGTAACCATTTATAACCTCATCAACCGAGTCCAGTGCAACAGGCAGAGCTAAAGAGGTACTTACCGGATTCAAGTCCAGTGCAACAGGCAGACCTCACCAGTATCACCCCATTCACCCTTCATGGAGAGAGCATCTAACAATTTTTCAATGCACCCCCTTCATTTCCTCAGAAATATCAAAGGGTTTCAGATTTAGAAAAGACTTTCTTTCCTTGAAAGGTTGACTCTTAATTTCTAAAAGAAAATCCTTTAGCAGCTGCATAACATGAACAGTTCTATCTCCAGAAGGATGTTCATCAGATAGTTGAGACAAGAGGAGAGAGAGCATCATATATAACAGACACGTGAGCATCTACACATTTTCACTGGACAAGATGACAAACTAAGTACCTCGGTTTCAGTGATACCCAGTTCAGATCTTGATTTGCGCCACTCAACAGATCCACTTTGCCTTCCCAGAAGGGATGATTCAGAATCTGGCTTAAGATAAGATGACCTTTCAAGCTCCCCTATAGTTTTTATGATTTGAAAGTTTCAATATAAAAATAAATATCATTAAAAAGCAAAAACTATGTGCTTGCAGTTACAGCAGATTTCAAAACATTGATAAAATAGTGAGCACAATGAAGCCTTGAGAAAAATCCTTTAATTTCTTTCAGTTTTGAGCACTAAAAGTTCCAAATCATTATAAAATGGCATGTATTTTTATGGGCCTCAATGCCATGTCTAATTCTGGCTAGTGTATGACTATGTCTCCTCGTTAAGATCCACATGCCCAAAATAACAAAACACATGCATTAAATTTAAATTTAAGAATTATTTCCTCCTATGATGATCAACATTACAGATACTTCCTTAATTGCTAAAACAAAAATGCCTTGTTTTAATGCATTGCGACCTAACAGCATTTTTCTTCCTTAATTGTTAAATATAATTAAAGTTAGGTTCGGTATCATTTTCTTTTGTTATGCATGTGTCAGAAAATCTAGGTAGGTGAACCATAAACTTCGGTTGTCTTTCCAATCTCTCCAAATGTAATCTCCAATTGATAGAAATTAAACTTGAGAAAATACAATTATTATAATTTGGTAGGCAGGTGGCATAAATTGTTGAACCTATGAACAAAAGAAAATTGGAGAAAATGTTCAAAGTAGAATATTAACCTGAAAGACTGTTTAAACCACAAAAGTAATTGTAGCAAAAACGAAAGATCCTGTTAAAAAAAATTAGATATAAATTTCATCTTTTGATGGGTTGAAATTTCCTTCCTGCTAAAAAAAATTATTTGTATTGACTATCAGTTTATTTTTCAAAGATAAGCTTGAATCATTTATAGTAACACAATCATCATCATTAGACTCATCACCATCACAAAATAAATTTAGATATACCTCATTTTTACTGTTTATAGAGGTTGATGTGCTTACTAGCTGCTTAGACTCTAATTTCTTGTTCTTAGATAGTTCAATGTTCCTCAGAAGCTCAATGGTGCTTTCGTCTGAGATGTTTTTGCTTACGATGATCCTGTCAATGTCAATTGGAGAAGGGTCATCCTCGATTTGAATATTTATATTGATAAGCATGAGATAAATTTTCTTTATGGTATTTTGTACTTTTCATGTTATCACTTTTATTAACAGATTTTTTAGATTGTCCCCATTTTCTTTTGGGCTTCCAGTTTTCTTAGGTGCAGATGAAGATGACATCTCCGCATACCCAAGACCTGTTTTATCATAAACCTTTTTACCCACGAACATTTTATCGAGATCCATCTTAATGTCACATCTCAAATCACTAAATGTTCTCAAAACCCGATTTTTGATTTCTAAATTTTGCATTTTACTTTTAATAACCGTATCTCACTTACTTGTCACTCACAATAGATTTTATTTTTTAGTTCATTTATCGTCATCTCACCTTCCCTTACCCAGTTCAATGGTCATCACAACCTTCTTTTCTACAATCATTAAAGAAAATTTAGGGCCACCTTCGCTAAGGAAACAAATACCTTTTCCTCGAGCTCATCAACTTCAACTGTATCCGTGCAGCCTCTTGGCGTACAGGGCTCTCATACTGCACCCAACAAAACAAACAATTGAAAACATGACAGGCATAAAATCCAGGACCAAGATGGAGCTGGATGTACATATCATAGTGAATTCACATCCACTGCCATACTTTTTTCTATGGCACCAGTGTGCCATAGTTTGTTTTGTGTCATGGCGAGTGGGACCGACAAAAAAAACTCTCCATAGCTAAAATCTTGGTCATACAAACGAAATCAACGAAACCTTTCCTCGCCTGAAGTCCGGTCGTCTAGAGAGATAGATTATACTTGGCAGCCTTTGCCAAAGATTTCGAGAGAGAGGAGGGGGGAGGAAGTGGGAAAATGGTGGCTCGGGAATTCAATCTCCGCCACAACGACGATGAGTTCTCCATCGAGTGTGACACCGACCATGGCCTCGAGGTTCCCGTTGATGTCTTCTTAATTCTAATTTTGACCCCGGATAACTTAGGGGATCGTTTGGCAAATTAAAGAATAGCTTTAAAAAAATGATAATTTTAGAAGAATGATATAATAGTATTTATTTTTGGAAGAGTGGTAGAAGAGTGGTAGAAGAGTGATATTATTTATTATTATATTTATGAATAATTTAAAATAATATTATTTTTTATAAATTAATTTTATTAAATGAAATTTAGACTAAATAGAAAAGTGCGATTATTTATTATTATTATAAATATAATTTTAATATTATATTATTAATCTTATGAATACACTAAATTATATATGGTATATCGGATTATTATTATATTATTAATTAGCGATTATTGTTTGATGATATTGTATTATATTATTATATTATGATTATGATTTATTATATTATTATTATTATTTATTATATTATTATTATGATCAATTATTTATTTATTTTTTATTATTATTATTATTATATTATTATTATTATAATTATTGTTATTATTATATATTAACATCATACTATTATATAAAGCATAGTATTATTATTATATAATTTTTTATTATTATTTATTATTATTATATTATAATAATTATGATTTTAGAATTATATTATTATATTATGATTATAAATATGATTATATTATTATTATATTATTATGATTATTATTATTTATAATTATTATATTATTATGATGATTATTATTTATTATTATTATATTATATTATATTATTATGATTATGATTATAATTCTATTATTATATTATTATTATATTATGATTATGGTTATATTATTATTGTATTATTATGATTATGATTATTATTATTATTATTATTATTATTATTATTATTTATTATTATTATGATTATATTATTATTATTATATTATTATTTTGATTATGATTATAATTATTTTATTATTATTATATTATGATTATAATTATAATTATATTATTATGATTATAATTATATTATAATTATATTATTATGATTATAATTATTTATAATAATAATAATAATTATTATTATTATATTATGATTATAATTTTCTTATTATATTATTATATTATATATTATAATGATTATGATTATGATTATTATTATCATGATTATGATTATTATTTTATTATTATTTATTTATGTTATATTATATTATTATATTATGATTATATTATGATTATAATATATTAGAATTATGATTATTTAATATTATATTATTATGATTATAACTATGAATATTATTATTTATTATGATTATGATTATGAATTATGATCATTATTTTTTTATTATTATGATTATATTATCATTATTATTATCACTATTATTATTATTATCATCATCATCATTGTTAGTGTCATAATTATCTATATTTTAACTATTCTGATTAACAACTATCAAATAATATTTTCACTCTTCCGAATAATCAAAAATACCATTCTTTCAAAAATACACTATTTTATCACTCTTCCAAAACTATTCCTTCATTTGCCAAACGAACCCTTTAGCTCTTCTAAATTTCATGTTTCTTCATTTTTATGAAATTACAATATGGTACTTTGGGAAAACATACCTTTATAGTGATTCTGCAATTCGTTGCCTGCTCGGTGGGTGGAGAATAAGGGAATTGATTGAAAAATATCCTCTATTCTCACCGAACGGATTAGGAAAAAAGAGGATCAGAGAAAAAGGAATAGCCACTTTTCTCAATTTTTCAATTTCAAGGGGAAGCTGGAATTGAATTTTAGAGTCGGAATAGAGAAAAGAAGCAGATCATTTTGCTCTTATTTAGAGTTACGTGGCATCTTCTTTCTATTTTATATTGATTCATGATTTTTACTTTGCATGTTTTTAGTGGAGATATCATTTCTTATTATGATCTTATTTAATAGCTTTTTATTTCAACATTTCCAACCATGATTATCATCGAACATGAGCGGAATACTATGGAAGAGCGTTCAATTCTCAATTCCACTCTTCCGTTTTTCTGTCATTATTTCTCTCTTCACCGAACAGGCCTAATTTAAGATACTTGCAGAAGCTGAACAACTCCTTGTTTATGAAGGAACGAATCTTGATGCATTATCTGATAAGCTCAAATTTATTTCAAAAATAAAAGAAATAAAAGATTTTAACTTTTTATCCAATAAAAAACTTAATTTCAAAATTAAACCAAATTTAATCTAAAAGAAAAAAGAAAAAAACTAAAATAAAAAATGAACTCTTATTCATTAAGTCAACCTTCAAAAATAAATAAATTTTAAATAAAAATAAATTCAGATGTTCAATAAATAAAGCTGAACACACAAGTAAAAAATAATAATAAAAAGAATAAAAAATAAATGACTTTTATCTCTTTTATTAAATAAAATAAAAATTCAATTTCAGAAATAAATCATACTCAACCCAAAATAAAAATAAAAGAAATAAAGAACTTTGTCCCTTTTATCAAATAAAATAAAAACTCAATTTCAAAAATAAATCAAACTCAACTTAAAATAAAAATCAATTCGTGATCTTGATATTTTAGTTGGTAAGGACTTTAACTCAATGTCTCGAATCTTGAAAATTATTCAAGTTTTTATATGTATTATTGAGACTTTGAATACTTAGATTTATGAATTGACACAATGTTTTAGATTCATAGTATAAAAAATCAGTAAAAATCAAGAAAGAGATCAAATCTCGTCTTTCTTATTCATCAGATTTTGATGCTAAGCGGGCAGAGCATTTGTATTCACATCCTGTATTTTTGAAGATTCATCATGATTTTGATATTTGAGTTGATAAGAAGTCTTAACTTAATATCTCGTATCTCATAAACTATTCAGTATCTTTATATGGATCATTAAAATATCTGAATGTCTAGATCCATGAGTTAGCATAACGTTTCATATTGATGATCTAGAAGATCAATTAAGACAATCAAAATCTTTGCAGAACATAACATTAAAGTCAAGTGGAAAGTGGAAAATAGTAGCCCAATCTGTTTATATTTTAGTTTTCTTTTTCCTTATTTCTATTAATTCCTAGATAAGGAGTTAGTCTAGCTGTCAGTTGTCCCACAGGACCACAAAACTATTTGCCATACTCTTTTATCTGCTAGAATTTTACTAGTTCCTGCAACAGCATAATACATTTTCAACGCATCAACAGTAACATATTTTGAGAATATCGTACTGATAATATATTTTGGCATGTCCTTTTTTCAATCAATACACTTAATTGCTATTGCTAGACAAATGCCATGGCTGCTGGAAGCATGGAAGCAAAATTTACCAGAACAACGTAACATGATAATTAATTTTTAAATTTTTATTTACAAAGAAACCAAATCTGTGTCGTCTTTATAGTTTATACTGTTAGAACTCCCCACATGGGATGGGAGCATGTTAAACAACCCAAATAAAATCAGTACATTTTAACGCCCAACTCCGTAACCACCTCGCTTTTAGATCTTAATTCTCCTACGGATATTTTTGCTGGGCGAGAGGAAAGAGCGGGCCCCACAGAAACAACCTAAAAGTTCGCTTGTCGCTTGTCGGGTTCGTTTTGCTTTTTTTTTTCTTTAAAAAAAAGCAAGTATAATATAATATTCCTTTCATCTCACTAGTTCAGCACACCGCTTGTCGCTTGACTTTGGAGTATATCGTATCTCTATATATTATTCTATCGGAGTCAGTCAAGGAGGAAATTAAAAAGAAAGAACGAAATGAAAGGGAAAATTAAGGCAAACTGCTGCATGTACGAGAAGAGAAGTATAACCATGATACGAGTCAAAATCTTCGTTCACTGGAGACGAAAAGAGAGATGGCGATTGGCGCGCTCTCCCCCCTCGTCTCTCTCTCACCACTCTCCCCCCGCGAAGCGCGGACCGAAGAGAAAAAAAGGGAATAATTAAGTCCAAACCCGTTAACGTTCAACGTACGCCTGCAGCGGGTCCCACATGCCTTCATCCCCTTGGTCGCCATCCCCTGTGGGCCCCACCCTTCTATGCGCAGCGCACAGCGGGGTGGGGTAGAGCTGGATAGTTCACGCCCCATGACGTGGCAGTGGGGCGACAAATGATATGCCCCCCTCTCGATAACTGAGTCGGTGTGTATTCTCTCTATCTTCGCGTCTTTTCGTCTCGCTTTCTCTCTCTACTCTCGCTCCTCTACCCTGCCAGATTCTCGTACAGATCGAGGCTCAATCCTGTCTCCAGGCTGGCTCAGGAGGCGAGAAATCGAAGAAGGAAGAGGGTTTTGGACCTGATTTGAAGGATTTGGGGTTTATGGTTGTCAGGTATGCGTTTTTTTTGGGATTTAATCTTCTCCCGGCTGCATCTATTTTTGGTGTATGTTTTGGGTCTTATTAGTCAGTAGTGGTCGATTGAGGTGAAGATTTGAGTTTTAGAGCTGTTCAGCTTCGTTGATTTGGTTCTATTTGAGTGTATTAGGGGTAGAAAAGGATTATCCATCTTATGCCTCCAATTTAGCTTGACATCTCCGTGATAGTTCTGAAATTGGAGTAATCCAATCTCAGATAGTGGGAAAGGCTTTATTCCGTGTCAATGTAAGTTGATAATAGTATTTACAGGACTTCTTTGTAGCTTGTACAATAACTTCATTTTGGAACTTCAGGTAAACTCAATCAGTTAACACATAATCACTGCAGGAGGCCCCATTACTTTGTATAAGTTGGATTATAATCTAAATAGTAACAAATATGGTATGCATGTAGAATGTAGGCACACAAATCAGTCTGCCTAATAACTTTTATGTCTATTATAAAACAAAATGGCGGTTTTGAGTTTGAACTACTGTACTTCTCATTTCCCATTTTCAAGCTTCAGAGATGAGTGAGGAGAGCCCTTCAGGTGAGAATATGAATGGAAACAACTCCATTGCAAAAAGGAAGAGGAAGAAAACAATATCCATGGTGGATTTATCCATTAGGAAAGAGGGCAGTTCGGTAATTTCTAACTATTTGCATAACAGCTCTTCTGCCAGCAAGAGGCTGAAGAAAGGCATGGATTCGTCTCCATTCCATGATAGGGTAAAAGGGGAAGATGGGGTAAGTTGTTTTATTTCTTGCATTATTGCAGGGCACTTCAAGTGCATAATAGCTTTACCTGACAATGCTTTGGGTGGGTATTCATATCGTGATTTGTTGAAATTTCCTTTTTAAAGCCTAAAAGAAGTTTAATTTAGAGAAGGATCCTTCAGCTTGAATCCTGATCAACGGGACTCAGAAAATTTGTAAGGACAATTCATATAAAAGTTTTCAATTAAATTAGCATTATTTTGTAATACCAAAAGCAAAAATTTGCACTAATGTGTATTTTAATATTATGACTTTTTGTAGAACCAAAAAGTTACACTAATGCACATTATTTTTGTAGAACCAAAAAGTTCTAAAATTTGCACTAAAAAGTTTTCATATCTATGACTTTTTGCATGCAGTACTACTATGAATGTGAAGAGTGCAATGTTGGGGGTGATCTGCTCTGTTGTGACAACTGTCCGCGTACCTATCATCTGGAATGTCTAAACCCACCACTTGAGGTGATGATTCAAAATTTTAGAATTTTTTAAATTATATGGTGTGTTTCTCTTTTTGTTTTATTATGATTAAATATATATGACTTGCCTGATGTTTTTTTTTTTTAATTCAGTGTGCCCCAGAGGGAAAATGGAACTGCCCAAAATGCATTGAAGAAAAAGGCTTTGTTTACTCAAGACGTGCAAGGACAAAAAGAGTTGTGAAGAAAACTATTCCTGAGAAGTTAACCATACCTGATATTATCAAGTCCAATAAGAAAGAAAAGGCTCCTTCAGTACATGACAATTTGCTTGATGAGCCAAAGCCAAGCTCTTCTCGTCGTCCCATTTTGGTGCGACTTAAAAGGCGGTCTAATACCCTCAAATTGGGATCTGCTGACATGCCTGAGGATAAAAAACCAGTCAAACCTGAGAGCAGTGAGGGGACAATAAAAAAGAAGTTGAAACAACATGATGATAAGGGTTCTGATAAGAAATCTACGGGGAATGATAAAAAGGGTTTTGAGAAGAAGAAGCCATCGAGGTTAAAGGCATCTAATTTGGTTTACAATAGTGACTGGTCAAATGATGAAGCTAGTTCGACTTCGGATTATAGTGGGTCCCATCCAAGGAGGAAACAAAATGATCAACGTGAACCTTCACGGAGTTCCAAAAAAGAGAAAAAGAAGACAGGTTCAAGTAAAAAGAAGCAAGAGGTAGCTATCATATTTATTCATTTGTTTGTTATTACGTTTCTGTAATTTTTGATGTTTCTTTTTGACTTGTTTGGAAATTGAAACTTTGGACTCATTTTTAGATGCTTGCTGAATTTGCACCTCCTTCAATGGAAGGGCTTGAAGAGCTTAGTTTGATTGGTAGTGAAGCACCATCAGACAGTGTACTTCAGGTACCTGACCATTTTGTTAACAGTAATCGCTTCTTCTTCCTATTCCTTCTCCTCCTTTTTGTTCTCTTGTTCTTCCTGATTATTTTTTTTTCATATCTCTGGAAGTTCGGTGGAGAAATATATATAGGTTCATTTTTGGGATGCACCATATTTAGAATAATTTCCTCTCCTCAGGTTGACCGTGTTCTGGGATGCCGGCTGAAGTGTGACGACACCATTTCTGACCCTAAATCAAAACAATCTCTGAAAGAACGTGAGGAAAGCAATGCTTTGTTAGGAGGTAGCAAACTGACCAATGATAAACCCATAGAAGATGTCAAAAAAGATACATATGAGTTTCTCATCAAATGGGTTGGCAAGTCAAATATTCACAACACATGGGTGCCAGAGTCCCAGGTGAAAGTCATTGCAAGAAGAAAGCTGGAGAACTACCGAGCGAAGCATGGTTATGCTCCGATCAACATTTGCAAGGATCAGTGGACCAAGCCACACCGCATTCTCTCTCTTCGTTCTGGAACAGAAGATCAAGAGGAAGTGCTGGTCAAGTGGTGTGCCCTGACCTATGATGAGTGCACATGGGAAAGCATAAACGAACCTGTTATACAGGAGTCATCTCACTTGATCGATCAATTCAGAAATTTTGAGTCCGACGCAATAGAGAAGGATGCAGGAAGTGGAACGAGAAGAGAAAAGGGGGATGGTCAGGAACTTAATCCGTTACTTGAGCAACCAATAGAGCTCACAGGAGGCACACTTTTCCCCCACCAGTTGGAGGCCTTGAACTGGTTGAGGAAATGCTGGTTCCGGTCAAAGAATGTTATTTTGGCAGATGAGATGGGTCTCGGCAAGACTGTCTCAGCAGGTGCCTTTCTGTCTGCACTTTATTGTGAGTTTAAGGTCACGCTCCCTTCCTTGGTTTTGGTCCCTCTTTCTACTATGCCGAACTGGTTGGCTGAGTTCTCTTTGTGGGCTCCACATCTGAATGTAGTGGAGTACCATGGTGGAGCAAAGGCAAGGGCTATAATTAGGCAGTATGAATGGCATGCTACTGGTTCATCCAAGCCAACTAAAGCATACAAATTTAATGTGCTTCTGACCACATACGAGATGGTTCTTGCTGATGCTTCATACCTCCGCAATGTCCCATGGGAGGTGCTAATAGTAGACGAAGGCCACCGACTAAAGAACTCAAGTAGCAAATTATTCAGTCTTCTGAACACGTTTTCTTTTCAGCATAGGGTTTTGCTGACAGGCACACCACTGCAGAACAACATAGGGGAGATGTATAACTTGTTGAATTTCTTGCAGCCTACCTCCTTTCCTTCTCTCCCAGCATTTGAAGAGAAGTTCAATGATCTTTCTACAGCTCAGAAGGTGGATGAGTTAAAGAAGCTTGTTGCCCCACACATGCTACGCCGACTAAAAAAGGACGCAATGCAGAACATTCCACCAAAGACTGAGCGTGTCGTGCCTGTAGAATTGTCGTCAATTCAGGCTGAGTATTACCGTGCAATGCTGACCAAGAACTACCAGGTTCTGCACAACATAGGGAGGGGAGCTGGTGGTTCTGGTGGGGTTCAACAGCAATCGCTGCTTAACATTGTAATGCAATTAAGAAAAGTTTGCAACCACCCATATCTGATAGCCGGCACAGAGCCCGAGTCCGGAACACCTGAGTTTTTGCATGAGATGAGAATTAAAGCTTCAGCCAAGCTAACACTTCTCCATTTGATGCTTAGGGTTTTGCGGAAGGATGGACACCGAGTGCTGATCTTTTCTCAAATGACAAAGCTGCTGGATATTTTGGAGGATTATTTGCTGGGTGAGTTTGGTTTTGGCACCTATGAGCGGGTTGATGGGTCTGTTTCTGTCACTGAGAGGCAAGCAGCCATTGCACGTTTCAATGAGGATAAAACCCGGTTTGTGTTTTTGCTATCTACACGTTCATGTGGTCTTGGAATAAACCTGGCGACAGCTGATACAGTGATAATATACGACTCAGATTTCAACCCACATGCTGATATTCAGGCGATGAACCGAGCCCACCGTATAGGTCAGTCGAATCGGCTCCTTGTGTACCGCCTAGTGGTCCGTGCTAGTGTTGAGGAGCGGATCCTCCAGCTTGCTAAGAAAAAACTCGTGTTGGACCAGCTTTTTGTAAACAAGTCAGGTTCACAAAAGGAGGTTGAGGACATCCTCAGGTGGGGGACAGAAGAGCTGTTTCAGGAGATTGAGGTGTCCCCGAGTGACAATGTTGATGGTAAAGGGAATAACAATGATAATAACAAAGGTGCTAATAATGGGGATGTTCTGGGAGAGCATAGGCATAGGAGGAGAGTTGGCGGCTTAGGTGATGTGTATGAAGACAAATGTGCTGGGTCAGGCAGTACCAAGTTGGTTTGGGATGAGAACGCGGTTGCCAGGTTGCTTGATCGCTCAGATCTCCAGTTCAGCGCACAAGAGAGTGCTGATATTGAGAGTGACATGCTTGGAAGTGTTAAGGTACACATCTCTGTCTGATTTCATATAATTCTTTCATTGGCTAAATGTCCTAAGTTGTCCATTTATTTATGGGCCACCTTTAATCAGGCGCTGGATTGGAATGAAGAAACAAATGAAGAGTCTGCTACAGCTGATGCTACACCAGATAATGCTGGTGAGGGTACAGATGACAATGAATTAAAGGACCAAAATATTACTGACACGAAAGAAGAAAATGAATGGGACAAGCTTTTACGTGTCAGGTTTGTCTGATTGACTCATGTCACATGTAATTCCCGAAGCTTTAAGATTTCTACAGCTTTTAGTTCATGTGCATGTATGTGAAAGTATACTGGGGGGATCTACTGCTGATTTACAGCCAATAATATTCTACAAACATGATTGGTTTTAGCTACAGGATTTTTATCGTGACATCATATGACACAGTTCTATGCTGGAAATTCAGTTATTTGATTGATTTTATTTTCAATTGGACATGTAGGTGGGAAAGATATCAAGTTGAGGAGGAAGCATCACTTGGCCGAGGAAAGAGGCAGAGAAAGGCAGTTTCATACAGAGAAACATTTGCTTCAATTCCTGCTGAAGCTCTAAGTGAGGTAAACATCTAATACTCTTACATATTTCTTTTGGCTCAAAAAAAAAGACGCATGCATGCTTGTTTCGTGGGAGCACGCAAATATTTTCTGTTTATCAAGTGCGCATGAACAATTGAAAACAAATTGTTACGCACTTAACATAGTAAGTTGTGTTTGCTTTCTTTTTGTTTGGTTCTCTGTGACATTTACTCCAAATTATTGATATTACAGAGCAGTGAAGAGGATCGTGAGTACACTCCTGCTGGCCGAGCAAGGAAGGAAAAATAGTAAGTACAGCTTGTTCGTTTATTTCTAAATTAGTTGAGAAGAAATATAGTCATTTACTTTCCAGGTAGCCCTAATAAAGTTTACCTCCTTGCCTTGTTTCTCTATATATTTTTTTAATTGTTTACAAAAGTCATTTCTATAGTTTTAGTTCTTTTAGTATTCAGATAACTGGAATGTTTTTAAAAAACTTTCATGAAAATACAGTGCTAAACTCCGTGCTCGGCAAAAGGAAAGAATAGCTTTAAGGCACATGGTTCCTGCTGCACTGCCCAAAGTTGAGGAACCACAATCAAGAGATAAGGCCGCCGTCTCCCATCTCAAGGATGACAACACAATAGTAGCTGATAAACCACCCAAAAAGCCTGAGCAAAAACCTAAACCCTCAACTGAACCAATGCTAATTTTAGAGGGACAAGAGAATGCACCAATGCATATCCAAAGGCTGATTTCTAACAAAGGTAAACAGCCTCTGTTTGATCTCCCTATTGTCCCTTCCAAAGGACCATTTGTACCAAACTCGGTGGCTTTTTCATCTCCTCTTATGCCTGTACTGGGGCTAGGTGCTCCAAATGCACCTCGAAAAAAGTCTACCAGTGTCATGAGGGAGCCAAGGCCTGATAGAAGAGAGGCCTTGTTGAAGCCATCTTTGGGTTTGGGTCTGAATCGACCAGCCGGTCCTGAAATAGGGCTCAAAACTGAGAAGGAAGACAGGATCCACCTGGTAGTATATCTGGTGATTTGTTAGGGGCCCGGCTGAAGAACTTTGTGCCACACAGCAGCTTTCCATTCTTCGCGGTAAACTCTCAATAGCTATTTTTCTCTGTTCATTACTTTTTGTTCATTTTTGGGTTTATATTATGTTTTATTTTATTTTATTGATGAACTGGAGAAGGCTCAAAGAAACCATATAAGAAGAGAACTGTATCTAATTCTGATCACAATACATTATCACTAGGTAATGGGTCGTTGGTTATGCTTTCCCTTTTGTTCCTTTTGTCGTAGTTGTTTTATGTGAACTCAATCTCATTACTCTGTCCGGGATATTAACTTGTATGCTACTTCATGACCTCTATCAACTTTGTGTTCTGTCCAAAATCTTTGTGTGCTCAAGTTCTTTTTTTTTTTTTTTTGAAATTCGCTGAATGGTGCTTTGTGTTATTTATTTATATTTAATTATTGATTTTATGTTCAAATTTAACAAACTAAAAATCCCCCCAATCACTGAGGAGATAACCAGCCAACTGACCTATGTAATGACTAGTTTATTTGTTGAAATTCGCTGATGGTGATTTGTGATATTTATTTATATATAATTATGGATTATATGTTCAAAATTTAACAAACTAAAATATCCCCCCCCCCCTCTCACCCACAGCCGAAATAACTAGCCAACTGACCTATTGTAATGACTGGTTTATTTGTAAAGGATGGGTTTTCTTGTGCATCTGTTATGTTAAGTCTCATTCAGGCTATTCCATGGTCCAGACAAAAATCATGCCAGGGAACTCTGACATAATATTGGCAAACAGCTGCTTGTGGTAATGTCAGATTTAAATTAATCTCAGATGTAAATAATTTGTGTTTATTAATAGTATTGATAATTCCTTTTTGACTCGCAGTAAAGTAATTGAGGTTTTAAATTGTTGAGTTCAGGCTACCATGGGTTTTGGATTGACTGGTACCAGTTTTTAGATCAATTTCAGTATTAATGAATGCTTTTTCTTGTACATCTGCATCATATGTGTATAATTACAATTATGTCATTGGTTAATTCATATGTGTGTAGATAAATAATGAACTGCATAACATTCATGTATAAATAGATCTATGTTATTTATCATAAGTTTTTAAGTGCAATAATGAAAAGTCTTCAAGTTCTAATTTTAACAGCAATCTCTTTGGAGATGCTTAAAAATGGACTTGAAATGGACTTCAAGTCCTAGTAAGGAAGTTTTATACAGTCACAAGGAATTCAATTTCCATCTGGCTTTGTCAGTTTGTCACGAAGTATTTTATTTTTGCAAACCGTCTTTCTAACACTATTTACAGTATGGAAACATTGCTAACTGTAATCATTTGTGACATTTGAATTATAGCTGCTCCACATGGTGGGATGGCTCTGACTGACAATGTGGTCTTTATATACAAATTTGGGGTGCTAACTCCAGTTCTGTTTGAAATGGGTTTATAGTTTGATTGTTCAGGTATTGTCTGATCCAGATCAAGCTAGGTTGTGGGGTTGACTGGCAGGTTCTCTATGTTAGGTTTGTCATGCCTGCTTTGCATTTTAAGAGTACGAGGAGCACACTGCGTCTCTACTATGATATTGTAATTCACTTGGGGTAAAGTAGAGAGAATATTTGCATATCTGAACACCAGCATTACTAATTATAATATCTGAGATTTTGTAAGGTCAAAGCTGCATGTCCCAAGTACTTATTGATTATAGCTTGATCTGCAACTTGATCTCTGTATGAGGGCTTAAGAGACTTCTTGGCTTAATTTACTATGCAGTAATTTACATCACCTTTCTAAGATTTAAATTAAGGTAAGCAATGAAGTTGAGACTAGTGAAATGGTCTATTGTGTAGAAATCAAGGTCATTATAGTATTAATTAGGTTACCATTACTGATATCCTTATGCACAAGATTAACTGGAAAGAACTAAAATGACTATATTTGGGAAAAGTTGTTGCAAGAAGCATTTGTACTCTAGTTCAATAGAACATGAAATTTAGCACAGTTTGATTTTGCATGTATTCAGTAAAATAAGCGCTATTTCATGCCTTGCTTGGATAGCGCGCTCAACAAATTTTGTAATTTTTTCAGCCATAGTAAGTGCATGTCCGATATGATTGCTGCTTGCATGATATCACTGGCAGAGTTTAGTTGGAGCCAAAGTGGGCCATGCCCCCCTCCCTATTATTTCAAAAATACTTGAAATATTATTGTTTTTTTAAACCAAAATTTATTTGAGGTATAAAATGGCCCCTCCTAAGTTGATATAGTTAATTAAAATTTATTGGCCCCTCTTGATTTTCTTTGAAGCTCCGCTACTGCATGATATATTTAGCATTTCCATTTGTAGCCTTGGTTTCAGTATTTTCTGCTTTTGGGCCAATGTACCACTTGGTGAAGATAATATGACTGTTATTAATTGTGAATGTAGTAGGAGCATTTTAGAAAATGATAATTCACTGTTACTATTTTGACAAGCAAACTTTTAAGGATGCTCCAAACACATTTTTATGTACAGTGTTTGTATTGACATGTTTATCCTTTTTTGCTTGTTTTCAGGTACCTTTTCCTCCTGCAGGCCCCTCTACAACTGGTCGGCGTCCCTTTGAGCCTGTTGTGGGCCCCTCCACTTCCTTCACTTCGTTCCAAGAAAAATTGGGATTTCCTCTTAATCTTCAAGATTTCAGTGGCAATATCAACAGCAGTGCTGCTCATGCTAGTACATTTGCACATGGAAGGCCACCGGCAGATCTTTTCCCTCCTGTACCATTACAACCTTTACATACCGACAAGAGACAATTGGTTCCAGACTTGTCAACAATACCAATGCCAAATATACCCTTCATCCCGAACTTTCCTTTCAGCCAAAACCTTCACATGCCTCCTATGCCTCCTATGCCTCCTATGCCGAACCTTGGCCTGATGCAACCAACACATCAGCCGATGCCAAAGAGCCATAAGAAGGTCCTTGATAACATACTATCTCGGGCAGAATCTGCTAATCACAAGATGTTGAGAAAAAAACTAAAGATAGAGGCCTGGTCTGAGGAAGAACTGGATTCTCTTTGGATTGGGGTGCGACGACATGGGTGTGGAAACTGGGATGCCATGCTTCGGGACCCGAAACTATGCTTCTCAAGGTATAGAATTCCTGAGGACTTGGCCGCAAAATGGCCAGAGGAGCAGCTGAAAATTCTTGATGAGTCAGGTTCTAAGCTTCCAAAGCCTGCCAGTGGACCAGGTTTGTCTGATGAGATAATGGGATGTGCTTTGCGTGGAACTAGAGTTTCTGGTCTTGGGATGGAACCTCCACCTAGGATGGAACCTCCACCTCCCAGGTTTATGTCCCATTTAACTGACATCCAGCTAGGGTTTGGAGACCTCTATCCTGGATTACTGTCGCGCCATATGGATCCCCTCATCCCAATCAATGCAATTAATGAGACTGGAAGAAAACTTGACGCTAATCTTTTACCACCATTTTTGCGCAACTCCTTTGTGCAAGCAAGCTCTGGATCACGTGATGTCAGATCCAGCCATGCTAAAGATGCTCCGAATGTGCCCCAGGAGTCAGCAGGACTCTTTCCTGGAACCAGTACAAGCAATGATCTTAGTGGTCCCAGTGGCGCTGGTTCATCAAAATCAAATAAGCTTCCACATTGGTTGCAAGATGCTGTCAGTGTGCCCCCGCTGCCACCTCCCCGTGCACCTCCGGCACCTTCATTACCTCCAGCCCCTTTATTACCTCCAGCTGCATCAGCTGTAGCGCAGTCTCTAAAGCTATTATATGGGGAAGAGAACTCGGAGGGGCGAATACCTCCTTTCAAAATCCCAGGACCAACACCGCCTCGGCCAAAGGATCCAAGGGTGAGCCTTAGAAAGAGGAAAAGAAGGGAAGAAAGCAAAAGGAGTGCATTTATATTGAATATTAGAGCTGAAGCTGGAGCCAGTGCTGGGGTTGAGGCTGGGGCCACATCACAAGATTTGAACTTGAATTCTCCTTCAGCCTTGGGCCTTCAGTCAAGAAAGGAAGCCCCGGAGAAGTCTGAGGATTGTATGGAGAGCTCTGATCATGCAGTTCTTGTGGAGACTATAGAGTCCAGTTCAGAGGAAGATCAAGACTAATTTCACTATTAAGGATACACTCCCTCCTTTCTGTTCTCTTTTTCTTCTACTTACCATGGATAAAAAGAGTTGAGGTTCTTTTTCCTTTCAAGTTTTATTTATTTTTTCTGGGGGGTTTAAGATTATGTCTTGCTAGTTTAACATGGGACGGTTGTACATCTGGCTAGTCGTCGTTCCTGGAGTTGGCAGTAGCATAATGGCAAATTTGCTTTGCCCATTGATGATAGAATGGATAAAGATATTCCAGCTAGGTTATTAATTACTGTCGATGTTAGCTATTTCAGTTATATACCTACTCAATAGATCAAGAATTTTTTTTTTTTTTTGCAGCAGAGTTTTACTGTCCAAGCCTGATCTTAAGTTGGGTTATTTGTGTAGTAGTAGTCAGTGGGGCAAAACAGAAAACCCTGAGATCCTACCACAACATATCTTTGTGTTAACAAGTTCGTAATATTTCCCAGCTTTTCATTACACCGTGGAAGTTAGGAGTTTTACATTTTTCGTTCCCCAAATCCTAACAATTTTTTTTAGCAGTGAGGAGTTTTACATTTTTGTGTTATTTTTCAGTTTCTGCGTCCATATTCCTCTATATTCTGAAAGGTGAAAGAAAACTTGTGTATGTTATTATCACTCCGAAACTTTTAATTGTTTATGCCATTAACATGTAGTTTGTTTACATTGAATGCACACTATCAAGGTATATCGCTCTTTAGTCACTTTGAAAATTCTATAATCTGTTTCGAGTAACCAATTATGTCATCTGTCCTCTATTCACAGCTGCATTACGTTTACGTATGTTGCATTTCATTTTTTCCTTCATTTATGCTGGAGCGCTCCATCTCGTCCTACTACTGCAATGGCACTTTGCACAATTAATATGAAATAATTATATGGTACTGCTTCTGAATGATCCATCTATTATTTCTGACAAACATACACTGATGAATGCGGTTGAAATAGAATGCTTGTATTGATTTATTTGTTTATTTAATGTAGAGTTTATTTCAAGTCATACAACTATCAATATGAAAATATTTTACATAAAAGTGAGACATTTTGGGTGAAGTTATTGTTACAACCTATATAAGCTAGGAATATACATATATATCTGATTAAAATATATAAATATGAACACGCATAAATGTTGTGGAAAAAAAAAACTCTGGCTCGAGTTTACAAGCCGACTTACGGCAACGAGTACGTTATTAATCAATCACATTTTCAGTATTAAATCTAACACGAAAAGGTTTTGAGTTATTTAAATTGTTTAATTATGTGACTTTATATATGCGTTATATATGGGGAGCTTGCCTAATTGAAGGGCATTCTGAAGTGCAATTGCTGAAATTGATGACTGAGTCGACCAATTTCCTCAAACTCTCAAAGTTGTCCGAGAAATTGTGCTACTAATCTAGTGAGCTGAGTTCTATGCATCAATTGACCTGGCAGGACACCATCAAAGACACTTGAGCTCAGCCCATGACGAGTAATAAAGGTTTCTGTAGCCTGTGAGGATCAATTAATTGATAATGAATTTTAAAATAAATTTTGAAAAAAAAAACCTAGAAGTAGAAAGCTTCTATAAAAATACAGACCACTTGTGTTTCAAATTTTATACAATCTAAACGTCAAACGAAATAAAAGTACATGCGAAGTTCCTATGAAAAGATAAGCTATTAGTTTATTAAATTTCTCATATGTGACGTAAGTTTATATTCTGAAGCTTTGAAGATGTATTAGCAACCGTTATGGTGCTAATTAATTAATTAAATTTTGTACTTACCCCAGCTTTTCTAAATGTATACGTAGTTAATTCTTCTTCGTAAAAAAAAACAGTTGACCGATTAAAAAAAATTAAGGTTAATTTTATTAGATTTTTTCCAATTTAATTATATAAAACACTTAATAATGAACTTATTAGAAAAATATGTCATCAAAAATTGTGAACAAGATGAATATGCATACAATGGGTGCACTGTGCACAACCCAACTCAGCGAGCGATTCTTACGGAAGGTTGACCTCCGCCACAAACTGAGGTGCACTGTGCACAACCCAACTCAAATTAATTAATATGCGACGATATGAGCCTAATTTCTTTGTCAGAACAAAACAATACGTGGATATCAAAGACTGCGAAATAAAATAAAGATGCATGCTAATTGTCATTGCAATCATCACGATTTTCCAAATCAAACCAATTACCAATATAAATAAACAATTGTAATCTTTACGAAAAATAAAACTAATTATTTTATTTAATAATATAAATAATCCAATTATTATTAATCATAATGAAAAAAATAAAATTTTAATAATAAAAATAATAAAACGCCACCAGGACTGATGCATTTGTGCAAAAATGTCATTCCGACTGATGTATTTATACAAAAACATCAATGAGAGTGATGATTTTTTTCACGCTGATTTTAAACTTATATTCAAATGCATCAAATTGCATTTCAATTTTGTTGTTTAACCGCCAATAGGAATGTGCCACGCCAGTGCATTCCCGAATCCCATTGATGTGCATCATTTTTTTTGTAAAAAGTAATTTAAAACTAATAAAAAAAATCGCTTCTAGTAGCGGAGCATTGTCATTTCTACTACTAAAATTTTATTACTAATTATTATTATTATTATTAATAATTGAATTATTTATATCATTAAATAAAATAATTAGAGGAAAAATAAGCATGATTATAAGACAGGTGGTAGTCAATTTTTAAACCATATATTGTCCTTTTTCTAATTTCCGTCCTATCATGCTCATGCACATTAAATTAATCAGCACAGGGACTTTCACAGCATCCTCCCAAACGTGCAAGCATATCATAAACATAATGCTCTTCATGTAGTTAATTATTCCTACATTAGCCGCCCAACATTCCAAATTCATGGATCCCAAAATTTTACTATAGTTCAACTATAAATCCCCCATAAAACCTCTTCGCTTCTAAGCTTTAATCATAATTTCAACAATTAATCCCCAACCATATTTCATTGATATTTCAAGAATGAGGCTCTCATCTCTCACCATTTGCATCATTTTCTGTCTCCTCTTCACACTGAGTTATGCCGATGATGATACAGGCAACACTGACAACTTGGCTCCTTTTCTGGTAGAAATTCCAGCCTACTTGTTGCCGATCGATGGATTGGATTTTGATCATTACACAAAATCATGCCCTCGCATGGAAGGCATAATTCAAAGGAAGGTTAAGGAGCTAATTGCAAAAGACTACACTTACGCTGCAAGCCTCATCCGACTGTTCTTTCATGATTGTGCTGTTAGAGTATGTGATGATAATTATTAGTACACACATTTCTAACTTTTATCTCTTCATTTTTTCCCCGCACATTCCAATTAAAAAAACAAAAACTAATATAAGCCATGCTTGTATATAACTCTTTCCGTTGGTTGCTTTAGTTTCGGTTCATTTTACGTGTGACTAAACCAAGAGTTTTATTCACGATTGAAAGATTAATTGAGGATTGATTATGAAATTTTGGCTGAAACAAACTCAGCTTTAGTTAACTGTGCAGTTAAAACCACATCGGTTGGATTCGAAATGAGGTACCACTAGAAGTTCTCTGTTTGTGCTCATAATGAATCATTGTATTTATAGGGATGTGATGCCTCAATTTTGCTCGATCAACCAGAGTCAAGTGAAAAGTATGCCGGGGTTAGTAGAACATTACGGGGTTTTGAGCTTATAAATGAGATTAAAGATGAGTTAGAGAAGCAATGTCCCAAAACAGTCTCTTGTGCCGACATCCTCAGTGCTGTGGCACGGGATGCCACCACTGTGGTAAGATATCATGTCATACCAGCATTTACAATGGTCTTTAATTTCCTCTTCAAATAATGTCCAAACTTTTTAAATAAATATAACACATGGCATTTCGGTTTTAACTCTGAAACTTATTTGGTAGGTTGGGGGACCATACTGGCAAGTAAAATATGGAAGGAAAGATGGCCACATTTCACTAGCAAAGGAAGCTGAGGCGATACCGATGGGACGTGAAAGCATCACTGAGCTAATTCAATACTTCCAGTCAATGGGTTTATCTACCGTTGACATGGTCATTCTTTTTGGTAAATACTTGAACTTGATCCACTGAGAAAATTACTCATTAACTCTTTCTTTCTAATAATTATATATAACTGCAAATTTGTGCATCTAAAATTCCAGGAATAAAAATAAGATGGTTCGAAATTTATAAAAAAATTATATTGATATTTTTATTAAGACAGAAATTGGGTACCCACAAGGACTATCCTAACAAGCTTCCTTGCCCTGTAATTAATTCCAGGTGCACACACCATCGGATACAGCAGTTGTTCCTCGATCCAGTACCGGCTCTATAATTATCAAGGGCCTGGGAAGTGTGACCCAACAATTGATCCACAATATGCCAACTTTCTGTCCCGTTATTGCCAGGACCCTACAAAGAAGGTTCACCTGGACCCGACTACACCAGATATCTTCGACAGTGTCTATTACCAGAATCTTCAGAAAAACATGGGCTTGTTAGAGGCTGAACAGAAGTTGTTTGTTGACTCGAGGACGGGTCCACTTGTCAGAGCTTTAGCAAACCAGCCAAATCTGTTTTATATGCAGTTTCGTTTGGCCATGGTCAAGCTTAGTAAGACACTGGTTCTCACTAAGGATGAAGGGGAGGTTCGGCTCAACTGCTCCGCCATCAATTAAAGGTTTTAGCTGCAATCTAAAGATTTAGGCTGGGTATTTTGTATTAAGTAGTTCTTGCAACATTTGTTTTCTTACCGTGTTGAGTTCAGTTAACAGAACTACTGAACCACAGGTATGTCGACAAAACTGTGTAGCAATACAGAGATCTGGCTACATGTGCCATTATTATTTCAGGAATCAGGATCTACGTCTAGTTGAAGATATCAAGGAGCCTTTAATTTGTTGTATTTTAGTTTGTTTACTCTGTGTTGTACCATGCTGAGTTTTGCAACGGAAGCTTCTGAGACCACTGGTATACAAACATTGAAAGAACTAAGGATTGCAAAGATGGAATCAATCATGCTAGTATCTTCTGGGAAAATTGTGGAAAATAAAAAGAAAGTTTTTTTTTAATATGAGTATATTGTTAGGGTGATGCTGTTCTTCGATTTATGTTGCATTGTCTGAGTTTTTATATTTTCTTCTCCTTCAGTAAATTAGTTATCAGATTAAAAGATGCGGTCATCACTTAAATTTTGTGCATGCTTCTTTTCGTACAACCACTAACCATACATCATTATGCTTTTAGTAGCTATTGCAATAATTACAAGAAATAAAACTATCATGGATCAGTAGAAACAAATTTCTAGTAATTCATTTTTCATATCTTGTTCATGAATATATAATATATTGAGGGTTCAATATTGATAGAATGAGAGAGTGAGAGAGGAATATTTGATTATCTTGAATGAATTGATTAAAATGTTTAAATCTCTATTTATAGACTAATAATCTAACAAACTAACCACTTAGTTTAACTAACTAATTCCAATCACTAAACATCTCTCACATCATACATCACATAATATCTCTAACTAATCTATACAATTCTATTCATATACTCTAACATACCCCCTCAAACTCATCGTGCAATATGCATGGTGAGTTTGCACATCTTATGAGTTCTAACATCTCGATTCATAAATTTGATCTCCAATTGCATCACGGATCTCCTTGAAGAACGATAGAAGGAAGAAGAGCTCTTTTAGCTCAAAAAACAAAACTATTGATTACTTCATGCTCTTTTTAAGTCATTTTGAAACATTAATAGAAGGATTTTTGTCCTTTTTAACAACAATTCGAGACTTATTTGAGTTCCAAATCCCTCAAATCCGCCTCTATTTAGGCTGATGCACTTCCTTTTGGGGGCTGAAGAGTCTTCTGAGTCGACATGTGCATGGCTTGCATCTAAATCCTCAGATTCAGGCATGATACTCCTTAGCCATGGCTAATTGTTCTTCTCCTTTCTTGATTTCTTGGAATCTGTGGTACTGAACACCACAACGCGATACAGGGAAGATCGGAGAAGAAGATCGATTTCTTGATCTTGACTTGCGAAGAAACAACGATTCTTGAATCACACAATTCGTTGAGCGCTAGATCGGGCTACTACTTGATGCTCGCGATCAGGAAGCACAGAGATGTGCGATGAGCGAAAATCGTGAGACACACTCGCTGAGCGGAAATCACGATCAGGAGAGAGGCGATCTTAATTCTTGTTTAATCAGCGAAGCCCGATTGTAACTATGATCTGATCGGATTGATTTCAATCGGAGATGAGGGAAGAGAAGCAGAAGAGAGTAGGCAAGAATATAATAGAAATATAGTTTTATTTTTGAAATAGGCTAGAATAAAAGGTTTATACTGGAATAGCTAAGAAAAAAATGGTATAATTTCTAGAATAGGACTGGAATAGAGTGCATAGTGTCTGGAATATGCGTGAGCCTAATTCCAGCAGTTGACCTGCTCTGATACCATGATAGAATGAGAGAGTGAGAGAGAAATATTTGATTATCTTGAATGAATTGATTACAATGTTTAAGTCTCTATTTATAGACTAATGATCTAACAAACTAACCACTTAGTCTAACTAACTAATTCCAATCATTATACATCTCTCACATCATACATCACATAATATCTCCAACTAACCTATACAATTCTATTCCTATACTCTAACAAGTATGAAGCTATGAACAATTAGAATTTGGCAAGTTTTATATAGCCTTGTTATCTAACAGTAAGAAGTGAATTGCCTTGCCAGCAGATCCCCTCTCACTCTCATGAGAACATTTTGCAGTTGACCCACAGTTAACATTGAATTGCAAGTTTGCAACATGTAAAGGATTGTCATAATAATTTCTGAAAATTCGCAAATATGGGATATGTCAGTCACTCCTTATTTGTGTCTCGTGAGCCTCAATTCTAATTTGAAGCTGCAGCTTATTTTCAGCTTCTCATCCCAGACAAAAGCAGAAAAACACGGCCCACAATTATAAATTTAATTCACCCCTTCCATGTCATGTCCTAGTAGAACCAATCGATCCACTTTTTGATGAAATAACTTGTTGAGCAGCTAAAGCTTTTCCTAGGTCAGGAATGTAGGGAAAAGATTTCAGATTGGAGTTGGCATAAATCTCAATGCCATTTGATGGACGTAGGGACATAATCAGGATTTTCGAATAGAGGGGATTGGAAGATGATTGATAGGGTTATCAGAGGAATGGGGGGATAGCGGAGTATCGACATCCTTCTATTTTAATATTAAAATTATTCAATATTACTCAATTTAACTATTTTTTTTTTAAAGTTGGGGGTGGTCCCCCAACTCCGTCCCTGGATGGACGAGATTCTGCATTGCGCATTACTATGCGGCAGACAGTAAGAATTCGGTGCAGGAGAGAGGGTGACAGGAGGAAGCGAAGGAGGAGGAGGCGATTGAATAGTGTTCACTTTACTTCTGCGTTGATATCAAAGGATGTGAGAGTAGGTGAGTGGGGACTCTTGTATTTTGTTTTTCTCAAAAACGTTTTCCCCTGAATAATTGGACTGGGTTCCTGTTTCTTCCTCGAAAATAATTTAGTAGTTTGAGTCTTCTCATTTATATCTGGATGTGGAAGTAATATGAGGGGCAATTTATGATTAGGCGCACAACCCACCACTGGTAATGATTCTACTAAGAAACAGTTGAATTAAGTTGTTAATTAGTTACTGGTGATTTAGATTGCATAATATCATTATTTGTTTCTGTTTCTGTAAAATCGATATTGTTTCTGGTTCTGGTACCAGAACAATTACTGGTTTCTGCTTTTTCCAAAAAGTGCTATGCAATTTTGTTTCTGAAGGTTACTGTTCAATATGTCTCTTGATCTCACCATTAGTATTTTTTTTTTATTTTCTTAGGGCTGTCTTTGTAATTTTGTTGTAACTATAACCCCTTGATCAATACGAACTCATGAAGGCAAAACACGAATTGGAAATGGAATTCCTCTCTCTTTCGTGATCGGAAGCGGTGAAGACGACGAGCACGATTTCAGTCGCCACGATTTTCTCTCCTCCAAATCGCGTTTGGAAATCACGCTCCAAACGTTGTCATTTGTACGGATGGGAATCGAAGCCCAGAGTTTGTCCTTCGTCGTCTCTCTCCTCTCCGAAGCTGAAGCTGCTCGATCGGTTAGTTTCTTTAGATGAATTTTTCCGACGAGTACATATTTAAATTCCCTATTCATCGTAAATAATTTCGTATCATTGATTTTTATTTTACATTACTGGTATATTTTATACTGGTAAACCCTAGATCATGATAATTTAGTAATTAAATGGAACTTTATGATTATTCTTCAAACTCTCAAAATGAATTCTTGATAAATTAGATTTTGTTTTGATCATAAAACTTTAATTTAAAATCATCTCTTTTCACATCATTTCCATTGAAATGAACTCAATTTTTTCTTCACTTCATTTTGATCAGTGTGTAAATTCTGCTTTGAGTAGAATTAATCAGTAGAGAGAAATTACCAGATTCATTGTCTCTATCAGTATCGTGTTTGATTTTGCTTACGTTCTCTTCCTCCTTCCTCCAAACCGACATCAAAACCCTAGCTCCTCTAACAAGTGGTATCAAAGCCATCTTCGCCGGTCAGTTCGATCGGCGGTCCAGGGCTTCGCTATTCCGCTGTTGGGTTTCATTGCTGAGCCGTTTCTCTCTTCTCCGCGCACCAAGAGTCGCAAACGCCAAATCCTTCCCTGCGAGCAACCTTTGAGCCGTGATTTTCATTGCTCTTTCTTGTGCACCGCGCAAAGACCCAAGCCGTCTGGACGAACTTTTATTTGGGAGCAGCGCCAAGCGCCAACTAAGTATTTCCCTCTGAGCCGCGATAGCAGCACCCCTCAGGCCCTCACTCATTTGCTGTGTAAGCCGCGTATGTAAACCAAGTCTATTTGTCATCTTTTTTTATTCGGAAGTGGACACAGACACAGCATACTGCCAAATTAAGGGGCCGGGTGATTTAAATATAATTGGAAGTTTAGTGATTTTCATTAATTTTGGAGGAGAATTTTTGGAGACTATTGAGATTTTTAGATAATTTGTTTGTGTAAAATTTAAATTGGTAATTAGTCTGATAATTAAGTATAAGATATCAAGAAATTCAATGGACAAGTAGCTTTGCACTATGACAAGTTCGAACGAAAGTAATTTTGTCTAATTTGGGAGTTAAGGATGTCATAATTGGTCGGCCTAAAAATCTAGAAGTTGCAAATCATGATAAGGAATGAGAGACTATGAATGATAGAGCTATTTCATCTATTCAATTGTGTTTGAGTGACTCGACTTTTCAGGAAGTTCTTTTTGAGATAACAACAGCTGGCATTTGAAATAAGCTATAAGAAATATAGGGATTAAATTAAGCAAAGGGTTAAAGCGGTAAAACAAAAATTTTACTTTTAAGGCTTAAACTACGGAAAAACTGTAAAACAAAAATTTACTTTTACTTAATCTAGGGATTAAATTATGTCGGATGATTACCGAGAGATATATATATTTTAATATTTATAAAAGACTGTAAACTATTATTTTACATCTAACTTAAGCGAAGGGTTAAAGCGGTATGTCGGATGATTATCGAGATATACATACCTCTTTAATACTTTATAGATCTACTCCATGATTGATTTTTAAAGCATTAATCTACTTAACAATTAAATAGATTAATATAAATTTTTATACCTCATTTCTAAATTTCAATTGGAATGCAAATCGGCTTGTCTCGGAGTATCACACGTGTGATACCTCTGTAGGTTATCCACTAGGACTGATCAGAAAGCGACATATTTCTTTTGCCAAAAATATCATAAACCGCGATTTCTCACAAAAACGCTATTCACCGAGAAAAATATGAAATAGTAATATTCATGACTCACAATTATTCCGTTACACACAAAGGTGCAGAAATACCGTAACTTTCATAAAAACACTATTCATCGATCTCGTGAATTCTGAAATAACCGTAAACTGACAAAGAGAGAAAATAAAAACTCAAATTGATCAGACGTGATATGATACGAACTGAATTAGTATGTTTCTCTTTCATCCCACCATTCTATTTATAGTCTTTCAAAAAATTTGTCAAAATTATCAAAATATCATTAAAATTTGGCCAAATTACCAAAATGTCATTACTTGGTTGGTAAGAATATAAAGTCGGCTAAATTTATAAGATTTTCCATTGGGCTATTTTGGGTTTTTTATTTTGGGCTTTTAATTATTAATTAAGACTTTAATTATTAATGATCTTTCAACCCAAAATTCAAATCCATAATGAACATTTAAAATCCAAATTAAATATATATATATAATTGTCATGTATAATTATATTTCTCTCGGTTATTATTTCGGTAAATTTATACGACGTGTCCAACACGTTATAAATTCAATCTGATTTTTGCTTTTTGTCATCTCTATGACAAATATAATTTAATTATATCATATATAATTAATTATAACCATCTTATTATTAATTATAAATAATTTATAATTAATCAACAAGATTCTCCGATTAACTCCTATACGGTGTGACTGTTGCCCCTGATTCAGATGAGTCTAATGAAGAGCAACCCTATGCATTGGCAAGAGATCGAGAAATGAGGGAAATCAGACCACCTACGAGGTATGACTATTCAAATTTTATATATTGTTTGGCTATCGTTGAAATTGTAGAGTTTGTGACTCCTCAAATTATAAAGAAGTGATGTCTTCTTGTGATGCGGCAAATTGGACTGCCGCTATGGAAGAGAAGATAAACTCTCTTTAAAAGAATCAAACTTGAACACTAGTTGAGACACCAAAGGGAAATAAAATTATTGGTTGTAAATGGGTGTTCAAGAAGAAAGATGACACTGTTAGAGTTAGATACAAAGCAAGATTTGTGGCTAAAGACTATAGTCATATTAAAGGCATAGATTTCAACGAGGTCTTCTCATCCATGATAAAGCATACATCTATTTGAGTTTTGCTTTCTTTGGTTGCTATGGGAAATTTGGAATTGGAGCAGTTGGATGTGAAAACTACTTTCTTATATGGCGACATTGAGGAGATAATTTACATATAACAATGGGAAGATTATATGGTTATGGGTAAAGAGAATCATGTGTGCTTACTAAAGAAATCATTGTATGGACAAAAATAGTCACCAAGACATTGGTACAACAGATTCAATTCATTCATGTTGAGCATCAGATTTTGTAGATCCGAGTATGACAATTGTGTTACTTCAAGAGGTTATCAGACAAGAGTTTCATGTATCTACTTCTCTATGTAGATGACATACTAGTTTTTGCCTCAAACAAAGATAAGATTAAGAAGGTGAAAAAATAATTAAGCTGATAATTTGATATGAAGGATTTAGGGGCTGCCAAGAGGATTCTCGGTATGGAGATCAAAAGGGACATACCCAATGGAAAATCGTATCTTTCACAAAGAAATTTTGTTGAGAAAGTATTGCACCATTTTAATACGAAGGATGTAAAATTCGTATCTACTCCTCTTGCGACTAAATTCAAATTGTCGAGGCAATTTTGTCCATAAACTGAGAAGAAAAAGGAAGACACGTCAAGAGTCCCATACTCTGGTG
This sequence comes from Schoenoplectus tabernaemontani, assembly GCA_037127355.1. Taxonomy (NCBI): domain Eukaryota; kingdom Viridiplantae; phylum Streptophyta; class Magnoliopsida; order Poales; family Cyperaceae; genus Schoenoplectus; species Schoenoplectus tabernaemontani. The sequence continues at coordinate 12,037,044 of CM073757.1, forward strand.
CTGTTGGAAGTACCATGTATTTGATGGTATGCACTATACCTGAAATAGCACATGTTGTTGGCGTGATGAGTCGTTATTTGTCATGTTCCGGTATGATGGATTGGGAGACGGTCAAGTGGATACTTTGCTATTTGAAAGGTATCACAAATGCACATTTAGAATTCAGGAGAAATGATAGAAGGTTGATGGGTTACCCTTGATTCAGATTTTATGGAAGATCTTGATAAGAGACAATATTTGACCGGTCATGTCTTCACTTTGGGTGGATGTGCAATTAGTTGAAAGGTCACCCTGCAATTCACCGTTGCTTTATCAACCACAAAAGTTGAGTACATGACGATCATCGAACGCGTCAAAGAGGCAATATGGCTTAAGGGTTTGCTTGAAGAAATCTCCGCACATGGGGGTTCTATCACTATCTTTTTGTGATAGTCAAAGTGCTATTTATTTGGCGAAGAATTATACATATCATGAAAGAAACAAGTACATTGAAGTTCAGTATCATTTTGTTCGGCAGGTTATCCGAAAGAGCATAGTAGAGATCAAGAAGATTGGTACCGTCGACAATCCAGCCGATATGCTCATCAAGTCAATACCGACCGTGAAGTTCAATTATTGTGCAAATTTAATTTATGTTGGTTAGTTTTATTGCTATTTGTTTTTGTTTTTTAGGTGAATTTTTGATTCAAAGTGGAGATTGTTAAATATATCTCTTAATCTCACCATTAGTCATTTTTATTTTCTTAGAGTTGTCTTTGTAATTTTTACTGTAACTATAAATTTTGCTTTGAGTAGAATTAATCAGTAGAGAGAAATTACCATATTCATTATCTCTAACAGTATCGTGTTTGATTTTACTTATGCTCTCTTCCTCCTCCCTCCAAACCGACATCAAAACCCTAGCTCCTCTAACAATTACAATTTTGATTCTTTTCGCATTTGAGTTCTTCTCTAGCTATCTAGAACTAAACTAAGATATCATTTCATGCTTCACTGCGGGGATGGATATAGCATCGAAGATTTTGCAATCTAATATATTTGAAAACATCAAAATTATACAAACTTGCTGGTGTTTAGTAAACTTGCAAATAAATTGAAAAGCAAATTTTCTGGCCATTACTGAGGTCCTTTTCAAGGATGGGCCTAACATTTCTACTAAGCCCAAAATGAGAATAAACAAACGAAAACAGTATTTTTTTTTCTTTTTATTTTCCTGTTTTAGCCAATTCAGGTCAGGACATTCTTCCTTCAACTATACAATATCTTGATGGAATGAAATCCGTTATTTATTTCATACACAATCATATCAACGTCTATAAACAAGCGGTCCGATTATCATATAATCCTTTCATTTTTAATATATCGTTGGGCAAAATGCCGATCAACAAAATAGTACAAAATTGCACGCAATCAATCATAGTTTATAACCGCATACGTAAGATGCATATTTTGCCACCTGAGCTACTCAAAAGAAATTAAGTTCTGACAAACCACACTCATCTGTCGTGCTTCCCTGTTTTTTTTTTTGCCATTCTGCTCGTCACGTTGATTACCTTTCTCTGCAGAAAAGAAATCAGTAGCTTTGCGTTTACACCCAAGAAAATCTCAAATTAATATATAAATCCATGAAAAGGTAAAATGTCTAGCATTACACATATTGTCAAACACCAAAGATTGAAGGCAGGTACGGCATCTATTCTAGTTCGAGTTATGTTGAATTTATGATGTTTTTACAGTATGTAAATAATTCTATCATGCTTTAATGATACTGATGTAAAAGTTCCAGCTTTTTTAAGAGAAAGCACTTAACAAAATTAATTTTGTAGGATGATTCATGAAAATTATCCTCCCCACACCCCCCGAACAAATAAAAAGAAAAAAAAAAGGAGAAAACTATTGCTATTTAATGAAAGAAAGAATAAGTCTTCCCTTTTCGTTTAGGTCTTTAGGAGAAAAGAAACAACACAACATGCATGCATGTCTTATAACTAATACTAACTATAAAAATTCTCCTTCTCTATTGCTGCTCATTCAAAACCTAAAATACAACAGCTAAACATGGCAAGCTCAATGGGCCTTCTACAACTTTCTCTTCTCTTCTTCTCCATCCTCACCATTGCTATTGCCGACGACAACACCCCGGCATATCTGTTGCCTCCTGTTGGTCTGGACCATGATTACTACAAGAAATCTTGCCCCAATATGGAGGCCATCATCCAGAGAAAAGTGAAAGAATTACTAAAGAATGACTACACGTATGGCGCTGCGCTGATTCGTCTCCACTTTCATGACTGTGCTGTTAGGGTATGTAAATATGATGAATGATGATGATATATGCTATAATTTGTAGACATCTAGCTAAATTTCATGAAGAAGGTGTTCCATATATAAGATACACGCAATCCAATTTTGTTTTACTTAATAGATTTGCAAACGTCTGGATGTTGTGATTTAATCACTAAGGTCTAGTTCCAGTACATATATCAATTCAAGAATACTAACTGCCTATATATACTATGCTAATGAAATTTTTTACTTGTTTATATTACCATATGTCAAAATAATTAACCAAGTATTCATCATAAGATATATAATTTAGGCAAAATGTCATATTGTAACTTGCAATAACAAGATAGTTCATGTGTAGGGGTGTGATGCTTCAATTTTGCTAGACATACCACAGAAAAGCGAGAAATATTCTGATGCTAGCAAAACTCTCAGAGGTTTTGAGTTCATTGATGAAGTTAAGGCCAGCTTAGAGGAAAACTGCCCTAAGACAGTTTCCTGTGCTGACATCCTCACTGCAGTCGCTCGCGAAGCAGCCAACACGGTACTGTACATTTATTTATGCAGTTCCGTTCTCAATTAATTATGAAGTGATAGAAATGCATTCTGTTAGAATTATAACAGATAGGGAAAACAATATTGTTTTGAAGTATGCATGATTAATTATTCGTTAAAATAAATCCAAACAAATAAAAATGCCCGCTTAATTTGCAAATCTTCTCATATTTTGATCAATAGATTTTTTTCCCCAAAAAAAAATAATGATTAGATTGGAGCCCCGTACTGGGCACTGGAATATGGAAGGAAGGATGGGGACATTTCCATTTTGGAAGAAGCCAATGCGATGCCCGTGGGAAAGGAGAGCATCACTGATCTTATATTGTTCTTCCAGACCATGGGCTTATCGCCTGTCGACTTTGTCACCCTTCAAGGTTCGTTATGGCATCATTTTTTTCACAATTCAGTAATTATATAATTACAAAAATTGAATACTTGATTACATTATCGATCACCTTCCTCGTCTCCTCATTGGCACCTGATATGATTTGCTGCAACAATTCTCTTTCAGGAGCACACACAATCGGCAGAAGCCATTGCAAATCGTTTGGTCAGAGACTGTACAATTTCCAGGGAACACGAGGTGCAGATCCCACCCTTAATGAGCAGTACCTGAATTACCTAAAGAGAAGATGCTCAACAGACTCTGAGTACTCCGAACTTGACGCGACCACTCCGACTGTCTTTGACAATGCCTACTACAAGAATCTTCAAAACAATATGGGTCTGCTTGAGACCGACCAAAAGATGTGGGTCGACTCCAGGACAGGGCCCATTGTCAAAGCTTTCGCAAATGATCACGAAAACCTTTTCTACTCAGAGTTCGGCGCTGCGATGGTGAAGCTTAGCAGGAGCAATGTGCTAACAAAGAACGATGGTGAAGTGAGGATCAAGTGCTCAGCTGCCAACTAATTAGTTAATCAGGAGTGTTTATATCAAGTACATTTGTATCGATATCTTTTTTTTCTTATTTAATTTTTTTACGTATTTTGGTCTTTAAGTTTGTCTTTTTGGTTGTGATTGAGCTGTGGCGTTTTAATTGCTCAAGGACACTGCTTTCTTTCTTTTTGTGAACATTTGTATGAAGAATTGAACCAACACTGAGTATATTTTCTGTTTTTGTCTAATTAATTAATCATATATTGTCATCCTTGTCTGACACACTACGCCAAAAAACCCATTTTGCAGCGCACCATTTATAACGATTTTCAGCTAAAAACCGCTATAAATGAGTTTACAACGGTTGTTAAAAAAATCACTGCTAAGTTTACAACGGTTTTTAACTGAAAACCGTTGTAAAACCCATTTACAGGGTTTTCAGCTAAAAACCATTGTAAACTTAGCAGCAATTTTTTTAACAACCGCTGTAAACGTATTTACATCGGTTTTTAGCTGAAAACCGCTGTAAAGTTGCAAATAAGTATTGTTGCCCTAGTTACGGTCTCTCTCCCAACTAGCAACCGCCACCATTAAAGGAGCTCCGAATTTGAGCATTTTTTAAGCTCGAAATAACACAAAATTTCATCAAATTTTCAAATTTTCTATTATCTTCTCTTGCTGTCTCAACAACAAACATCTCCTCTATCTTCTCTCAAACGAAATGGGTAACGGAATCGGATCAGAGCGGGTGATTGGAGCGGGTCCGGAGTGGGCAACGACAAGCAGGACCTCGGCAGCGGCAAACAAGACCGGGCAGCGGGACCTCGGCAACAACAAACGAGACCGGGCAGCAGGACCTCATCTCCCACTTTCATTTTCGATATTCCCCCTATCCCGCAGCAGCTAGCAGTTGGAAAACCCCTAACTTCTTATTTTTGAAAACTAGCCACTGCCTCGCCTCGTCCCGCTGCCTCGCCTCGCCATGCCGCGCCGCGCTGCTGCCCCTCTCCTACTTGAGGTACCTCTCACGCTCATGTCAGTTTTTGTTGAAATGTCGGAGTAATTGGGGTTAAATGACGGGTTAAATTATTGTGATTGAATTGGAATTGTTAAATGATGGGTTAAATTAGCCTATATATATATAATTTACATCTAATTAACAAGCTTTTAATTATAGTAAATATTGGATTCTTCTTGTTGTGCATTACCATAGCTGCACGTTGTATTATGCGAATTCAATGAACCTCATAGTCAATCCTTCGGAGTTGGCGCTCAAGTTTGCTCTGAATGCGTAAGTATTCTCATACTTAGTTCAATTTTCAAACATTTGTACAAATCTTAAAAAATTTCTTGCAGGGGATGCAAGTGTTATTGGCAACTGCGCAACTCAAGTAAACTTATGGGAGTAAATGATCCATTGGTTTTTCGACAAATTCCAGTATAGTTACATATTATATAATTAGTGTTATGATTAATTATAATTAATTAGGTCATTATATATGCATGCATAATTATGTGTATTAACTTGTTATTGTTATATTTATAATTATTATTAGTGCCCTACACAACCTAGCGGCAACGAGTGTGGATATTATGTTATGCGAAACATGATTGAAATCATCAAGAATTACCGTTAGATTGTTTTTCTAAGATGAGTAGAAATTAATTATACATAGTTAAATTTATTAGTTTTTTCAGAGCATCAAAAACTACAATCATTTGACACCGACCGAGTACGAGGAAGTAAAATAACTTTGGGTTGAGTTTGTTATTTCCTTGTTTTTATATTTTTTATCATTTAGTTTTAATATTTTATAAATATTTATTATATTTTGTTGTATTATGTAGTATTATGTGTGTATGTTAGATAAATTAGTTAATTAGATGTAGTTAATTAGTAATTAAATATAGTTATTATTATTTTTGTGAAAATACATGTGATGAAAATATTATATATGGCAAGCATATATGGGCTAGTCACAGAAATAAAAAAAAATTATAGTGGTTTTTATGGAAAAAACGCTGCAAAACCATTTTTAAAAAAAATAAGGAAAACAATTTGCAGCGGTTTTTTCCATACATTTTTACAGCGATTTTTAACTTAAAAACCGCTGTGAAAGTTCATGTTTACACCGGTTTTTTAGTTAAAAACCACTGTAAATGATATTTTGCAACGGTTGTTCTATAAGAACCGCTGTAAACGATTTGCAGCGGTTTTCAACAAAATCGCTGTTAAATTTTGCAGCGCTCTCAATAACAGCGAGTTGTACAACCACTGCTAACTGAGAAAAATAATCGCTGTAAAAGCACTTTTATGGTGCAGTGACACTACATGAAACAGACTCTTTTGTATCAGCCGAAAATCACAGGCATCAGCTTTTCCGAATACAAATACAAATGTTTTTGTATGCAGTATGCCAATACCAATGGGAAAAGCCGATGCAAATAGTTGTTGACGGATGCACAGAATCTATGAAATCAAGTGATACAAGCTCTATTAAGTTTCTAATATTCAGACTAACAAAAAGAATGAAGCTTGTATGAATCATGAGCTTCATATCAAACATTATACTTATTTTATATCATATTCTTACACCTCTTTTGGCTTTCGTTTCTCTAATGGGAAGTGATCTATTCACGAGGGGTTTGTTTGGCACATGATGGAATAGCAAAAAATTAGAATAAAATAGCTATTTTGACGAATTAATTTGTCAAATGAATTTTAGACTAAGTAGAAGAGTGCGGAAGAGTGCTAGTTTGGTATATCAAGTTATATGTGGCATACCGAATTAGCTCTCGTCGGAATAGTGATTATTATTTGATTATGTTATATTATATTATTATATTATTTTTACAATTATGATTATGATTTATTATTATATTATATTAACATCACTATTAGTCTTATTATTATATATTAATTTTATTATTATTATATTATTATTATGATTATTTATTATTATTATATTATTATGATTATAATTATATAATTATATTATTATAGTAACGAGCTGATTTTGAGCTAGGTTTTTCAGCTCGAAGAGATTTATAGACTCGACTCGACTCGATTCGAACTTTCATGAGCTAAGTTTAAACTAAACCCGACTCACTTGTACTCGACTCATTTACAATCCTACTATAATTTAACAATACTAATAATAAATATAACGATGATAATAACAAATAATATTAATTACTTAAAAGAAAAACTTATGAATTAATGGAATATAAAGTAACGGTTTAATTTAAAGAATATAAATCGATTAGTTTCGACAAAACTCTGATAATCAAATTGTCATAAAAATAAATAAATTAATCGCTTAAATTGGGAATCAATCAGACGCGCAAATGACTGTACGATTTCGATCACAGAAAATCTGACCAATCAAAGTCAAATTCATTCTCTCTCTTCCTTTCTTTTCTTTCACTTCTTTCTTTTCTCTCTTTTCTCCCTCTCTCTCCTTCTCTCTCTCTCCCACGTCCCCCACTTTCCTTTTTCTTCCCTTTTCTTTTTCCCCGGCTAGGACAAATCCTCTCCCCTCGGATTCTCCCTTTCTCTCCTATTTCCGTGGCTGGCCTGCCCCAACGCGCCATTTCCCCCTCTCCACTCTCCCACCTATCACCACCATTGAGCCCCTTATCCTATTCTCGCTCTGAACTTCCCCCCTTTTTTGCCCCCGTCGCACTCCCCCTCTATTTTGCTCACGGTGGAATTGCCTCCTCACTCACCAAAACCCACTGTCTGACTTACTCGCGCTAAGCCCTCCCCTCGACTACTCTACCGAACCTGAGCTATGCCCCGCTCGAACTCCGGTGCGCATCTCTCCAACTCCCTCGCCCTGGCACCAACGGCCACCCCTCACCGCTCACCGCTCACCACTGCTCCACTCTCAAACTGGCTAACCTTGGTCGACGCCCTCAGTCTGCAGCAACTGGCACCTTTATCATTCTAGTAACCCCTTTCATTTGTCTGGCCGTGTGGGCCATCTGTTGAGTTGGGGCTGAGCCCCATGCTTTTGTTTTCCTTGGCTGGTCGTGCATGCTCTTGTGCCTTTGTTTGTTCTGGTTGTGACTTTGTAGTTGCTTGATTGCTTGAAAATTTAGGGTGCAACCTCTGTGACCTATCTTAGGTGCCGGTTTACATTGGTACCGACTAGTACCAGTGAGGCAAGGGATTTGTCCCAATCACTTGGCTCGGTTTTGAAATGGCCTATGCCGCTATACTGATATGCTTGGGGGTTGGGCTGGTTCGGTTAGTACTGCTTTGCAATTTGATTTATGCGCTTTGGTACACTGGTACCATTCGGTACCAGTGAAGCGAGGCCGTAGCCGGGTGCCTTTGATTCCCTTTGTTGCTCTTGCTGTTAACTGACTTGTTATTCTTATTTGTTGCTACTTGGCCGCCTAGCTCGATTTTGAGCAGTTCTGTGCACTCTGTTGCCTGTGTTGTTGATTTTGGTTGTCCCTGTTAGTGCTTAGCTGGTTCTGATTTGGTCTTGTTGGCATGGCTTGATTCTCACTATCTGTGCTTGTTTGTTATACTAGCACCCTTGTTGTTGTTGTTGTGGTAATAGTTGTGATTCTGGTATGGTGCTCCCTTATCAGGGACTGAAGTGCAAAATCAAATAAATATAAGGGCCTAAATGAATTAATTATGGTAATAACTCTTTTAAGGGTTATATGCGTAAAATTCAACCCTTACGTACAATTGAACCTATAAGAATAGTCGGAAAAGAAATTGATCTTAATTAAGTGGGCCGAAAGATTAATTTGGATAATAGTGTAATTAATTAATTAGCAAGTGTCGTAAATTTAAAAAAAAATGTGCGTAACTAATAATTAATTAATACTTAAAACTGAATATGGGAGATGATTATATGATATACCTCAATAATGAAAATCTGAACAGATACAGTGGTTTCAGAGGCAGCCTATGATCCCAAACGCATTAAAACCCCAACACATTTAAATAAATAAAAATGTTTAATTTTAATTTAAGTTTAATTGAATTGAATTTCCTTTATTTAATTGTTATTTTTATTTTTATTTTAATTATAGTTTTATATAATATATTTTATATTTTCTAATTAATGAAAATAATATTAAAATATGAAATGAGATATAATTAAACAATATGATATAAATAATTAGGGGTTATAAAATAATAAATAAAGTATAATAATAATTTATAATATAAAATATATATTAATCAATTTCTCTATTTTAATAATTGAATAATATTAATTAACATATATAAATACCTATTAATCATTTCTCTATTTTTAATAAGAACAATATTAATTATATAATATTATATATTAATCAATTTCTCTAATTATAGATAATTAATTCTCCTAATTATAATTAAATTAACTAAAGGATAACATTAAGCTAACTTAATTAATCTAAATAAATTAAGTTAGCTACGTTAATCGAAATAAATATAATCGCAAAACACCAACACATTAATAATATAGTAACTTTTTCTTTATTTTTGTTTTATTTATTTTTTGTTTATTTTATTTTATTTATTTCTTTTCTTTTATTTTATTCCTATTTATTTTTATTTTTATTTTTATTTTTAAAAATATTTTCTCTAACTTATAAAAAATCTAATAATAATACTTATATATAATAAAGTAAACTACATAATTTAAAAATATAGTAAAAATAATAATTAGAATATATATTAATCAATTTCTCTATTTTTAAAATAAATAAAAGAATAATAAAATAAAATATTATATATATAATATATATTAATCAATTTCTCTATTTTTATTTTTAAATCATAACTTGTTGTTTTATTTTAGTTTTTAGTTTATTTAGTAGGATGTTTATTTGTATTTCTTATTACGCGGTATTGGAAATTGTATATGTAATCGAAGTAAAATTAATAAAATGAATTATGAATCTTATAATTATCTCGATGTGCATATACTGATTTGTTTTTGATATCTATCGTTTTAGAGTTAATTCACGAAAAACTTAATCTTTACAAAATGAGAAACACGATAAAGATAATGAACAAGTAAATGGGTGGTAATTATGACCGAACGTGAATTAATCAAAAAGGGGATTTATTACTAAACACTAACGAATTAAATGACTAAAATCTACAAATCCGAGCAAAATATAATAAACATATGAAAGAGATGTTTTAAAATGACATACGTAGCATTTCGAACAAAATACGTTAATTAGACTTTCCGACACCGCATATATGCAGTAGGAATGCTGAAGAATTTTCAAGAAAAGACGTCGAAAACCGAGCGAACGTTAATTTAATTATCAATCTAAATTAATTGTTAAATTTGAAATCAATCAAGTGAGACTAATAAACATCTAAATTAAATTAAATAGGTGATACAGTCGACTCGGATCCACTCCCGGAGTACGAGGTCACTCCCGACCCGACATACGCGGACGCCGACCCCGAGGCTGGTGTTCTACCTCCGAAGTAGAGCGACTTCGAGATCCTCACCAACACTCCCAGGTACGGTTTCCTGGGATTTAATTTTCTTTCTTCGGAATTAGGAACCCAAACCGAAAATAAAATGTTATTTTTAAAATAAATCTGATATGTGGTGTTTTTTTTCTGATTAGAGACCCGATTTGACCTGTCATATGCATCCGATAAATTGACCGGCATATTCGAGACATATCCGCATTCGCATGTCATATCATGTCATATTGCATGTAGACAGGATAGGAGTAGGATTCGGGAAATAGTCCCGAGGTAGGATTAGATAGGATTCAGAGATTCAAGTTGTAGATTATATTTATTAGGAAAATATTATTACTATTACTAATTATTAATTAAGTCAGGTAGTTAATCATGCATTAAATGCATGAGAGTGCTGAGAGGCGGACCAGGTAATTCTCAGTCTGAGTTGCCTTGCATAACCAGACCGTTGTGGTTACGTACGGTGACCCATAGGCCCGAGGGACCCACCGATCTGTATATGTACTGCGCATCTTTGCCTGCCGGATTATCCACCGATCCCATCATTTGGCGGGTTCGGCTGTGTCAGAGTGTTTTATTTTGATCAATATTATATTTATATTATTCTTGATATGATTACATTTTTAATCCAAATTTGAGCGATTAGGATATCATGTACTTCAGTGTTTAGTGTGGGCGGTCATATTCGAGACTGGAATCTACTTCGTGATACTATATTATTATATTTATCCGGCTTATTTAGGATTCTAATATTGTCCGAAGGGCTTTCTCCTTTGGCCCGTAGTTGGTACAGAGAAAGTCGGGATGCGGTCCGCTGGCCTTAGTGGGTACAGTGTAGGCTCTCATTTGTTTATGTTTCGTTTTGATACTTTTACGGGATGCGGTCCTCTAACCCTTGGTTGGTACAGTGTAGGCTCTCATTTTATTTCGATTTGTTAATTCACGGGTAGTTATCTCCTTTTGGCGATATGGCAACTGAAGACATACTTATCCACTTGCTTTTATTGTGTAAGGTGAGTTACCGTTTAAAGCTTGAGACTGCAGTACGTGCCTATGCACGCTCACTCTCCTAGGGCGTTATCGCCTCGGGAGCCCGAATTGTCATTTATGCGGTATTGACGCCGCATAAACATAAAGTCCTAAGTTCGTAAGTTGGGTCGCTGGTGGCGCCCGCTTAGGCAAGACTTAAGTTCGTAAGTTGGGACGCTGGTGGCGCCCGCTTGGGATAGATCTGGTGATTTGTAAATCGGGATATTTATTTCGGGTGTTTCATTCTCGTACCTTATATTTTATATTATATTATTATTTCCTCAGATTTTCTGTTTCGGGTTTATTTGCCATCTTATGTCATTCATGTAGGTATTTTCTCAAACATGTATAAAATAATAATACATAAATATATATTAAATTATTTCATTGCATTTAAATTTTGGTACCGATATTTGGGTCCAGTCTAGGAAAGAAGATCAAATCTTAAGGCTGGATCTAAATCTGTACTAAGTAATTTAAAAATTACTCACGTTTCCACGGTGGTTGTGGGATCCAGGTTTACAGGTACGGGATCGAGTTTTGATGAGAGTACTAGGTGCAGTCCTGCGTGATATCAGAGGTGCTTCGCCGCATCAGCACAGTGAGGCGGGTAGATGATTAGGACTTATCGGGCCTCGGGTTTTTGTTTCTTTCTTTGGTATAATCGACATCGCTTTAATATTCAAGTCAACAACTTCATTATTCAAATTTTATATATTGTTATTGTTATTCAAGTTAAATCTTAGTACTCAAGTTAATCGTACTTATCTCTATTGAAAAATAAAAGTACAATACAAATATGTTGAATAATGAAGTCACTAGCTTGAAGACTAAAGTTGGTATCGATAGTGGCAGAGGGTGACAACTGACTCTTGTCCATTTTTTTTTTCAAAAGTATGCTTTTTGTTCAAAAGAATATTAAAAAATGTCGAATTTCATAAAAATTATATTAATAAATGTTAGCCTGAAATATTTTTAAAATATACCTTCAAAATTATATTTCTGCTGTAAAAAATATAAAAATATATTCACATTTGAAGAAAATTATAATTTTATGTCTATCTTAAAATATTTTTGTCATCCCTGTTTGAAAATTTAGTTCCACCCTTGATATCAACTATGATATCGATTTTGGTATCTATATTGCAGCTGTTTATTAAAAACTTATTTTCATAAGTTCCTATGTTAATTATTGTGCAGTTTGGCACCTTTCTTTTTGTCAATATACACATTCGTTTTTTTAGGATTATAGTTTGCTACAGTCAAAATGTCTAAATAGATATAGTTTACCCATCTTCCTTTTTTTCCTCTCTGTTAGATTATTTGGACAAAATTCACGTAAATAATTTGTGTTCAATGTAGCAAGTCCGGGCATTTTAAGAGAATAATAAAATTAATTAAGAAAGAAGATACACTTGATGTTAGTTAGATATACACTGGAATAATCATTGATTTTTTTATTATAAAAGTAAGGAGTGCCTTACAATCTGCTGGTTTCTACTTCTTTCGGGAAATTGGAATAACCATTGAATTATATATGATGAAACCTCCATTCAGAATGCATTGAAATTTTGGTTCATTCTTTTGCTAAGGCTCTTCATTGGATTTAGCCCTGAAAAAAATGTAAATAATTAGATATTTAAAATATTTTTTTTCTCTAAAATAATTTTTATTAGAGAATTTTTAAATGCTAAAAATATATTTATATTATAAATATTATAATTAACACTCTTCTGGATATATAATTTTGAAATTCCAAGACAATTGACATTAATTATTTTGTCTTTTATATAACAGTCCATAGGCAACGTTCTATTTTGTCATTCATACCAAACGACAATTTTGAAGAATTTTTGTGATGAGTCTACGGCTATTATTTGTATTCATTGCTAGCTAGGTCTAGAAAAGTAACAAACCAGTTTTCCTCCAATATATATATATCCAATATATATATATATATATATATATATATATATATATATATATATAGTACGGTCTATGGTGCTTTGAAAAGCCCAAAAGTGTTGTGTGTTTTGCGCTCTATTTTTAATTTCAAGTCAGAAATAATCGATCAGAACCATTCAATCTAATCTTCATATTAAAATCTATTAGTAAACCAAAATTTATATTTTTTAAATTTTTTTGCTATTTTTTCTGGTGAGGAGAAAATGACTTGATCTGAGAATTCTGGTTCATCCAAAAATAATGATTTCCTCCCTATCCAAAAAAATAGCAAATGAATTTAAAAAATATAAAATTTGGTTTACTAATAGATTTTAATATGGAGATTAGATTGAGCGGTTTGGATCAATCATTTTTGACTTAAAATTAATAATAGAGCGCAAACCACACAACGCTCTTGTGCTTTGTAAAGCACCATAACTTAATTATATATATACAAATATATATATATATATATATATATATATATATATATATATATATATGGGTTAATTTTCTATCGGGTCACTGAACTTTGATCCTTATCGATATTTGATCACTGAACTTCTATTTATCCATTTTTAGTCTCTGAACTTTGATGTTTATTCATATTTGATCACTTTCATTAGTTTTTTCCACTCTAAAATAATTGAAAAACTAATGAAAAATCAAATATAATTTTATTTTATTTATCTATTTTTTATTCCAATTAGTTTTGACAACAAATACAATTTTATTTCAAATATTTTTGAGTGAAAAACTAATGACAGTGACCAACTATGGATAAACATCAAAGTTCAGTGACTAAAAATGAATAAATAAAAGTTCAGTGATCAAATATGAATAAACATCAACAAGGGCGGATGCAGGATTTTGATCAAGGGGGCAATTATCGGATTATAATAGCTTATCGGGTTCAAATCCATTAACTAATCGGATACTAAATAAAATAATAATAATTTAATATATATTCTTACCTAATAAAAAATATTAAAATAATAAAATTTTATATATTAAAAATAACAACAAAATAAAGCTCAAAGTAATAGATAATCAAGTTGATGAATAATTTTTTTTCTACGGAACTTTATATTTTGGCATCTTTACATAATTATTTCATTATGCACGATATTAAATATTTTTTTCTCAAAAAAATAATTAGACGATCTAGGGGGCAAAAAAAATTTTCAGTGGGGGACAGATTACCGAAAACAATACCTAAAACACTAATTTTTAAAATCTAGGTATTGACTTTACGGAAACTTTCTCACCTGTGTCAATGAAATATTCTTTTAGAATTATCATTACTTTAGTGGTACACTTTGACCTTGAGTTACATCAGATGGACGTTAAATTCAGAATAATTAAGGTGACCAAATTGAAAATAAGTATGTGGATCACAATGCATGTAATTTTCAAACTACACATCCTCTTCATGATTCATGTCATTCAGTTATATTTATATCGTGAGTTGTGTTAGTTTAGTTTCGTTTTATGAGACAAATACTACATAAGTCCTTATAAATATGATTGATGGACATAATTGGATGATGACATAAAAGGTTATGACAACACAGTTAAAAGTACTCAATTTATATATATATATATATATATGAGTCCGACTATAGTGCTCTACAAAGCACAGAGGCGTTGTGTGTTTTGCGCTTTATTTTTAATTTCAAGTCAGAAATAATCAATTAGAACCGTTCAATCTAATTCTCATATAAAAATCTATTAGTAAACTGAAATTTATATTTTTTAAAATTTTTTTTCTATTTTTTCTCATGAGGAGAAAATGACTTGATCTGAGAATTCTGGTTCATCCAAAAATGACGGTTTCCCCCCTCTATCCAAAAAAATAGTAAATAAATTTCAAAAAATATAAAATTTGGTTTACTAATAAATTTTGATATGGAGATTAGATTGAGCGGCTTGGATCGATCATTTCTGACTTAAAATTAAAAATAGAGCGTAAAGCACACAACGCTCTTGTGCTTTGCAAAGCACCATAGCCTAATTATATATATATATATATACACACACACTATTATATAAAGCATCTAAGAATTTAAGGGTCCATTTTTTGTCATGGTAATTTTTTATTATACCCATTTTATCCTTCAATTAGACGGATAATATTTATTTTTGGTTGATCAAACGTATGTGATCGCGTCCATTGATCTCCTCTTTCTCTCATTTCTTTCCAATATATACTATTATTTCCATAATATTATTTTTTTATTTAGTAACCTTATGCATATTTGGTAAGAAATTAATGGTGATAATATATGTTAGAATAATTTACTTTTCTTGCCATAAAAATCATGAATCATTAACTCATATTGTGCAAAAATCTCATCCAAAATTAAATATAGTCTTTATTATAAGTTTTCTCTATAATTTGTTGAATTTATAATTTAATATTAGATAAATGTGAATTTTTTTATCTTATAATATTTTAATATTTAAATAAAATAGTTTGCTGCAACGCGCAGATATATACTAATATTTCAAATACATATAACGCAAGTGCCCCCGAGCATCAAAGTTAAGTAACTGAAACAATATTAACCCATATATATATATCAGGCGATTGTAAAATATTTTAGCAGAAATAAATTTATCGGATTCACAGAGATTTCTGTTCAGATCTGGTTTGTCGTAAAAGAAGGCAAAGTCGGAAAAGTTAACAAATATGCCGAAGTACAGTACACGATTTACGGCTCAAAAGTAATGAGTTCTTACTAAAAATTTAAACAAAAACCAACACGACGCTCCAAAAACGCCCCCAAACGCGACACCTCAACGGACTCCTCTCACTCCCTCCCAGAAATCAATCCTTTTCCCCAAACAAGACAAAATTTCCTTGCCACGACTATGGCCCTACACACAGTTAGACTAATTCTCCACGCACCGGTGATCCTCGTGCACGCAAATATGTCATTCTCCGTACAAACGGTTAAGAACATTTCTTTCTCACACAAATGAGACAGAATATCGCTACACTAGGTTCATTGTCCGTTCAGATAACAGCAACGCTGACGCGGGACCCACATATTTATGGCAGAATCTTCGAGACTCCCATGTGGCACTCCTTGTACAACAACAGCTTTGCCTCGAAACCTACGTACACTAACCTCTACATCTTCATTCTCAGAATAGCAAACAACAAAGCATTTTCGCTCTCCCCTTATCACCCCTTCCTGTCACTTCCTCTCCATCTCTCTCTCCCTCCCTCTCCTTGGGCTCTCTCTCTCTTATTCTTACATTTTATTGTCTTATTTTTTTCTCTATATCGCTCTAACTCTGTTTTCTCTATTTCACCGATGGCATCCTCCGTGGCCAGGATGCCGGGCGACGATTGGCCAGGGCTCTTTGCGGGGTCGCACGCTAAGCATCTCAAAAAGATTCACCTCCCAAAAATCTCCATTCAGCCTGCCAATCAATCCCAATATTTTCACTCCCCAAAATCAAAATCAAAATCAAATTCACATTTTAGCCCCAGAGAGCCTGATCATGACTCTGAGTTTGTCTCAACCCCGAGCAAACGCCATCACCACTCCCAAAAAATCCTTGACCGTTGGGCCGCACACCAGGCCCGTGAGATAGTCACAACGATAGAGCGCCAGGCGCATGAGGCGGAGCTCTCGGCTTTGTCTAGCACAATCCCGCCTGTATCGGACCGGGCTAGGTGCTTCATATACCGGCGTGAGCCCTCTCCTACGCCCTCTGACATTTCCACCTGTAGTGCGCCAGCTGTTTCATACGGGGATGTGCCTCAGACGGTGCGTGCCTCATCCCTGATTCAGATGTGGCGTGATCTGGAGGCATCGACGCCACGAGGCATTCCATGTGGCAAACATGAAAATGGGGTTTGGGGTGACGAGAGCGAGATGACGACATTAAAGAGTCCTATGGTTAGGCCGGCAGTTAGAGGGAGGGGAGAGATTGAAGAGCTGGTGGCGAGGATGGAGGCAGAGAGGAGGAGAGAGGTCCATTTGATTGCTGAGCATCATGTCGTCTCGCAATATCCAAATCGCGGCCGCCTTCAGGTAAAATCTGAATTTGACTTTGGTTGCTGAAGTATAATTTTTTTTTTCAATTTTCAAATTTGAATTTATTGTTTAATTTATTGTCCATCTCATGAACATTAAAGAGGTAAATTCAATCTAATTTGGTTATTGAACTAGGTAAAAGCTTCTCATTTACTTTGCTTCCGTCAGAGAATGGGAATTTATTGTTTTGTCAAAGAATAGAAAGAGATGATGACTGGTACACTGTACGATGGTTTGTTAGGACTGCTACGGTCACCTCTGATAACTACAGTTATATCATTTAAGCAACAATATTTCTGTTTGTTATATATCTTTCAATTTTCTTAATAGTACATAACTGATGCACAATTTTTGTTTTATTACAATTTGGTCTCTCAGTCAATTCTGAAGCTTAGGTTCTTACGCCCGGAAATGCCAGCTCATGAAGAAACACGATCACCATCATTCAAGGCTAAATTAGAGCAATTACAAAGGAGTCCCAGAAAATTTTCCAAAAGGTAATCACTAATAGAGAATCATATTTCTATATCACAAAGTGAAAATGTGTTTTTCAAATCATCAAGCTTTCAACAAACGAAGTTTAACTTCATTCAAACCGTTAATATGGTTTTGAGACCATCTAATGTCAAGTATTTGTGAAAAAACGGATTTTACAGATTATTTATGATTCAATGGTTTTAACTTTGTAAAACCATTAAAATTCATTAAATTCTGTATTTTGGAGGCATTAAAATGTCTTTAAATAGGTTGGTATATTAGGACAATTTAGAAGTCCGTGTTAAACTTTTTATGACCCGTATTAATGATTAATATCTTGTTCGTACGTTGTAACGGGTGATGATTTTTAAAAATACAAAAAATTTCACGAAAAACAAAGGAAATAAGAAATGGATATAACTTAGCAATTAATATAAATTCCAATTATGAATACGGAATTAATGTAAAATAAATGCAAAATTGAGAGAAAGATGTCATTCAAAATTTAAGGAAAGTTGACATTCAGAACTAAGAGGAATTTCAGGAAAAAAAGAGTAGAGCAATTGTACTTCTTTATTATGTATTATTTTGTATAACAATCAAAATTAAGAGGAAATTATAATTTCAATACAAATGAGCATCCAAATAGTAGCATAAATTGAAGAATAACTCAATCTAATGGTTGATATTAGCTTTGAAAATTGAACAAGAAATTTAGATCGGTGCAAGATTAGGGCATTTAGACGTTTAATAAGGAGTAGAGAGAAAACCCTTTCTTATTATTGTCTAAAAGTTTTTTTAATCTTTTAGATATAATAATTAATTGTTATTTTAAACTTTATCCTGAAGTGAATTATCTCAAAGATATATCTTGAACTTTAGAATTAAATGCGATCAGTTAGATCTGGGAGAAGGAAGAGAGCTTAAAAAACTGTTTTCTATTGATTTCAACTTAAAAGTTACAAATGTATTATCTTACTAATCCATAAGTACCACCTCTATTTATAGGGATTGGTGTCATCATTGTCTGTACAATTTTATATCTATATTCTAATTCTAGATACATAGAGTCATAGACAATTAATATTGCCGCTTCACATGAAATATTCTCCTGCAAGATGTATCTGACATAGGCGGCTACTTGTTAAATCTTGTCTTGAAAGTTTAACTCGAACTAGCATTCTCGAGTTTCATTCCTGAACTTCATTCTCGAGCTTGGGCTCTGCATGCTGCTTTTTCCAAGTTTTAGTTATCGAGGCTTCTCGAGCTCGGGTCCGAGGCCTGGCATTTCGGGTTCAGGACTTGGTGGTTATAACTTCCAATATTAACAATACTTAAGATGTCATCTTCTAAGTACTTAATTAGTATTATAATTATTATTTTTGCTTAATTATCAAGTATAATTGTATGGGACTGCATTATCTAGTATTTTTAAATGTAAAAGCTATATAAAAATGATTGCCCGTATTACGATTTAGCGGCTGTGTAATTCTGTTTTAACGTTAAACCATTAAACATTTTTAAAAAGCTTGTAAATCATACAATTTTACTAATTATTTGTGTGATAATTTGATTTGCTTTATATTTTTTAGTCATGTCTAGAATCAGTTGAATTTATATAACAAATATCAGATAACAAGATAAGTTATATTGAGCACACAAGGATCACCTTTTGTTTCTTGGTACAAAAATATTTCTTTTTGTCTCATGAGCATTTATCATAATAACTGAATCTATTTGTGTGTGGTGCATTTATCATAAAAACTGAATCTATTTTTGTGTGCGGTTTTTCTCTTTCTTTCAGCTCCCATTTTGGGGGTAGCCTAGCCTGGATGGTATGATGTGCCTTTTAACTTCTTTCAATAAATTACATCCTTTTCAGCTGCTTGTATTTGAAGGCAAGGCTGTGATAATTTATTTTCCAAGTTTTTCACCAAAAATTTCAGACAAATCTTCAAATCTGAAGCACCACGTTGCAACAATATCCCAGCAACAATTGATGAGAGCAGTTCAAATTTGAATATTGGCCAAACTCTTGACTCAACTGTTGAATTCAATCAAAAGTCAGAATTTGCCAAAGAAACCACACAAAGCAACCCAGTCAATCATGATGGTGATGAGATGGCAGAAAAAGACAAAAATAAGGATGAAAATCACTACCAAGAAAGCCTAGCACCTACCAATTCCTCAACTTCAAATGATGTTTATTATGAAAATGAGGGCTATGTAGCTGATGTGGCAGCTAACAACAACAATCTTTACCAAGATTACCCCCACCCTCAAGCTGACATGACAGTAGATTATGTTCCAAGTCAGGTAAATGGTCAAGACAATTATGCTGATGCAGCAGCCAATCCTTTTCAAGATAACAGTTTGTCGGGCCTCAATTCACCTTGTTCTGACGAGCAAGATGAAAGCAGGTGCCTGAGCCTGCAGTCATCTTGGGATGAGAGAAACCTATGGTTCGGCAGTGTCGATTGGCAGAGTTCTGCCGAGTCGACTACTCCGATTAGCTGGAATGGTGATCTGCTTCCAATTGAGGACCTTGGAGCCTTCCCATGGTCCAGTGACTCACCCAATTCATGGCGTGCCCTCATTAACCATGATGCATTTGAGAACATTTCAGAAAACATGGACATCCATGATCTTCTAGAGAGGTGTTTATTTATTTTATTTATTAATTTTCTTGTTCATTTGTTTGTTGTATTCTGTCCTGTCTATTAGATTTATAGTGGAAAGGGTATGATTGTTACCGACTTCTATTGGTACTTGGTAGTATAAACATACTTGCTTGACCTTGTATTGCTTTACACTTTGACTTGTTACAATTGTTGGTTTTGCTCTCTCACTCTATTTTTGGTGTTACCATTATAGGTTTTGTATTCTTGCTCTGTTTAAAGTTCTGTGTGCTTTGCTTCAGTTCAATGTAGGAGTTGACTGAGAAATTAATTCTGAAATTGACTGGCATGGTACTGTATAGAATTACTGTTAATGCTAAATGTGTAGGAAAAGAGTGACAACCTATGGTACTGTATAGAACTACTGTTAACATATAGTGTGTGCTAAATGTGTAGGAAAAGAGTGACAACCTCCCTTCAAAGTGATTTTTGTGCCAAGATGAATCAGTTGATTTTATCACTTTTGCAACGGCAAGGCCAGTACAATGTTGATGACAATTTTGGCGAAGAGTTTACAATGAGGCCATATTGGAGACAAAAGTATGAGCTTAACAATTCTGAACAAATTGCGTCTGCTTCTTCCTCCCTTGTACCATTTCAGTACCATAATAACTCAGAGAATTGGCAGAATATCACTTTTACCAACAATGTTTCTGACAATTCAACGGTGAGATTTGAATCTAGTGTTGTTCATCCTAGTTTCTTACACCATTTCTTGAGTCCAAACAACAACCAAATTTTGAGGTTTATGTTGTTGAAACTAAATTCAAATCACAATCCGAAAAGAGCAGTTAAAAATAGAATTTTTACATAATGGTTTTTAGAAACATATAAGCTGGCACCAGTGGATTTGAGCACTTCTCTCTGTTTCGAAGAGAGATTAATTCTCCTTAAATACTTTAATATGGTTGATTGGCAATTCAGAGTGTTGCTTGGCTGATACTTCTACTATGTTGATTTTTGGTTGATGTAAGCTTTAATGGCTGCAGCTGTCGCTATTAGGTTGTTAGTTAGCTTGCTATTAGCTTAAAATCTGTCTTCTTATCTTCCTGTTAGGAGGCTGTGTTTAGTTTACTTAGTTTAGCTGTTATTGTACTACTAAAAGACTCTCTTCTGGCTTGTTTCAGCATCAGCTGTTTGGTACTTGTTCAAGCGATTTGTAAGAACTTTTCAGCTTTCAGTTTCAATGAAATTGGTTGAGTATTCCACTTTCATCAAGAAAAACAAAGTTTTACCATTTGTATTTTAGGAAAGGAAGCAGCCAAAACCAAACAGACAATTACATCCAGAAAATAGTGAATAAGTGGGTAGTTTATAGAAAAGTAGTGGTCTGATATTTTAGGCAAGCATTAGAGTTAATTTAGCAATTATTTTGTACTTTATAAGCAGTAGAATTCTATGTAATTGAAAACATCCTGCAATTTGTTTCAAATTGTTGCAGCAGAAAATTTTCAACATATGTTGCCAAAAAAATTGTACTTACCAAAGTTATTTTCTATTACTTGTGCAGGATGTGGAGTCAATGGCACAGCTAAGAAATGACATGGCACAAATTCATGATGAAATAAGCGAATTGAGGAAGTTGGTTGAGAGTTGCATGCAATGGCAATCCAAGTTGTGTGAATCTATCAAGCTGGAGGTCTTGAGTGCTGTCTCTCAAGCAGGTTCTTGGATAGCAATTTTTGCCATCTTTTACAAGAAAACCTTCTTGGTTTCTCTGATTATTATGTAAAACACACTACTGAATGAATAGATGTTTTCCAAATTCCTCCTATGAAAAATCTAATAATGAGCAGAAGTGATATTATATCTGATACAACAAATACCTTTTAATATGGAATGTTGATTGAAATTTGACACTAAATTCATGGTAAAGCAATTTTGAAACAACATTCATGTGAGATTCATTTGGAATATAAATACCTTAATTTTAATATATTTTGTTGAAAAGATGTGTTAAGCCCTGATAAATCAGAACCTTTTTGTTGTATCACTAATTAGTTTTCCAATTTTAAATGAGAAAAGTGAATAATTTATCTCATTCAATGTGACAAGCTTATATATAGAAAAATTTCCATTTTTAGAATGCATTTAATATTAAAATACATTTCACAAGATGAAGTGCTGGCTGTTGTTAATTATGCCCATCAATATAACTCTGTGCAGAAAAATATGTTTTTATGGTGTCACAATAAAGTGTTGTTACTTCAATTGATCCCTTCTCTTATTATATACATTTTTAAACTTCTTGGAATTTTTGTAAAAATAATCACGCTACGATATTATTGTCTTAAATTGTCAGTTGGAGGTCAAAGCATTGCAAGTGGCACCTGTTCATCAGCAATGAAAAACAAATGCAATATCTGCAATGACGCACAAATTGACTCCCTTCTCTACAGGTACTTCATATTTGTATTCCTAAATGCCACATTACTGAGTCACTCATTGCTTCTCAACTAGAACCAAGGATTTGTTGAGGTCTTATATTGTCTGTTACAAAATAATATTATGTGCATATATTTGGATAACCAAAACAGTGCTGAATCTCTGAAGAGATTAAAAGGTATTTTGCATCAGAAAGAGAGTTTAAAACTTTTTTAAAGTGTTAAGTTGGATATGTACTGGATCAGTAGTAAGCATTCCTTCATATTTTCATAACATTGTAACAAAAAAAGCTTCTATTGAGTTGATGTTAATAGCTCCAACAATCTTACTAACTGACCACAATAGTCTCAGTAATTATGTTTCAATCTCCATTAGGTGCGGGCATATGTGTGCTTGTTTCAAATGTGCAAGAGATCTGCAACTCAAGGGCCAGAAATGCCCAAGTTGTAAATCTCCAATTGACGATGTAGTTCAAGTGAATCCAAACCCATAAGGTGAACTGATCATGTGAACATTAATTCCTTCTTTTCATTATTTCTCCATTTTCTTTAATATATTGGAAGAAGCACCAACTGATGTAGTTCCATGAAGCTCCTGCTATTTGAAGGAACACTTAACTCATGTTAACCTCAGTGTCATAATAATCAAGAGCGTTGAATGCTGATGATTAATTTGTAAAGATTTTTTTTTCTGTTATCAAGTTAATCTGTACATGTGTAGATAATTTATGAAGAAATTTTGAAATTACCCTTTTTGTCTGGGAAATCTCTTAAGCTTGTTTTCAATCTTAAAAGTCAATATCCCAATGAATACGAGCAAGTTCATTTGGTTTAATTGTAGAATTAGAATACTTTCAACATGCTCCAAACTACCAATACAGAAATATTTTTGACTTTTAGGAATATTTTTAAGATAATTAAAATATGGCAATATTGTTTTCAATCTTAAAAGTCAATTATCTTTGTAACAACACAAGTAATTATAGAGATAAAAAGTAATGTTGCAATATTCCTAAATATCATGGCGAAATTCGTATATATACTGCCCAGTTAAAAATAAACTATGATACACATAAAATATCAGAAAAATTAGAACAAATCAATATTATAGTCATGTACTCTGTGCCTCAAGCAATGCGTCTAGTTCCTCCCTTTTGATAATTTTCGGCATAACACAAGCCGAGGAATGCAAAGACCGTGAAGACCGCATCGATGATGCATTTGATACCTTGGAGGACGATGAAGTCCTCGAATTGTTTGACCTCCGGCTTGGCATCTCATATGATGTCTTGTCGGAAGCAATGGAGGAGGAGTTGCTCTTCTTTTTGCGGCGACCAGTCTTACGGTCATTTTCAAACAAAAATGCCGAATTAACTGGCAAGTCCGTGTCATCTTCACTGCTGCCTATTAGCTCCATTGGTAAGTCAAAGTATGAGGAACCATGTCGCTCATCCGAACAATCAATAAAAATGTCAGAAGAGATAGATAAATCAAATCTCTCAAGGGAAGCTACTTTTGATATAACGCTCGGTCGGGTAGCAGGGCCGGCATTTGTCTCGAGGTCAGGAATGTACATGTTATTCTTGGATATATTATCACTTTCGACACTATTTGAGGACGAATGCGACTCTGATCGCCCCTGCATTGGTTTCTTCTTGGAGGAGAGGCCAGGTAATGATACACAAAACACGTTGCACTTGAAATTACCAGCAGTGCTCAACTTAGGTGGCTCGAAACCAGTATCGTCCCTATAATGTCTGGTTGAGACCTGAGTGAATTTATCGATGAGTGAGGCCCCGCTTCCTAACCTCTCGGTGTTTGCCTTTCTAGAAAGAACATCAAGTGCATTTGATGGCTCAGATGACCGTCCCTCACCACATGACTTGCTCCTGGAGAGGCTTGAGGAGCTAGGAATAGGTAACAGGTGTGGGTTGTTTCGTGTTGGATCTGATGAGTGTTTCTTGTACCGCCCCGACGGTAGTGGGGGAATGCCAGATGTTGTGTCATTATGAGAAGATTGTTGAAGCACTGGTTGCAGTATGAAATTTGTCGGTACAATCGGGATTGTTACCGGGGTGTCTTCATCAAGCTGCCCATACTGCCTCATTGAACAAGAGTATGATTTTGCTTGTTTTTCTTTTAATTCAAAGTGCTCTCTTTTCTCTCGCTCAGTTGGGGGTTCAACTATTAACGATTGCATGGACATAGTATGGCTGTTTGGAGAGGGAATAAACGAAGGAACTGTACTGCCATTAACCTTGGCTATAAAGAGGTTTAATTTGCAATTTATTGTATTATTATTATTATTTTCATTTTCTGTGGTTTGGAACATACAGAGGTGGAGGGCACGGTTGGGGTCAACTCAAGTTACTTCTTGGCACGTTAGACTGATGAACTGTTAGCATGAAACAATTAATTTATACAACCTAATATATCACGCTTAATTTTGAAGAACTTAATTTTGTTCTAAGGGTTTAATCCTCCAATAATTGATCAAGAAACATCTTTTATAATTAGGCATCGTTTATATCGAGCAAGTGACAGTATATTGACAGCAATTCATTGGGAAATTTGCAGCCGACAAGCTAAAGATTTATATATTAAAAAAAAATTCAAGAAACAAATTAAAGACCCAACACAAAACTATTATTTCCAAAAAATGCCCAATTTATGATATATAGAATCCATGTTTAGTTAATCCTGCATTTGACGACAATTTAACTGCTTTATTTTCGTAATTCCGCGTAACGTTTTTAAAAAGTTTGTAAAGCAAGAGAGTTGTTGAGATACATTTTCAGTTCCTTTTTGGATGATTCTACCTTATATCCAATTTTTATGTTACATTCAGCTCTTTCCGAGAAATATCGTTCAAACTAAAAAAAATAAGATGGTACATTTGCATCAATTAATTTAGAATTTTAGCTGCATATTTTTCGCAAAGCCATTAAAAATTAATCAAAACATTTTGATGTCAGTCAAAACCATTCTCAAATTGACTCAAATTTAGGGGTAAAAATATATTGAATACGGTTACATAGTGATGAAAATCATATTTATATATGTTCTAATTTTTCAATTACAAATACAGATATGAATAGACACCATCATAAATATGGATCAGATATTAAATGAATATGAATACAAATAATATACAGATATAGTCAAAGAGAATGCAAAACTTGCTTAACTTTTATTAGATTTTTTTTAATATATCACAAACAAAACATTTTTTAATACTGTTATTTATTAAAAGATGTATAATTAAATTAATATTATTTGCAAAAACACAAAAAATCATAACATTTGTTTAAAATAATGGTTAATAGCATAATTATTTTTCATAATATATATTAAATTATACGGATTACACACACACACACATTCTTCGGATATGTATAAATAAACTTAAAAACCAAAACATGTGTGTGTTTCTATCTGCGCGGATATTCCGATATCGGATATCTGCATCTGAATTTTAATATGGATCGGATATTATCCATTCCGCTTTTGCCCAACTCAAATTTGATACATGTTATGAGTAAACAATTAAGAATATATCTACAATTTTATTTTATTAATTTAAACAATATTTTTGAAAAAAAAATATATATTGTAGGAGTTAGATATACCATAAAAGTTGGATTATTTATACTTGAATTACTCTTTTCTTTGAAGAAAATATAGGATGCCCATCAAGATGAAAAACAATATATTGAGCGATTGTTTCAATTAAAACTAAGAAAGAAAATGTACCTAGACAGGCTGTGTAACTCAATTCTAGACATTCATTTTGTTAATTTATTAATTAACTACAGACAATTAGTTACCTCAGATTTATGTTACAGACTAATCACTTGTAAAATTTTCACTTAGTAGTAATGCCTACCATCGTTTGGATTAAATATTTTAAATAAAAAGAATTTTTTAAGAAAATAGCGCATGCTCAAAGGGGGGAAGAAATAATGGAACAGTAGTTTCAGCTGGTCAAATACCATCGTTTCCATGAAATTAAGCGTTGTTGGAATTACAACAGTGTGTCATAATAATCAGTTAACATAAAAATGATTAATGTGCTGTATACCCAAACCAAACGAATTTAAGCCTTCAGCATTTGCGTCCCTACTAAACATACAGAAATAAGAATTGAAGTCTTAGTTTTGCAATGCAAGCTGTGGTAGTGATAGCTGTATCAATTAAAAGCAAACCAATACAGACTTTCTTTTGATAAAGAGTTAATTAGGCAGCTTAATTTTATTATTTTGTTTCATTTCGTACTAGTTAATTATTTTAGTTATTTAATTATATTTGTCGACAACTAGTCTTTGGTATAGTAGTAAAAGTCAACGTCATTTATGTGAGAAGTCCTGATTTTGAAATCCGGATAGAGAGTTTTTATGGACAATTATGAAATTTGAGAGCTTGATTCTCATTTTTTGAATAAAAAAAATTGTATTTGTCAGCTTCAAAAGGAAAGCTTGAAGCTAAACAACTCGATCTAACTGAACTAACTACATATATACAAAAAAAAGTTAATTATGTTTAAACGCTCAGCAAATTTACTCTCTAATCGTTTGAATTTATAAAATCAATTTGGAAGTATGGAAAATATATTTGTACTGGGTTGATTTTGAACTTGAATATCAACTAATTTGAGCAACTAGCTAGTTTTAAATGTATTAAAAGCCAACATTTTGATTTAATGATAAATACAATATTACAATGTTTTTAGTTTGTAAGTTTACACGTTCCAGTGGAGGACTGTTCTTAATGTTTAAAATTGGATGTTTTATGTCCATTTTTTTCTAAAAGAAACAAAAATCACGCTAGTAGCAAAACTGTTTAATTGTCACAAAATATAACAATTTCATTTTAAGTTAAAATTCAAATCTGTCAAAATCAAACTATTGGTATTGTTAATTTTTGTATGATAAAAAATATTAGCGAGTAATTTCAACGCGTTTATAATACATCAATTTAGTGTTTTGACCCTTATCTTTCAGAACTTTTGGAGATTTTTTTTTTGTAACATACTCATTTATTATTAATAATAAATTTTGTTAAGATGAGGGCTTTGACCCTTATTTTTCCTTTAAAAAAACATCAATTTAGAGGCCTTAGCTAATCCAGTATAATGATTAGCTAAAATATGAACAAAATAGTTAACAAAATGAGATCGTTTAACATGCGAAAAAAAATATAAAATTAATTAATTAATTTATCATCTCAAGCACGATAACTTTGACACGTTGTATGCGCGTGCATGGGGTTGACTATATGTAATTAAGCTTGATTTCTTGTATGTCCATGTTGAAGGATAAGTTGATACGGGTCTAGAACAAATGAGAAAACGGAGCAGGGAAAGGCCAGCTCGCAAATAGAACCAAAGAGGAAAGCCAGATGATAAAGGAAGGATATATCAGTACAATTGATGAGAGAAATTTTGTTTTTTTATTGTTTCCAGAAAATAAGTTGTATGATGATCTATACTTAGAATTGATATTCAATATAATATTTAGTTTCTAGATATAGACCGAGAAAATTATATATAGAGAGACGGAATTCCAATGTAAGATGTTAGAGAGAAATCTGTACTGAAAATTTTTGTGAAATAAAATAAAGGGTAGGGTTGGATGGGAGTTTTGTGTTTCTGTGATTGATTCTATGAAAAATAACATGGTATCAGAGCAGGAAGAATAACCTGTTAATCATTTTGAATTGAAGTTCTATTGAGTGAAGCTTTCACCATGACCAGTAATTCTGAAACCTCATCTGACACTACCAACCTGATCGAAAAGTTAACCCAACTCATTACCCTGCAACAGAATTAGTTGCTGACCATGCAACAAACCTCTATGATAACCATACCACCACCTCCACCTGTCCCTATCGATACAGTTCTACATCCAAATATCATCCTCATTAAATTGGATGGAAAGAACTATCCTATGTGGTCACAATCAATACGAATGTGTCTCAAGGCACGTGAAAAATTGAAGTACATCCAAGATCCTCCTCCAGCAGATTCTGACCCGATGTTTAAAAGGTGGGATATAGAAGATATAATTGTGAAAGGGTGGATATGCAATTCACTAGATAAGAACCTCTATGGCAAGTTCCTCCGTTATCCAACTGCCAAGGAGGTGTGGGACGCCGTAGCCACTACTTTTTACGATGGTAGTGATGCAGCCCAAGTATTCGATTTAAATAAAAGGGTGAATAAAGTTAAGCAAGCTGGTAGACCTGTTGAAGCATATTATAATGATCTACAAGATATCTGGTTAGAGATCGATTTTCGTGGACCAAATCCTATGGTTTGTACAACAGACATTGAGAAATTTGATAAATTTGTACAAGAATCCAGGGTTTACACTTTTCTAGATGGCCTTGATGATAAGTTAGATAATGAAAGGGTGAATGTTCTACAAATGACCCCGTTCCCAACATTAGAACAAGTGTTTTCCAGGGTTAGGAAAGAAGCAACGAGGCAAGAGATCATGAACAAAGGATATGAAGGAGGGCGTCACATAACAGCAGCAATGATATCCAGAGGGCAAAAGATTTTTGATAAATCAAGATTGAAGTGTTCTCATTGTGGCAAAACAAGGCACATCAAAGAACAATGTTTCCAATTAGTAGGCTATCCTGAATGGTTTAAAGAAAAGAGGAAGGATAATACTAATTGGCAACAGAAGGGCATAGCAGCAATTGCGCATGCTGATGGTACAACTAACGAAATGCTTTAGTCAACAGAACCTCAACAACAACTCTTTTGTGAAGCAAACAACAAGCTCCAAGGTGAGCCGAGTGGCTCACTGCACCAAGTGAATTACCCAGTTAGGGGACTTCATGTATCAGGTGAAGGTACCAGTACTCCCGTGTTTCCAATCCAAGCTGCAACAGGTAATGTGACTAACTTAGAAAATTATAATTATTCCAAGAGAGCAGAATGGGTGTTGGATACTGGGGCTACCGACCACATGACATACTCAGAAAAAGACCTTATAAATTCGAAAATACCCAGAAAAAATGGTATATTTAATGCCAATGGTATCTGTTATCCTGTCAGTGGCGCTGGAGATGTGATATTGTCCTCAAATTTGATGCTTAAAAATACATTAGTGGTACCGACCTTGTCTACAAAACTAATATCTATTGGTCAATTAACGAAAGAATTAAACTGCGTGACTATCATATTTCCTGATTACTGCATATTCCAGGACATCAAAACCAAGAGAGTTTTGGGTCGTGGTACTAGAAAGGGAGGATTATATTATCTGGATAATTTGGAGACTGGAGATGTGCTACTCACCATGGATTCTACAGATGTGACGAATAAAATATTATTGTGGCGTAAATGGTTAGGGCATCCATTTCTTGGATATATGAAAAAACTTTGTCCCCAGTTATTTGTCGATTTTAATTCTGAAAATTTTGTGTGTGAAACATGTATTAAGGCAAAAATTCATCGGTCCACATATTTGTCAAGTAATAAGAAAAAACTTGCTCCATTTGACTTAGTACATACCGATGTGCGGGGACTATCCCCAATAATTTCAGAATATGGTAATAGATGGTATATAATCTTTGTTGATGATTTTTCACGGATGACGTGGTTATATTTATTAAAAACTAAAGATGAAGTTGTTTACCCCTGAAAATTCGGGGATTTTAAAAAAAAGTAACTTGGGATAAAATATTCAAAATTCAAGGAGAAATTTTAAAAGCCCGAAGAGACTTAATTCAAGTCCAGAAGCACCACGAAAAAAGAAGAATTCAATGAAATGCTCAAAAATTAAAATTCCTAAGAAAAGAATTAAATGCCGAAGCTCTACAAATTCAAATCGAAAACCTCTTCGAAACCTAAAATATCAAAACTCAAATTTTATGGCAAAATCAAATTCTCCATAAAATTCTGAGAATTTTCATATATTACTTGATATTTTTGGAGTTACGGAAGTCAAAGAAATTCCAAATTATCGATTAATATAATGAAAAATTAATTAATCAAGCGTTAAAAATTAATTGATGCTTGACCAAGGGGAAAAATGGTAAATAAAAATTACCATAAATTTTGTTATATTTCAAGGAATTTTTGAGCAAATTTTGGTGCAATTTGGACAAAGGGATCTTTGAGAAACAATTTAAAAGCAAAGGAGAAATAAGAAAATCAGCAAATGGAGGGCTCCAATTAAAAATCAAAATGGAGAGGGGCTAAATTCGAAAATTCCCATGCTGCTACGGTGCGAGCTACAGTACCCCCGAGCTTCCACTGTCCAAAAATTCGAAAATGGTGATGGTACTCCCGTGCGACGAAAACCCACATATTATATACCGTTGGAAAGAGCATGGAGAGGAGAACACAATGAGATAAAGAATGTGCAAAATGGTTGAGCGGTTTGGGAGAAAACTGAAGAGGAGTTTCCGATCCAAAAATGAAATTGAGCAATCCGAGCCATAATTGATCAAATTTACATTTCAAACACCTTCACCATGGTCACAAGAGATTGTTTGAGGGCTTAGTTGAATTTCATACGTTTTAAATTGGTGAGACCACGAACTCGCAAATCGGGTCAAAAACCGAGTTGGTCAAACTCTATACCAGAGCATTCTATTGATTGAATAAACATTACAAATCAATTCCTGGGATCAATTAGATGCTAATCAAGCTTTGAAACACAAGAAATGGTGAAGAAATGAAGGAGAATGACTATGTGGCTTGAAATCGGGTTTGAAGGCAAAAACGGGTCTCGGGTGCGTAATTGTGATCCGGCAAGGTCTAAAATGCAGGAATGGAGTGGCAAGAACGTGTTTGAACCTCTACAACCTTCTAGAAGTCCCTAGAATCATCTGGTGACCAAGCGGTGGTTAGGGATGGCAAATTTGTAAATTTTTAGCAAACATAACAAACTCCACTTGTGCCCCACTTGTCCTCTCAGCTGTTAGAGCACATTTAAAACACTTAGAACTGGTCTAATACACTACAAAACGTTCAGAATAGTATGAGAAATTGAATGAAGGGAGTTGGTGCATAAATTGGTCAAAGAAAAGTCAAACCGATCTCATACACCCATCTACCTCCCCCTAGGCCTATATAAACCCCTCTCCTCCTTCAAACACAAGAGACACAACCCATCCCAAGCTGAATGCTAATCCAAAACGCTGCCAAAACTAATTGAAGCTCAAATTAGATATAAAATAAGATCCAATCTTTGAGTTGAGATCAAAATCAAGCCTAAAGATACAAGATTCAATCAAATCCTCTTCTACTCAAGCTATAAATTAGATCTAGGTAGCCATATATCATGTAAATATAGATATCAAGAGTGTATTAGAGCTTGTAATTTTGATTCGTGCAATAAAGATGAAATTTTTCATGTGCAATATCGATCTTTCTTCTTTTTCTTGATGTTCTTATGTTGCAATTCGATCTTTTTCATTTTCTTTCTTTTCTTTTGGCTCAAATCTGCATGCAAACATCATTAAATATTAGATTGAAGCTAAATAATGCATTTAAACCGTTTAAGATCAATGAATCCCTTATAAATGTAAAATCAGCCCTAAAATAGCTGAAAATGCAATAAAAAGAAAAACGGGATGAGATCAACTCCAAATCTTATAAAACTTTCAGATCTAGTAGAAATAAGTCATATGAATCTACAGAAACTGATTTTGTATATTTTTTATTTTTCTATAAAAAGTTATAGCCTTTTTAATTCTGAAAAACAGCAAGTTCTGGTAACATCAATTCATCTTTTGCTTTTTTCATTTTTTTTTATTTTTTTATTTTCTTTCTTTTCTTTTAGCTCAAATCTGCATACAAACATCATTGAATGTTAGATTGAAGCTAAATGATACATTTAAACTGTTTAAGATCAATGAATCCATTATAAACGCAAAATCAGCCCTAAAATGGCTGAAAATGCAATAAAAAGAAAAATAGGACGAGATCTACTCCAAATCTTATAAAACTTTCAGATATTGTAGAAATAAGTCATATGAATCTATAGAAACTGATTTTATATTTTTTTGATTTTTCTGTAAAAAGTTATAGCCTTTTTAGATCTAAAAATCAGCAAATACTCGTACAGCATTTTTCTCTTTTGCCCCTGATCTGATTCGAAAATAAAAAATCATATCTCTGCTACTCCAATTTAATTGAAATTTTGTGAGCATTTAGACCTAGTTATAATGCATCTTTCTGTAAATTTTCATAATTTTTGGAGCTTCTTACGATTTTATATGCATTTATGAATCTTCAGCTAGTAGATTATAATAATCTGGTTCATAATAAAATAAAAATAACTCTATAAACTCTTGTCGTGCCTGAGTTCAGTCGTGAGCCCATGATTTTAAAGAGTTATAAGGCATGTGCCGGCTGCATTCAGTCGTGAGCCCTTGTCTTTATCTAAAATACAAAAATTATTTTTTATAAAAAACAAAACTCTTCTAAATCTCGTGCCGGCTAATACAAAGTCGTGAGCCCTTGATTTTGAAGATTTATAAGACTTGTGCCGGCTAATACAAAGTCGTGAGCCCTTGCCATCAAAAGAAATCAATAACTAAAAGAGTTTAAATTCAAAAGTTAAACTATTTTCTAAAACTAAAAATATATTTTCAGTTTTTTCTAAATTTTATTTGAAACTTCTTTGCTAAATAGCCTTAAAGTGCATTAAAACGATTTCAAATAAGAAAGTTTTCAACATAACAATTGTTCATCATAACCTTATTGATAGTATCATAATCTGGTTCGAAAGGT
This sequence comes from Schoenoplectus tabernaemontani, assembly GCA_037127355.1. Lineage (NCBI taxonomy): Eukaryota > Viridiplantae > Streptophyta > Magnoliopsida > Poales > Cyperaceae > Schoenoplectus > Schoenoplectus tabernaemontani. Next base: position 12,070,553 of record CM073757.1, read on the forward strand.
TTCTTAAGCATATTTTTCAAAAATATCAAAAACACCCTCAGCTGTCCAGTTCAGTCCTTTATCAGAAGCTTGTATAAAAAATTTCATGCAAAAATACACTGTAAATACCTTTCAAATAAGCAAAACAATCCTGACAGCTCCTGATTTTCAGAACCGTCTTCTGCTAGTATTTTGCTCAAAACAATACTTTAAAGTGCTCAAAATGAAAAGTTTTCTACATAAAAGTTATTCGTAACATCTCATTTCATTTTTCTGTCAAATAAAATCAGTATGTTATTAACTCATTTCACTTTAAAAAAATCAAAACAACAGTATTATCTGTGAAAGTCTTCATTAGTTTTCAGATTTGTCCGTTTCTAATATTCCTCCTGAAACAATATTTTAAAGGATTCAAATTAAAAAATATTCAAAATAAAAGATGTTCATAACATTGTCATTGATATTTTTGTTAAATAAAATTAGTATGTTACTAATATATTTTCTCAAAAAAAAAATCAAAAATAATCCCCAACTGATCGTATTTTCTTTGCCGTTGAAAATAAAAAAATATATTAAAATGCTTTCATTGAAAATATATAATAAAAAAAATAACATAAAGAAAATAATAATAAGATAAAAGTTTTCTTAAAATAAATAAATATAATTTTTATTCATTAAATCAAATTTTAAAATAACTAATTAAGTAATTCCAAATAAAAAAATAAAAAAATACAAAAATAAATAAAGTTAAATATATAATGAATAAAAATAAAATAAAATAAAATAAATATAACTCTTATTCAAAATCAAATAAAATTTAAATAAAAATAGATTAAATAAATAAATAAATAAGTGAAAGATTAAATCAACATTCATTTAAAATAAATCAACATTCGCCTAAAATAAAGATAAATTCAATTTCAAAACTAAATCAACATTCACCTAAAATAAATATCATAATAATAAAAAAAAAGTAACTCGCAATCTTCAAAATTAAATAAATTTAGATATCAATAAATAAATAAAACATAACTAAAAATAATAATAATAAATAAAAGACTTTTTTCTTCTTATCAAATAAAAAAATTCAATTTTAGAATTAAACCAACCTTAATCTAAAATAAAAATAAATCTCAACATTCAAGACTAAATAAATTTAAATAAGATAAATTCAAATAACAAATAAATAAATAAATAAATAAATAAATAAAAACTAAATCATTTTATCAATAAAAAAAATAAAAAGTCCATTCACAAAGTATGAACTACCATGAAAAGTTCATATCTTCCCTACGCCCTTATTCATAAATGACCACTTAAAATTGCTTAACTATTCATTTTATTTTCTCTTTCTTAATCGTAGAGTTCCTCGGGTTCAAAGCCCAGGGTAATTAACAATGGGGCTTGCGCCCATTGGAATCTTAAAGACCCCACAATCTCTAAAACCTTTAAATGTGCATTCCAAATTTATATAAATATACCCCAATGCACACTTAGAGGGATCTCCGTGTCCTTCTTTCGCAATTCATCGCCCGCCTTTTCGGGCGGTGAGAGGCGCGAAAAAGGGTCGCACAGGATCTGGCACGCCCGGTGGGACTAAGATTCTCCTCTCATCTTTGAAAGAGAAAAATAAATAAAATAGTTAAGTAAATTAAGTGGTTGCTTATAAAAAATAAAAATAAAAACTAATAAATTTGAAGTTGTTGTTTTGTTTTGTAGGTGAAATGATATATCTCGACAGCAACGAGACAACAACAATGGTGGCTTCTCACACCATCATCCTTCGCAAGAAGTCATCATCAACACTCCAAAGTGGTGGCTTCAACCATGGTGGCTCCTTTCTCCGCAGCAGCCCCAACTGAAGAAGAAGACGAAGAAGAAGTATATTTTGCTCTAACTCAGAAGGGCATAGACAACAAAATCATGGACTCTCCTCCTGAACCTCAAAAGAGGAGGAGACGCCCAACCAAGAAGGCAATCTCTCCCAAAACTGCCTTTACACTCAAGGTCTCCCAGAAAAGAACTCAAGAAGTACCTCAAGAACGCCTGGTGGCTAGGCTGAATATTCTTGTATCCAACTCTTTCTCCGCTCTAAGAATTATAGCAGAGGACCCTGCTAGAGGTCAGAGACGCCAAGTTTGGGAAGTTTCATCAAGAAAACCTCAACAAAGCCAGAAGAAGCATGTCTCGACAGTAACCTTGAAAGAAAGAAGAAACTTGAAAACTAGAAAGTCGAGATGTCAAATCTCTGACCAAACCTAAAATCGGTACTAGTCAAACCCAGGTCGATCCTTCCCTCTCAAGATCAAGTAAGCCAGAATTGGCGCAATCGAGCCGCTCAAGCCGTGAGACTCGTAAAAGGAAGAAACCAGAAAACCACGCAAGAACGAATCCCCATAACTTCTAAGACACAATATGAATCACAATTAAAACCGGTGGCTGAAGAACACACCTCTTATAGGGTGTTTAATAGGTTGAGTCCCAAGATTTGATCCAAAAATTTGGCTATCTCCGACAGTAACCAAAGCCGAAAGAAAAGATGGGTCATTAAACATGTGGGAGATCTGGAAAGACATTTCTCAGCCTATATGGTCACCGCAAACGTCAAAGAAAATAAAGAATCTCAAGTCCACGCCAGTGTCAATGTTGTGACTTCAGAAGATCCTCAAGATCCTGAAGACCGATCTCCACAAAATCAGACCAATACGATAAATACTGGTAAAAAAGGGAGACCAAGAAAAATAAAGGAACAAGCGATAACAACAAATCTGGAGAAGAAGAGAACGAAGAAAATAATCCTTCTGATTCCGAAGATGGAGGTGAAAATCAAGGAGCAACAAGCGTCCCGCCTGATAACATAGAGTTGTTGAGAAATCACATAGAAATACATGATGAAAAGCTTATGAAACAACGAGAACTCCTGATGACTGTGTTAAAGCAGAATGAAGAACTAGCCAACACAATCAAGGCTTTACAAGAGCACATGAATCTTAACACTGATACTAACAAAGTAAAGGGTTCTCATCAAATAAGTATCGATGTCGATTCTAAAAACCAGAAAGAAAGAGATGGGTCAAATACTAATGCTAGTCCTAGCAACCCGAGAGTGACCTTTCATAGTCATGTAAATCCTGAACCTAAATACTAAGGGGTAACCAAGAAAGAAATACAAGCGATGATTGCTCAACAAATGCAGATTATAGGAGGTGGATATGCACTTTCGCCTGTTCGAAACTGTGGACATCCATATCCTGCCATCTATGATCTTGAAGAATATCCAAAAGGGTATGTGATCCCAAAATTCAGGGTCTTCTCAGGAGAAGGAAACAGAGATCTAAACCAAGAACAACACTTGGCGCACTTCGTAGCCTCGTGTGGGAACACTGGCGAGAATGACGCGCTGTTGTTGCGACAATTCTCTCAAAGTCTAGTTGGCACTGCTTTTCAATGGTATTATTCATTAGAAAATGAAAGTGTAAACACATGAGATGAAATGGTGAATGCATTTAGGGTCAGATTCGCCATGATATCAGATAAAATGAATATAGCCGATCTGGCAAACACGAAACCCAGAAATGGTGAGTCCATGGTGGATTACAGCAATAGATGGAGAGATTTCAGCATCAAATGCGATGAAACCTTGACCGAGAACGAAGCGGTCAACTTGATAAAAAAAATATATCGATAGATGGATGGGGATGCTCTTAAGTGTGACCAAAGTCAACACGCTTAAAGATTTACCAAGAGCAGTGTCCAACATGAAAAGCATGTCCTCTGCTAATATCCCAAGCTTCAAGGGTTCTCGACTGCAAAGAAAGACAGAAGCAAAGGAGACTGTGAAGAGTAAAGAATTGGTCGTATCCTAGTTGATACTGGATCTTCAATCAACATCATGCCCCTCAAAACCTTAAAGATAAAAGCCTTTGATGTGAAAACCTATCCACGAGTTCAACCAAAACTTCCAGAAGGCCTTGGAGCAATGACCCTGAACTTACAACATGGTGGCTTAGAATCCCCGATGAAATTTTATATGATAGATGCTGAGCCATAATATCGAGCATTGTTGGGACGACCTTGGCTACACAACAATCAGTTCTTCTTATAAAAAATAAAACAAAGAGAAGGATAAATTCTCAGAGTCAGTAAAAACATCAAGGAATGTTATGCAAACGAAGAATGAGAATATGATGCCTTTTCAAAGGAAGAAGAAGAAATCAAGTTTCACTTCAAACCTCATACCATGTTTCAAACCAAAAGATCAAGCAATGGATCAGATGAAGAGGGCTGCATTCCAAGTCGAGACATCATCAAATGAAGAGTCCGAGGAATCTGAAGATTCAGGACACACGACGCCGTGTAATATCCCGGTGTACAAGAGTTTAAATGAAGAAGAGTCAGAGAATAACTCAATATCAAGAGAGCAAGAATCATCTGAAAACTCAGAAAGAGAAGAATCAGATGAAGAAATTATCTACCGTTGTCTTCGAAGACCTGAAAATGATGTAGATACAAGCAGCGAAAGTGAAGCGTCATATGTGATCGATCACATAGAAGATAAACTTATGTGCCTCGCTATTACCGATGGACCAGCAGGTGAAGATCACGTGTTTTCGGGTCCCAACTCTTCAAATGCAAGGCCCCAATGGTGCGATGCCTTGAGAACCCGTGTTTGAGATCTCAGAGTAGCAAAACCTCCCTCAATCGAAGAATTGAGATGCCAAGTAGAAGTCAACAGAAGAGAAATAGCTGAACAATGGGAGGTGATGCATGATATAAAACTACAAAATAATGAAATCCTAGAAATGGTCAAAGCCCTCCAAATAACCATCAGTGACGCTAATACCTTGAAAAAAGCAATGAGAACCTCGGGATAGAACCAAGATAAAGGTAAACAACCCATGTACGCAAGAGAGAGCAGATGAGATATGACTCTCAAACAAAAGAAGAGCAAATCATATTCTTTTCGAAGAGACAAGGTGGCTAAAATCTTCAAAGAAGCGATAGAAAATGGACTTATCCTGCCAACAAGCAAAAGACCAACGGAGATGGAGAAATATAGTGATTCAAATTACTGTCCTTACCATCGAGTCTTGGGGCACCTGATCGAGGATTGCTGGGTATTTAAAGATTGGATTGAGAAAGGATACACAGAAGGAATAATCAAATTCCTGTAAAGTGTTCTTCAAAGCTCGGCCCCACATGAAGCAAAAGAACAAGAGGAGAGCGTGCAATTCAGAGTATGCACTATCTCACATGACATGGTAGATGAAGACTCTGATGATGAGATTGTCTTCAATCTGAAGTCAATTAAGACTCATCTCCCAGAATCGGGAACCCAAAAAGAAGAAAAGTCAAAAGGAGTTGGGAGTGATCAAAACCCTCTCAAAAAATTTAAGAAGAGAAATCTTAAAGAAGTGCATCGCTCGAATCATGTATTGAATGTCAAAACAAAAGATGAGATAATGTCACTGGCTATCACAACGGTGACTGATAAATACTTCAAAGACTTAACCCGAAAGGAGATAAATCACATACAAATTTTTAAAACCTTCATGGTACCCGTAAAGTTGATATATGTGAAGGGCAAACCTATAGTTCAGAAAGCTATCATTTTCTATAAAAGTGATTCAACCCGATCCGGGAAGACTCTAGTGTTGATTTCGGGAACGATGGATGATGGAGCGAGAAGACTCGGGCGACGAGAAAGATAATGATGTCATCGTTCACTTCTTCGAAAAGAAAACCTATAAGTTGGCACAAAGGATAAATTATCTATAAGAGACGTGTCAAAACCCGAAACCAAGACCTTCATGAGATTATGAAATAATTCTCGGAAGATGATCAAGGGTCCGACGGTAAAATGAAGAATACCCGAGAAATGGGTTATGAATCTGATAATGATTCACGATTCATCAAGAATTAGTCCCACCATACATAATCAGTCGTAGGGTGTAAAAAAATAAAATAAAAGTCTCAATTGACACAAAAACAAAAAAAAAAGCAGAATAAATATCTTAATAGACCTAAAAAAACCGAAAATATAATAAAGGCTTCAATGGACCCGAAAATCCAAAACCAGAATAAAAGCCTCCATTGATCTAAAAATCTAAAAATAAAATTAATGCCTTAGTAGGTCGAAACCCAAAAATATGATAAAGCCTCAGTAGGTCCGAAAACCTAAAAATATGATAAAAGTCTTAGTAAGCCCGAAAATCCAAAAGTAGCATAAAAGCCTATATAGATTCAAAAATCCAAAAATATAATAAAAATCTCAATAAGCCTGAAAACATAAAAACCAGAATAAAGGCCTTTATAGGTCCAAAAACTCAAAAATATAATAAAAGTCTCAGCATGCATCTATAGACCCAAAAATAAAAAAAAAACAGAATAAAAACCTCAATAAGCCTAAAAAAATCCAAAACCAGAATAAAAGTCTTAATAGGTCGAAAAACCCAAAAATAAAATAAAGACCTCAATAGGTTTAAAAACCCAAAAAAATAAGATAAAGACTTCGATATGTCTGAAAACTAAAAAATAAAATAAATATCTTTATAAATTCGAAAACCCAAAAATAAAATAAAGTCTCAATATGCCTCATAAATAGAATAAATACCTTAATAGGCTTAAAAAACCACAATACATGATAAAACTTTAAGTGGAACCGAAAATTCAAAACTAGAATAAAAGACTCAATTGGTCTAAAAATCTAAAAATATAATAAATGTCTCAATAGGTCCGAAAACAAAAAAAAGTCTCAGTAGATCTGAAAACTCAAAATCAGAATAAAAATTTGTATAAATTCGAAAACCTAAAAATAAAATAAAGGCTTTTATAAGCAGAAAAATTCAAAAATAAAATAAAAACTTTTTATATGACCAAAAATCTAAAATCAGAATAAAAACATTTATAGGTCCGAAAACCCAAAAATAAAATAAAAGTTTTTATAGGCTCAAAAACTCGAAATTAAAATAAATCCTCAGTAGACTCGAAAATCCAAAATCAATATAAAGGCCTATATAAGCCCAAAAATCTTAAAACATAATAAATATCTCAATAGGTTCGAAAAACTCAAAAGCAAAATAAAGACATCTATAGACTTGAAAATCTAAAAACAAAATAAAGTACTCGATAGGTCTGAAAAATTAAAATCAGAATAAAAACCTTTATAAGTTCGGAAACAAAAAAAATAGAATAAGCCTCAATAGGCTCGAATATCCAAAACCAGAATAAAAGTCTTTATAGGCTCGAAAACTCGAAAATAAAATAAAGCCTCATTAAACAAAAAAAATAAATGTTAGTACCCCAAACAAAAAAAAAATATAATAAAAACAATAAAATGATACCTTAATAAATTCAAATTTCAAAAAATAAAATTAATTAAGGCTAAAACCTCAAACAGAAAAACTGTAAGGATTCAATTAGAGCCAAATCAAGCCTAAAACAAAAAAATCCCATAAAGATCAAATCAAAATTCAATTCAAGAAAAAAAATCCATAAAATAAAATATCACGAAAACTCAAATCAAATTAAAGCCAAAACCACAAAAATGGAAGGCCGCCAAAACTATTAATTATCTGGGTTATGAGCTGACATAGCGTTTCAGATTTCATAATTCATGAATCCAATCGAGACGATTAAGTGATCCAAATCTCATCCGGTCTCTTGATAAACAAACCTAACAAAGCCCAAAACGCTTAGGTTTGATACCCAAGTTATGAGTTGGCAGTGCGCTTCATACGTTATAACTTGGAAGATCAACAAAACAATCAAGTGATCCAAATCTCACCTATTTTCTGATAAAGAAACCTAATAAAAGCCAAAACGCGCAGGTTTCAATACCTAAGTTGTGAATTGGTACAACGCTTCAAATTTCACAATTTAAAAAATCAGTAAAATGATTAAGTGACCTAAATCTCACCCATTTTTATTTTTGATAAACAAACCTAATAAAGCCCAAAACGCTCAGGTTTGATGCCCAAGTTATGAGTTGGCAGTGCGCTTCATACTTTATAACTTGAAAGATCAGCAAAACAATAAAGTGATCCAAATCTCACATGTTTTCTGATAAAGAAACCTAATAAAAGCCAGAACGCTCAGGTTTCAATACCTAAATTGTGAGTTGGCATAGCGCTTCAGATTTCACAAATTAGAAGATCAGTAAAATGATTAAGTGACCCAAATCTCACCCATTTTCTGATAATCAAACCTAACAAAGCCCAAAACGCTCAGTTTTTTTTATTGCTTGGATCATGAACTAACATAGTTTCATAATCCAGAAGATCGGTAAAACAACACAATGATTCAAATCTCATATGTTTTCCGATAATTAAACCTAATAAACCCAAAATGCTCAGGTTTTAACACCCCAAATTATGAGCTAGCAGTGTTTCATAATTGAGAAGATCGGTAAGGTGATTAAGTGAATGAAATTCATAATCTTCTAATAACTGAATCTATAAGGCACAAAACACTCAGATTCATCAATCTCGAACAAAACTCGATCCAGGCTCAAGACTAAAATCATAAAATGAGATGCCATGGAGAAACCATCAAGACCAAAACCACACGAAGGTAAAGGTGATAGCTTTGGTGTTTGGGCTCATAACACAAATACCACCGGGTTTGTCTATTTGATCCGTAATAAATATAAAAATAGACGGGGTTTGCGGTTGTCCCTTAAACTATCTGTAGACGCCCAATGACGAAAGTTGCTCATATTGGTCGCCCACGGTGCAAGTCAAGGGATAGGTCGAGCAAATTTGTGGCTAGTAATAGTCGCTTCCGAGGCATGTAAATAAATAACTCTCGTACATATTAATAGCAAATAATAATAATAACAAAATTTTCCCTCTCAAATAAAAATATATTAAAAAAATATATACTATAAAATAACAAAAATATTTTCTATATTTTTGAATAAAACATATAAAAATAAAATTTTCAAAAGGGGTTGTCACCTTTGTCCCCGACACCACGAGTGTTATACAAAGCCGGGTTGGGTGCATTTATCCGCAAAAGCACCGCACGCCTAAGGAAATGGTTTGTTACAATCCCATAACAAATCGTGGAGGGGTCAGAATAAAGGGTTTACGCTTTTACCTGGCATTTATATATCAAACAAAGTGGTTTGCTTAAAGAAGTGACTTTGTTCATGGAGAGCGAACATACCCGATGAAAGTCTGTCTCGCAGGGATGCGTGATGGATGTTTGAGGGTAGGATCCCCACCGAATAGATTGAGCGGAGATGAGCGACGGTGAGTTTCCACTTTAGCACGCAAAGCTACACAAATGAGGGGAGAGCGTGTGAGCTTCCAAAATTAAATGACAAGTATATATGAAGTCCCCACAAAATGGTGTTGTCAATTGAATCCATAATCCAATTGACACTGGCAAGTTTATCCGTCAGTAATAAAAGGATAAGCGGGTTTGCTCTGTACCTGGCCTAGGGGTCAATATAGGTAGGTTCGGTATCCGTAAAATACCATCTCCACCAAACAAATTGAGAGGAGACGAGCGACGGTGAGTTTTCACTTTAGCACGCAAAGGTGCACAAATGAGGGGAGAGTGTGTGAGCTTTCACTTAAAAATGATATATACATGAAGTATCCACAAAATGGTGTTGTCAATTGAATCCATAATACAATTGACAACGACAAGTTTATCCGTCGATAATAAAAGGATAAACGGGTTCACTCGTACCGGCCTTAGAGGTCAATACGGTAGGATTGGTATCCTTAAATACCATGGTCCCTCCGTGAAGCCGTGTCAAAAATGCTTTGATCGAAGAGACGCTGATTGAACAACATATGTGAGCAAACAAACAGCAAGCATACAAGCCTACCAGAAGCAAAGAAAGGTGAAAGCAGAAGTTCATTAAAGATCAGGCAAGGGCAGAATCTCCTGATAAAAATCTGAGTTACGAAGCCCCATTGAAAGGATATTAGGTAAACAAGCCACCAGAAGAAAAACACACGGAAGTATAAGCTGAAAGGAAAAGAAGTTAGGGTTGAAATCACTTGAAGTGAAGGTGCTTTGTCGAAGATCCCAACAGACAGAGGCCTCAAGTTGTAACATCTTCAGTCAAAGGATGCATCGAAGGCGAAATCTGAGATTCCCTGCAGATGAAGAAGTGAAGCAAGAGTTTCTTTAGATGAAGGCATCTGAGCAAAGACCTTTTAAAAAAAAAAATAATCCAAAACCTCTACAAAGAAAAAATCAGGGTTGAAACTTCTTGGAACGAATGTACTCCATTGAAGATCCCACTAGATGAAGAGTTCAAGCCGAAACCTCTTCAAACGAGACTCTAATCGAAGATTGTTTCAGTAAGGAGTTGGAGACCTAAGCCGCCAGAACGCCTCAAGCTAATGACTTAGAAGGTCGGATAAGACGCACAAAGCTCAGCCTGTATTCCGATAATTGCAGGCCCTGACGTGAGTTGGCATAGCGCTTCAGACTCAAAATGTCCTGAGGCCTGTATCTTTTGTCAAATACAACCCTATTGGAGTAATGTAAATCAGAGATCCTTAGAATGAAGAAGTGAAGCTGAAACCTCTTCAGATGAAGGGATCCAAATGGAAACACCCTTCACAAGAAGATTCAATTCGAAAACCTCTACAAAATAAGAATAAGTGTCAACTCTGAATGCACCAAAGCAGGCCCTTCAATTCTCAAGGTGTTCACGACCCGCTTTAGTGGGTGGCTCTTTGTTTACCCCTGAAAATTCGGGGATTTTAAAAAAAAGTAACTTGGGATAAAATATTCAAAATTCAAGGAGAAATTTTAAAAGCCCGAAGAGACTTAATTCAAGTCCAGAAGCACCATGAAAAAAGAAGAATTCAATGAAATGCTCAAAAATTAAAATTCCTAAGAAAAGAATTAAATGCCGAAGCTCTACAAATTCAAATCGAAAACCTCTTCGAAACCTAAAATATCAAAACTCAAATTTTATGGCAAAATCAAATTCTCCATAAAATTCTAAGAATTTTCATATATTACTTGATATTTTTGGAGTTACAGAAGTCAAAGAAATTCCAAATTATCGATTAATATAATGAAAAATTAATTAATCAAGCGTTAAAAATTAATTGATGCTTGACCAAGGGGAAAAATGGTAAATAAAAATTACCATAAATTTTGTTATATTTCAAGGAATTTTTGAGCAAATTTTGGTGCAATTTGGACAAAGGGATCTTTGAGAAACAATTTAAAAGCAAAGGAGAAATAAGAAAATCAGCAAATGGAGGGCTCCAATTAAAAATCAAAATGGAGAGGGCTAAATTCGAAAATTCCCATGCTGCTACACGTGCGAGCTACAGTACCCCCGAGCTTCCACTTTGTCCAAAAATTCGAAAATGGTGATGGTACTCCCGTGCGACGAAAATCCACATATTATATACCGTTGGAAAGAGCATGGAGAGGAGAACACAATGAGATAAAGAATGTGCAAAATTGTTGAGCGGTTTGGGAGAAAACTGAAGAGGAAGTTTCCGATCCAAAAATGAAATTGAGCAATCCGAGCCATAATTGATCAAATTTACATTTCAAACACCTTCACCATGGTCACAAGAGATTGTTTGAGGGCTTGGTTGAATTTCATACGTTTTAAATTGGTGAGACCACGAACTCGCAAATCGGGTCAAAAACCGAGTTGGTCAAACTCTATACCAGAGCATTCTATTGATTGAATAAACATTATAAATCAATTCCTGGGATCAATTAGATGCTAATCAAGCTTTGAAACACAAGAAATGGTGAAGAAATGAAGGAGAATGACTATGTGGCTTGAAATCGGGTTTGAAGGCAAAAACGGGTCTCGGTGCGTAATTGTGATCCCAAGCAAGGTCTAAAATGCAGGAATGGAGTGGCAAGAACGTGTTTGAACCTCTACAACCTTCTAGAAGTCCCTAAATCATCTGGTGACAAAGCTATGGTTAGGGATGGCAAATTTGTAAATTTTCAAAGAAACATAACAAACTCCACTTGTGCCCCACTTGTCCTCTCAAATTGCTAGAGCACATTTAAAACACTTAGAACTGTCTAATACACCACAAAACGTTCGAATAGTATGAGAAATTGAATGAAGGAGTTGGTGCATAAATTGGTCAAAGAAAAGTCAAACCGATCTCATACACCCATCTACCTCCCCCTAGGCCTATATAAACCCCTCTCCTCCTTCAAACACAAGAGACACAACCCATCCCAAGCTGAATGCTAATCCAAAACGCTGCCAAAACTAATTGAAGCTCAAAATTAGATATAAAATAAGATCCAATCTTTGAGTTGAGATCAAAATCAAGCCTAAAGATACAAGATTCAATCAAATCCTCTTCTACTCAAGCTATAAATTAGATCTAGGTAGCCATATATCATGTAAATATAGATATCAAGAGTGTATTAGAGCTTGTAATTTTGATTCGTGCAATAAAGATGAAATTTTTCATGTGCAATATCGATCTTTCTTCTTTTTCTTGATGTTCTTATGTTGCAATTCGATCTTTTTCATTTTCTTTCTTTTCTTTTGGCTCAAATCTGCATGCAAACATCATTGAATGTTAGATTGAAGCTAAATAATGCATTTAAACCGTTTAAGATCAATGAATCCCTTATAAATGTAAAATCAGCCCTAAAATAGCTGAAAATGCAATAAAAAGAAAAACGGGATGAGATCAACTCCAAATCTTATAAAACTTTCAGATCTAGTAGAAATAAGTCATATGAATCTACAGAAACTGATTTTGTATATTTTTTATTTTTCTATAAAAAGTTATAGCCTTTTTAATTCTGAAAAACAAAGAAGTTCTCGTAACATCAATTCATCTTTTGCTTTTTTCATTTTTTTTTTTTTTTTATTTTCTTTCTTTTCTTTTAGCTCAAATCTGCATACAAACATCATTGAATGTTAGATTGAAGCTAAATGATGCATTTAAACTGTTTAAGATCAATGAATCCATTATAAACGCAAAATCAGCCCTAAAATGGCTGAAAATGCAATAAAAAGAAAAATAGGACGAGATCTACTCCAAATCTTATAAAACTTTCAGATATTGTAGAAATAAGTCATATGAATCTATAGAAACTGATTTTATATTTTTTTGATTTTTCTGTAAAAAGTTATAGCCTTTTTAGATCTAAAAATCAGCAAATACTCGTACAGCATTTTTCTCTTTTGCCCCTGATCTGATTCGAAAATAAAAAATCATATCTCTGCTACTCCAATTTAATTGAAATTTTGTGAGCATTTAGACCTAGTTATAATGCATCTTTCTGTAAATTTTCATAATTTTTGGAGCTTCTTACGATTTTATATGCATTTATGAATCTTCAGCTAGTAGATTATAATAATCTGTTCATAATAATATAAAAATAACTCTATAAACTCTTGTGCCTACTGAGTTCAGTCGTGAGCCCATGATTTTAAAGAGTTATAAGGCATGTGCCGCTGCATTCAGTCGTGAGCCCTTGTCTTTATCTAAAATACAAAAATTATTTTTTATAAAAAACAAAACTCTTCTAAATCTCGTGCTCGCTAATACAAAGTCGTGAGCCCTTGATTTTGAAGATTTATAAGGCTTGTGCCTGAAGCTAATACAAAGTCGTGAGCCCTTGCCATCAAAAGAAATCAATAACTAAAAGAGTTTAAATTCAAAAGTTAAACTATTTTCTAAAACTAAAAATATATTTTCAGTTTTTTCTAAATTTTATTTGAAACTTCTTTGCTAAATAGCCTTAAAGTGCATTAAAACGATTTCAAATAAGAAAGTTTTCAACATAACAATTGTTCATCATAACCTTATTGATAGTATCATAATCTGGTTCGAAAGGTTTCTTAAGCATATTTTTCAAAAATATCAAAAACACCCTCACCTGTCCAAGCCTCAGTCCTTTATCGAAGCTTGTATAAAAAATTTCATGCAAAAATACACTCGTAAATACCTTTCAAATAAGCAAAACAATCCTGACAGCTCCTGATTTTCAGAACCGTCTTCTGCTAGTATTTTGCTCAAAATAATACTTTAAAGTGCTCAAAATGAAAAGTTTTCTACATAAAAGTTATTCGTAACATCTCATTTCATTTTTCTGTCAAATAAAATCAGTATGTTATTAACTCATTTCACTTTAAAAAAATCAAAACAACAGTATTATCTGTGAAAGTCTTCATTAGTTTTCAGATTTGTCCGTTTCTAATATTCCTCCTGAAACAATATTTTAAAGGATTCAAATTAAAAAATATTCAAAATAAAAGATGTTCATAACATTGTCATTGATATTTTTGTTAAATAAAATTAGTATGTTACTAATATATTTTCTCAAAAAAAAAATCAAAAATAATCCCCAACTGATCGTATTTTCTTTGCCGTTGAAAATAAAAAAAAATATATTAAAATGCTTTCATTGAAAATATATAATAAAAAAAATAACATAAAGAAAATAATAATAAGATAAAAGTTTTCTTAAAATAAATAAATATAATTTTTATTCATTAAATCAAATTTTAAAATAACTAATTAAGTAATTCCAAATAAAAAAATAAAAAAATACAAAAATAAATAAAGTTAAATATATAATGAATAAAAATAAAATAAAATAAAATAAATATAACTCTTATTCAAAATCAAATAAAATTTAAATAAAAATAGATTAAATAAATAAATAAATAAATAAGTGAAAGATTAAATCAACATTCATTTAAAATAAATCAACATTCGCCTAAAATAAAGATAAATTCAATTTCAAAACTAAATCAACATTCACCTAAAATAAATATCATAATAATAAAAAAAAAGTAACTCGCAATCTTCAAAATTAAATAAATTTAGATATCAATAAATAAATAAAACATAACTAAAAATAATAATAATAAATAAAAGACTTTTTTCTTCCTATCAAATAAAAAAATTCAATTTTAGAATTAAACCAACCTTAATCTAAAATAAAAAATAAATCTCAACATTCAAGACTAAATAAATTTAAATAAGATAAATTCAAATAACAAATAAATAAATAAATAAATAAATAAATAAAAACTAAATCATTTTATCAATAAAAAAAATAAAAAGTCCATTCACAAAGTATGAACTACCATGAAAAGTTCATATCTTCCCTGCCCTTATTCACAGCGACCACTTAAAATTGCTTAACTATTCTGTTTATTTTCTCTTTCTTAATCAGAGGTTCCTCGGGTTCAAAGCCCAGGGTAATTAACAATGGGGGCTTGCGCCCATTGGAATCTTAAAGACCCCACAATCTCTAAAACCTTTAAATGTGCATTCCAAATTTATATAAATATACCCCAATGCACACTTAGAGGGATCTCCGTGTCCTTCTTCCGCAATTCATCGCCCAGTTCCTTTTCAGGGCGGTGAGAGGCGCGAAAAAGGGTCGCACAGAAGTAAAGAAAAATTTTAGAATATTTATAACCATGGTAAAAAATCAATTTGAGAAAAACATCAAGGTTATTAGGAGCGATAATGGAATAGAATACATAAATAATGAGGTACAAATAATGTTTCAAAATGAAAGAATTATACATGAAACCTCATGTGTTGGTACACCGCAACAGAATGGAATAGCCGAACGTAAGAATAGATATATCCTTGAGATTACGAGGGCACTTTTGATTGAAAATAATGTACCAAATACGTTTTGGGATAGTGCAGTAACATTTGCAATATATCTTATGAATAGAACTCCAACAAGGATAAATAATTTTGAGACACCAATCCAAGTATTTTCAGCCAAACTTAAACTCAACTCCATACTTAACTTGGCTCCTAAGATTTTCGGCTGCATAGTATATGCCTACCTCCAAAATCAGTATCGTTCAAAACTTGAACCAAGGGCAGAAAAATATATATTTTTTTGGAATTGGACAAAATAAGAAAGGAAACAAATATTTTAGTCCCAGTACAAAGATTTTTTTTACCACAATGGATGTTATTTTTCTAGAGCATGAGTCATTTTATGGAACTCTTAAAAATTCAATTCAGGGGGAGATACAAAATACAACCAAAGACGAATTGAATTTTGATTTCCTAGAATTTAACAATATGCCAAGGTCAGAACCTAACTACTTTGAAAATGAAAATGCTCAATCAGCAAGTTACATTCCAGAGGAAAATATAAATGGGTTAAACCAAATAAATGTGCCTAAACCAATTGGTGTGCCAGAAGAAAATCAATCTGAAGCGGACTCGAATGGAAGGCTAGAAGTGCTCAACACCGAAGAGATAATACAATCTAACAGTCTATTACCACATGAACCTAACTCTCTTGAGGATTCAACTCAGGTAAGTTCTTTTGAACCTAGATTTATACTTCCACCAAGGAAAAATAGAGGGCATCCACCAAAACGATATGTACCAGAGGATGGTACCAGTCAAGAGAAATATCCAATAGCAAAGTATACCACCATCGGTCATTTAAAAGAACCTTTGAAGGGATTTGTGAATCAATTGTCTTCAGTAATTATACCTGAAAAACTGGAAGAGGCGGAAAAAGATTCAAAATGGATAAATGCAATGAATGTAAAAATGGATGCACTAAAAAAAATAACACTTGGGAAATTACTGACTTACCTACTGGAAAGAATGTTGTGGGTTGCAAATGGGTATATACGATAAAATATGATGCACAAGGAAGAATAGAGAGGTATAAAGCAAGACTGTAGCAAAAGGGTATACTCAAACTTACTGAATTGATTTTCAAGAAACTTTTTCTCCGGTTGCTAAATTGAGCTATGTTAGAATCATACTCTCTATTGCAGCAAATCTCAAATGGCCATTACACCGATTTGATGTAAAAAATGCTTTTTTACATGGAGAGCTAGAGGAGGAGATATACATGGAGATACCGTCGGGCTACCAAACGTATAACACGAAGAATAAAGTGTGTAGACTAAAGAAGGCATCGTACGGTTTGAAGCAATCACCAAGAGCATGGCTCAGACGATTTAGTCAGGCCATGAAAAGGTATGGATATAGTCAGAGTGACTCAGATCATACAATGTTTTATAGAAGAGAACATGATAAAATTGCTCTTTTGATAATCTATGTCGATGACATGATTATAACGGAGAATGACAAGGAAGAAATCAAGAGGTTAGAGGAGAGATTGTTTAGAGAATTTGAAATAAAAAATATGGGAGGTTTAAAATATTTTCTTGGAATAGAAGTAACTCGGAATAAAGAAGGAATTTTTCTATCCCAAAGGAAATACATACTTGATCTCTTGGCTGAAATTGGAATGTTAGAATGTAAACCGATTGATACACCAATGGTCCCAAATGTAAAATTAGAAGCCTATACTGATCACACTCCTTCTAATGTCGAAAGGTACCAGAGATTGGTTGAAAAATTGATCTATTTATCTCACACGGGACCTGATATTGCATATGCCGTAAGTATAGTAAGTCAGTTTATGCACTCTCCAAAGGAGGAACATTTAGAAGCTGTCATGAGAATTATCAGATATTTGAAAGGCACACCGGGGAAAGGTATAGTGTTTAGGAACAATTCACATCTTCAAGTAGCAGCTTATAGTGATGCAGATTGGGCGGGATGTGTGTTTGATCGACGATCAACAGCAGGATGCTTTACCTTTGTGGGAGGAAACTTAGTCACTTGGAGATCGAAAAAAACAAAATGTGGTGACACTCTCGAGTATGGAATCAGAATTCCGAGGCATGGTTAAGGCTGTATGTGAACTATTATGGATAAGAAATTTTTTAACCGAATTAGGCTTTGAACCAAAGTCTGAGATGAAGTTGTTTTGTGATAACAAATCAGCCATTGATATATCTCACAATCCCATGCAACATGACAGAACAAAATACGTAGAGATTGACCGACATTTTATCAAAAAAAAGTTAGAAGCAAAAATTATATCACTACCATTTGTACGCTCTAATGAGCAACTAGCAGATATACTAACTAAACCTATGTCTAGCAAAATCTTCAATGAGTCAATTGACAAGCTGAGGATGGAAGATATATATATGCATCAACTTGAGGGGGAGTGTTGAAGGACAAGCTGATATGGGTCTAGAACAAATGAGAAAACAGAGCAGGGAAAGGCCAGCTCGCAAATAGAACCAAAGAGGAAAGCCAGATGATAAAGTAAGGATATATCAGCACAATTGATGAGAGAAATTTTGTTTTTTATTGTTTCCAGAAAATAAGTTGTATGATGATCTATACTTAGAATTGATATTCAATATAATATTTAGTTTCTAGATATAGACAGAGAAAATTATATATAGAGAGACAGAATTCCAATGTAAGATGTTAGAGAGAAATCTGTATTGAAAAATTTTGTGAAATAAAATAAAGGGTAGGGTTGGATGGGAGTTTTGTGTTTCTCTGATTGATTCTATGAAAAATAACAGTCCATCCACACTATACACAATTATATATGGGGTTACATTAATTCTCTCATTTGTTAGAAACAGATCAGATTCAGTAAATGTGGATATATAGTTTATTAATTATTTAGTAATTATTATTGATCCCAAAATTCCAAACTAATTAATGAACGCTCATATATGGCCAATCAATTAAATGAAGTTTATAATTTAGACCTTGAGATGTCGTCCCTGGGTGTACAAATTTAAACCTAGACGTTTAATATGTGTCATTACGCAACTCAACCGCTTGTCTGTACCACCTCGTACTGGGAATCGAGGATGGTATGACCAATATATAGGCACATGAACTGCACTCATTTTGAAATAATAATCAAAATTTAACCATATATAAATATTTGGAATTAAATAAAGAAAAAATAGTTATTTATCATTTCAAAAATGAAGAAACTAAAATTTATCACTTTAAAATTAAATTTTAAATATTTACCAACCAAATTCACTTAAATATTTTTTTTTTGAAGGAGAGGCGAACAACCTTACCATTTTTCAGTAAAAACAGTGGATTTACAAAGATGAGAACAGAAAAAAAAATAAAAGAAAAAAATAAAAGAAGAAGAAAAGGAAACATAAAGGAGAATTTACAAGAAATCTGAACCGACTTCAAGCGGCGAATTTACAAAGAAGAAAAAAGCAGGAGATGAAATTGAAAAGAAGAAACAGAAAAATAAAAATAAAAATAAATTTAAAATACAAGCATTGACCCACTCAGAGGTGGGGGCTGTTATGGATGAGGTGGTTGTCATCGTGATAGTCGCGATAGTAACAAAATCAGGATTTAAAAATTATTAGGTGAGGTCAAAAATTCACGATGCGGGTATAATTTAGAAAATATAGTAACAAAATCGTTATTGTTTTGGGGTGAGATTTCATATCTCGAGTTCTCAAATGGACAATATAAATTTCTCAATAATTTTTTCATGTCAAAATCTTATAGGATATTAAATTTCATATTTTTTTATCTTTCTAACTAATTTTTAAATTATTTTTAAAAACAACTATGTTAAAACATAGAAAATAGCCTAAACAGAGCTGTTTTTAAAAATAATTTAAAATTAGTTAGAAAGTTTAAAAAATCATAAAATTTAATATCCTTCAAGATTTTGACATGAAAAAATTATTGAACAACTTATATTAACCATTTGAGATCTCGAGATATGAAATCTCACCCCGAATCAATAACGGTTTTTTGCTTTGTAAAGCACCATAAGCTATATATATATATATATATATATATATATACACACACACACACACACTTAGCTCCAATTCCTTCTCGTGAATGTCATCTTTTCTCACAATAAAGAGCTCTTCCGTTTATGAAATTAAACTATTTTTTTGTAGATACAGACTGAAGTCTCTCCTCTCTTTATCCATTAATTAATACTTTTAATCTCATCTTCTTCGGTGTTGTTTCACCCTGGATGATACTCTCATGATCTCACTATGGATTATAATTTTATTTTAGAAACCTATTTAATTATTCGAACATGTAAAAATATTGCATATGATTTATAATTTATAATTTTCGTTATCATTTTATCAATAGTCTTTAAATATGTATAACTATTCTTGTGTATACATCAAGAAAAAGTGTGCCAAAACAATTATCTAATCTATTATTTTCTTATTATTTTGTAGTTTTGTATTCATAAAGATGTTTTGTTGTCATTTATAATTTTTTACTATCCATGCTCTTATAATTTATTTTTTTTCTTCTTGTGTTTTCTTTATTTTTTTTAGTGGAATCTTATTGTGATGTTTTCCTTTATTCCGATCTCTTTTTTTGTATCCTTGATTTGTACATAAAGGAGTACTAGGCCTCTGTTCAATTTTATTATAATTCTTAGATTTTTTTTACAATCAATCTGAATGCCTTTATGTGTTTTGGATGATATTGTGGATCGATAATAATGTGGTTAGAGTTTCTTTTTCAAAGAAAAAAATATTAAATATAATGTCAATGACATATCTTCTCTTTTCCATAATTAGTTTCATACTCTTTGAGTCCATTTGATTTTCTAAGTAATTGGTATAAATTTCAGTGACATTTTTTTTCATAAATAGTTTCATATCTTTTGTGCTCATTTAATTTTCCAAGAAATTGATACAAATGTTCGATACCTTTATAGCTACCAGTAACTAATCAAATCAAAATAAATAAAGTTTTTGACAATGATAAATAGATCAAAAGATGTTGCGTGTCATTTTACAAATTGTCATAACATATTTCAATAGATGGCTAAATTTATATAAATAACACTGATTACATATTTCTAGTTTCAATAAAGATGTTACTTAATACAAGATATTAAAGGATATCACATCAAGTATAAATAGAATTTCACAACTCACGATCTAAAAAATATTGTACTGATAATAGATACCAAATAAAATTAATATAAATAAAACTTTGAGAACTATAAATAGCTCAAAATTAGACATTTGTATACTTTAAAAAAGATTGATATAGTGGTTATTAATAACTATGCGATTTATTATAAACAACATTAATAATTACTATAAATAGTTCAAACTAGGAACTAAAAATATTTTATATTGAGTATAGATTACAACATAAATTAGTATAAATAAAACTTGGAAGAACTATAAATAGTCCAAAATCATATATTTGTATAATTAAAAAAGGTTTGATATAGTAGTTATTAATAATTATTTGCTCTATTATAAATAATCTTTAGAATTACTACAAATAGTTCAAAACTAAAAACTAAAAAAATATATTGTATTGAATATAGATAACAACTTAAATTAGTATAAATAAAACTTTGAAGATCTATAAATAATCCAAAATTGGATATTTATATAGTTTAAAAAGGATTGATAATGTAATTATTAATAACTATTAGATTTATTATAAATAATATTTATTATTATTATAAATAGTTCAAAACTACAAACTAAAAATTATGCAGGAGATCAATTTTTGGAAGCACTTCATGCCGCTTGAAAGTTTTATTGAAAGTTTGCATTAAAAGTTTTAAAACTATTGTCAGAGACAAAATAGAAATAATATATCTTTTACAAATGACTACGATTAGTGATATACAGCAATTAATTCTTGTTGTTATAAATAGTGGGTGTCATCATTTATCATTATAAGTGACTGCAAAGTGCTCGAAAGTTTGGACTAGAGCTATTGGCCATCACGATTGAATTCATTAAACGACGTATTGAATATGTGAGGTCAAAACGTTTGAGGATATTTTGTGGGGACAAACACTTTGAAATTATTATCAGCCTCCATTATTTTATTACTGGATTATCCAGTCTTAGCTCTTTTTAAAAGAGTAAAATAAAATAACCCCCGGTCCCCGTACACAAGCAACGAATATTATGTAGCATTTGTTACACGATAGTATCGTGGAGATAGACATTGACATTAGAATATATACATCATAAATCATGGTAGAAGTGATAAGATTGACTTGAGATCAAGAGCATCACAAAGGATCTCAGTGGAACTGATACGATCCACGATTGGGTGAGCGAGGGATAAGTGATTAGACGAGAAGAAAAAGTAAAGAAAGGAAGGTATTTGATTTCGACCCAAATCTTTTTTTGTCTAATTGTTATTAGAGTATTTAGAGAAAAATTATTATATTGAAATAGAATACAGATAAATTTTCATGAATGAAATGTTTCGATGTAAAAATTAAATCAGAAGACTTTTTAGTAACAACATTTAAATAAGAACCAATATTTTATCCGTGCGGTGTTATGGTGATGTCTTTTAAGAAGATAATAATTTATATCTTTATGTAAAAAGAAAAGAAATAAAAATAAAGATAATTTAATAATTAATATAAATTTCAATCATGAATATATAATTAATATAAAATAAATATAAAATTGAGAGAAAAATTGACATTCATAATTTAAAAAAAAATCATATTGATGACAATTTAAAAAAAAGTAAATATAATAGAGCAATTGTACTTTAAAATTATATATCATTTCATGTAACAATTAAAATTGAGAGAAAATTATAACTTCAACACAAATGATCATAGAGATAGTAACATTATTTGACGAGTAACTTATTTCGATGAGTGATATTAATTCTAAAAATTCAATAAAAATTCTGAACCATTATAGAATTAAAATATTTATGTGTTTAACAAGGAGTAGAGATTGAGGTTAGAGATACGCTAATAAGTTTCACTTTTTCAAGAGAAACATATAAGGTTGTCAATGGATCAGATTTGAATCGGATTCTGAAGGATCCAAATGTGAATCCATTAAAATTTTATAAGATCCATATGTGGATACGTATCCAATAAAATTTTGAGAATCCAAATGTGAATCCATATTTACTATTATAACGGATTTCGGATCGGATTCGATCATATTTTGGATCTTATATTATAATAATATTAAAAATAGCATAATTAATATATGACGAGAAAAATTATCATGTTATCTTAAAATTATTTCAAACGTAACAACAATCATAATTCACATTTGCTATTATAGCAATCTTAAAATTATTTGTTCCAATCATAAATGTAGCAACAATCATAACTATTTGTTTTAACTTTCAAAATATATAATAAACATCAAATAACATAATAAAATATATCTAATTAATACAATAACTACTATTCAACTTTATGAATCAATACAGAATGAAACATAAACATTGTTCTTCAATTTAAACTAAATTGGACATGTCTAATTTATTAATTGATATATAATATAATCTATACTATTATATAAAGCATCTAAGAATTGGAGGGTCCATTTTTTGTCATTGTAATTTTTTATTATACCCATTTTATCCCTCAATTAGATGGCTAATATTTATTTTTAATTGATCGAACGTATGTGATCGTGTCCATTGATCCCTTCTTTCTCTCCATTTCTTTTCCTTAAATACTATTATTTCCATAATATTGTTTTCTTTTATTTAGAAACCTATTAATGGTGATAATATATATTAGAATAATTTATTTTCTTGCCATAAAAATCATGAATCATAACTCATATTGTGCAAAAATTTAAATATAGTCTTTATTATAGGTTTTCTTTATAATTTGGTGAATTTATAATTTAATATTAAATAAATATGATTTTTTTTATTTTATAATATTTTAATGTTTAAATAAAAGAGTCAATTCATATATAGTTTATTTATCCAATTCATAGTGGATTCAAATTCGAATCTTATAAGATCCAAATGCGGATCCATTATATTAGATGGATCATTTTCTAGAATCCATATGCGGATTCAATAAACTAACGAATATATTTTAAGGGTCCATTTGTATGGATTTGAATCGGATTTTCGAATTATGGATATCAATTGCGTGCCCTAGAAACGTAATTTCAAATTCGGTAATCGTAGAAGCATCTAAAATAAATTAATTCTAAGATTAATCGAAGCTCTTATATAAAAAAACAAAAAATAATAATATGTAGATAAGATATGTATAAAACTCATATTTATCCCATTGCAACTTTGCAATGTCATCAATAACATTTGGTTGAATAAGACTGGTCTATTTTGGCAGTACACCGCACTAAAAATAGATAACCGTGTAAACAATGAAACGAGAATTCGTCAATTCCATTTAATATCACCTAAAGCGAAAAGCAAGTCCCACATTCCCGTTTCTTCTCTCTCTATCACGCTCGTTCATCCCCTCCGCTCTCAAACGTCTTCTTCGTCAAACTAGAAATCGAGAGAGTTGATTGGAGCGATTGAAACAATGGAGAGATTGATGGGATTGCTGAAGGTGAAGGTGGTGAGAGGAGTTAACCTCGCAAAACGCGATGCCCGAGGCAGCGATCCTTATGTTGTTATTAAAATGGGCCATCAGGTTTTATTTTCTTTTATTTTTTTAAATTTTGAGAAAGTACCGTATAAACTGGCTCATAATATGTCCATTTTTGCACATTTCATTTTTCTTCTGTGTGAAATTTCAAATTTATTGTTGTATACAAGAGATCCTTTTATTGGAAACAGTACAGATTTTATTTTCTACACTTTAATTCAAGTTTATATGGTTGTAAAGAACCGAACGGGTGCATTATTTGGATGTTGAGGGTCCTTATGTTTTTTTTTTTTTAATTTCGCCAAACACCCAAAAGTAAAAAAATCCGGGAACATAGGAAAATTATACTAAATGTGCTGATGCAACCCTACAAGTTTATAGTTGCTAAGGTTTATGCATGTAGTTATGGTGTGATAAACATACTGCTGAATTTACAAAAATCACAAACAAGGTGTTGTTGTAATATTCATCACTCAATGATATAGCCTTCTGAAAACAGTAGATATTTTATGATATTCTCTATAACATTAGTTTGTATCATTTAGTGTATCTGGGCCATCTGATTGAACCTGTAGGCAGATTTCTAAGGGGTGCACTGCTATAAGATCTGTACTCAATGATCCAATACTGTCCAATTTAATGGAGTGCTCTTTAGTCTTTAGGATGTGAAATCCTGTGACACCGTGCAATGGTTGGAGTTAATAAATGAAATTTTGTTTTTAAAAGTTTGCGATTGTTGTTATATAAACTTTGGTGCAGAAAGTGAAAACAAGTGTCAAGAAGAAGGATGTAAATCCTGAATGGAATGAAGAACTCACACTCTCCGTTTCAGATTCTACTCTGCCTCTCAAACTTGTAAGTTGAACTTTTTTGTGTTTTTTTTTTGTTATAAATTTTAGGTAATTTACACGAAGGGCCCCTGAGTTGTCATTCATTTACTGATTTAATTCCAGCACCTCTAGAAGTTACATTCATGTGCAAAAGACTCAAATCATCGTATTTTCAAATGAAAATAAACCAGAACTTTAGCCAGGATGGTGAGAGTCAATTACTGAGTGAAAGAACATTTCTACCAGAAGTCAACCACTCCGCTTGAGCAGTAAATAGGAATTATTCACTTTGTTACTAATATATTTTGGTCCTCTCTATTCTATTTGTTTTTTTTTATTTGATTTTTAAACTGCATTGCCTCTATCTCTCTATCTCTCTCTTGCAATATATATAGCTTAAATTGCTAGTCTCCATACCAAGAATTTTGGTATCAGTCTATTAGTGACCATACCATTGAGACACTGATTAATTTTCTTTCCTTCTTTTTGTCAGTTCAATGTGTACAGAAAATTTTCAACCACTTACTAAGATAAAACAAAATCTTGTCTGAAATATCAGTATGATTGTTCTTGATTGTAGTGATCAAGTAGGCAATAATACTTTGCATGTCAAATGAAAAGGGAAGGGCATGTATGTCATTGAATCTAACAGTTGTTAATTAATTTATGAAGACAATGATAAATTCTTGTTTCAACAGAGTTGATGAATTGAAAATTAAAGTATTTGATTTCTGTAAGGAGAAGAAATATTATTAATCTGTATTTAGGGCTGCTTCCCTGATGAAAATATATTTTTTGCAAGAGTTGTATATAAGCTGATTGTCTTACAACAATAAATGCACTTGACATGTTTCATCTTCTTTCTTTAAAAATTCTTTCAACAATGTGAGAGGGCTTTATGTCTTACAGCTAACAAATCTGAAATAAGCAACAAAATTAACGCCTTGATTTTGACATCTTGTACTTGTAATTGGATTTACGTCTAGGTGTACATCAAATTGTATTACTTGATTGATGTTTACCCAAACATGCAAACAAAAATCTCTTATAGCCAAGAAATTGATAGCTTACGACCTGGGGAACTTTTAACCAAACAACTAACATACGCAATAGGCAGTCTACGACAAAGACACATTCTCCAAGGATGACCGCATGGGCGATGCTGAGTTCAATATGTGGGACATCGCAGAAGTGGTGTCAATGGAGGCTGACAAACTTTTGGCCTTGGCCGGCGAGCCAATTTTGACTGTCAAGCCAACCAGGACTAACTGCCTAGCTGAGGAGAGTTATGTCAAGTTTACTAATGGTAGAGTTTGTCAAGACCTCGTCTTACGGCTGCGCAATGTAGAGAGGGGTGAGATTGAGCTACAACTGCAGTGGGTCAACATCCGTGGACCCATGATTTGACTAACATTGTTGTGTATACTAACTTTGTTGTAGAGTGTTAAATTTCCTAAGGCTTCCAGCTGCAGTGGCTTGACATTAGTGTTTGCAGCGCATAGTTGAATGATGTGTTGTGCAAGTCTGTTTTTGTGTAATAGCATTGTTGTGAATTATATGAAAAAAGCTTGGATAGTGCTGCTGCAGCAGTAAAACATTGTCCTTTTAAGATGAATCATAAGCATATTAGATGTGATAGGGAAAAAACATCAAGATAAATTATGACTGCATTGTGAATCCTAGATAATAACCTACTAATATTGTGTTCAATGATCATACTATTCCATTTTGTTTCCCAAGGGATGAAAATGCTGCATAAATTGAAGTTGTGGTATATTGATGACCATTTTTGTGAGACAGATTTGCATCACGAGTCTACTTGTTTAGATAACATTGTAGTTATATTCACCTAATATGTTACAGAAACTTTTTCTTTG
Source organism: Schoenoplectus tabernaemontani (assembly GCA_037127355.1). Taxonomy (NCBI): domain Eukaryota; kingdom Viridiplantae; phylum Streptophyta; class Magnoliopsida; order Poales; family Cyperaceae; genus Schoenoplectus; species Schoenoplectus tabernaemontani. The sequence continues at coordinate 12,097,455 of CM073757.1, forward strand.
GTTCCTTTTTTTCTTGATAAGCCAAATAGGTTTATTTCAAACATGTTTTCTTACAAGCATTATTAAATATGGAAAACTAAAATTCCTGAATTAAAGTAGTCACAGAAGGAACTTTAGAAATAATTTTGTTCTACCTTTTATTATAGAAGTTGCTGATTTGTCCATCCATATAGGAAGTTCTTGACAAAGATACTTTCACAAAGGACGATTCCATGGGAGAAACCGAGTTCACCATACATGACTTAGCTGAGGTTGCAAAAATGGACCTGAGCAGCTTACCTGATGGTACCATTGTTAAAACTCTTCACCCAACTAAGCAAAACTTCCTTGTATGTGAGAGTGAGATCATCGTGAAGAATAAAAAGGCTTGTCAACATTTGATTTTGCGCCTCAAAAATGTTGACTCTGGGGACATCCATCTGGAGGTACAATGGATTGATTTGCCACCTTCAGCACATTAAGTCTCGCACCTCGGGGTTGTGTGTTGTTGTGGTTACAACAATGTGCATATCATTGTTCTTACTCAAAGCTTTTCAGGCTTTCAGCTTGTGTGTTACATCTTATGGGGCTTTTGGTTATTATTATGTACACTTTCTGTAGTAAGAAATCTTTCTTGGCAATAGCCAGGAATCATTACAACCTCCTTATTTTTGGGTGCATCATTCTGGATGTGTGTACTTGTAATCAGTGGGATATGTAATAAAATCTCTGGTTTTGTTCATCCGGAGAGAAATAAAAGTTTTTTTTTCTTTTTTTCTTTTGTGGTTCTTTATGTGTTGCGATGTCTTTTTGCATGCGAAATTGATACTGATTCCAGAATAAAAAATGCTGGTTGTGTTGATACCTAATGCAATTCTGAATGAAAAGTTGATCTCTTTGTCATTCGAGGAATATGATACAAGAATTCAACCTTTGTTTACTTGGCCAAAAGGAAAGCAGCAGGTACAAGATGACATGCACCCTTCTAGATTGCTAATTGTTACAACCTTGCAGGCAGATATGGCTGCAGATGTGCTCACAACCTGACTTATATATTTTGATCTTGCACGCAAGCCCGCTACTGATTTTACTACTATGATTATTGAATTAACTGTTCGGACTTTCTTTATCACTTAATTTAGTATAGAATGTAGAATGAAATACAATAATCATAAAAATGACAAAGAAATGTACATCTTTCAAAAAACAAAAATAAGCAAGATCAATGATTGAACTCAAATTTAGATTTTTTTTTAGTTTAAAATATAAATAAATAACGACTTTGTGATAAGTGTGAAACCAAATACTTGTTTGTACCACTTAGTTATATGTTTAAACGGTACCACTGAAAAAAAAAATATTAAGTTATTCATTTACTGCAAAAAAGTCAAATATGAAAAGCAGTATATACAAACAATGGTAGCTATATACACTGTCTTATCAAAAGTTCTCCCACAAAAAAAAAGAAACTTAAAACAAAATCTTTTTAACTAATTTGTAACTATTTCCTCCGACCGAAAGATGAGATGTCTCTCTCTATAAGCTAACTACAGCTTATGATTAGATCATGTATACGATTTGTACCTATTTGTCAAGACTCATGAGAGAGGCACACTTTCAATGGCATGGGCATTTTTGGAAGCTTCATGCTGCCGGTGGTGCTTTCCCATTTGTATCTCTCTGTAGTGGGTTCTTGCTTTAGCATATGGAGCCTCCCTTGCTGCAAATGACAAAGAGATGACTGTCAGACAGAACCAAGATTGGTACTTTTGTTTTACAATGTCATCTCCAACCACTCATAGATTGCCTACTAAACAAAAATTAAAGAAATTCAACAACAACAACAGAGCCTTTAATCCCAAATAAATTGAGGCAACAACAAAAATTAAAGAAATATAAATAAAAAAAAGGTTCATTTTCTATCAAGTCGAGCAAAAATTAACATGACATGAAACCAGTCTATCATATTGCTAAGATTCAAAATTGTATTACCTTGGTAAGATTCAAGCAACAATTTTTGCCATGGTATTGACAAAAAAAAATCAAAATCAGGACAGAATATGTATGCTCTTATTTTGCAAATTCTACATAATCATATTTATTTCAGTGCTAATTTCTGGTAATGTGCAAAGATAGAAAATATTACTCAGTTTCCAAAAAGGTAAATCTGAGTAAAGAGTTATTGCTGTCATATTTATTTCATCCTCACCAGCTGCCAATTTCTGGGCACGAAGAATGTTTTGCCTCCGCTTCCACCAACAAGTTATGATAACTAGCACAATCAGAAGACCAAACAGCAAGCCAAATGCTATGCCAATTTTAGCTCCAACTGATAGGTGGGGCCCACATGATGGCAGCCCAGGAATTCCACATAGGCCGTCGTTGCCTGTAAAACTGTAATGCCATTTTAATTGGATTATTGTACAGAGGATAAACAGGGTTAGCACTATATCAAGAATTTGCAGGTTTATAGATTCCTTGAACAAGTAATAATACTATGTTTACCACTGTAAAAGCAGAATCATGTATGTTTACATAAAGTATGGACATAAATGAAACATAAAAAACTCAACCAACATCCTGTGACCTTTTCTTTTCTGGCCGAACTTTCCCTTCTTTGTGACTGATTATATCTATATAAATGAGTGGGCCAACAGAGTGGCAATGTGAGAACAATCAAGAGAAATCAGAAAGGAGGGGAACCATTATTTCCGTGCTATTTTGGGGCATATGAGATATCACTTATTTGCCATGCAATTATTTTTATGTTTCATGATCGACACACGAGATTATTCCTGTTTTTACACATTTTTCTTATCTTACTTGAATCTAGCTCTGTGAAGGGGCCTTCCACCAAGGTTAGCAGGAACTTTTCCTGTAAGCGAGTTACTGTTAAGATTCCTACAAAAGAGGTTATAATTCTGGGCATTCAGTTGTGCTTAATTCATTAAATAATAAAATCAAACTAAATGTAAATGAACTTACAGTATCTGTAAATTTTGCAGTGTGCCCAGACTCTCTGGTATTGTGCCATTGAGCTCATTATATGATAGATCCCTACCACAAGGAAGTGGTGTTAGTATCACTACTCTGTTGTAACTATTGTCATCATCCTATTGCTTTTAGTCTAATTTGCATTGTTTGAGATTTTTCTTTTTAAATTAGAAGGTTTTCAATTTCACAGCAACTGTGTTATATAGATTTAAACTCAAAGTACATTCAGATCTGACAATTATAATATTACAGTATTACCTGAAAGCAAGAAAAGTGAGGCAATTAATTAATTGTAAAGAGGAAAAATGAAAAACAATAAACTATTGTGAAATAACTATAAAAGGTGTATCATTATATTTACTATGGTTATGGCTTACAAAAAATAAAACTAGTTTTCTGGGATGAGAGTACAGGAGAGATGTCTTAAAAGAACTGGATTATGTGTACTTACAGAACTTGCAAGCCAGCAATGCCACCAAGTGTCGGTGGAATTGGACCCCTAATGCTGTTCTCGCTCAAATTTCTATTTTGGGAAAAATATTAAGAATGCAATTAATGAACATTCATAAATTAGTAACACCAACCAAAGTCCTAACTCCTAAATTAAAATTTCAAACTCACATGCTTTGAAGATGTTGCAGTTTTGATATTTCATCCGGCAAAAGTCCCCTCAATCCTTGGTTGTCAAGCCCTCTATGATTAAAAGGAAAACAAAGATGAGAAAGAAATATATGGGTGTCAATATTAATCCTGTTTAATTTGAAATATTTTTCTTCCTAGATGGATGTAAGAATAGGAGAGCAATATAACATTAGTAGTGTTAAGAAAGTACAATCCATCAATCACCCATCTTCCCTTGGTGCTATCAAACTGACAGTCAACCCCACTCCATGGATGTTGTTGTGGTACACAAGGGTCGCCATTCCATCCAAACCGAAGAGGGAGGCCCAGCATAGACTTTATAGTTCGCAATGCCGAAACTTCAAAAATAGATCATAAGAAAAGTCAAGAATTAACAAAGAGCAGTGAGAAGCTTTCAGTAACCATTAGGTACACCAAATAGGATACTTATGAAATGGCAATGTCATGTCAGTAGTGTCTGCACTCAAAGAACACACAATCTGAAACCTCTCTCCCCAAAGAAAAAAACAAAAAGACATTTCAAGGATAAAATTACCAGATTTGGTATCAAGTCAGCCAGATTTTGCATGAGCAAGTAGGGTACTGATTTACCAAAATTTATTAAAGTATTTTCATGCTTTTAACCTTTCTTCACATGTAGGCCCACTGAAGGTATGGTGCTTGTATGAACCCTAGTAACTTGAAAGAATACCACATACCTTCATCTGGTGTAGTAGTCATCTCAGCAGTAACCACTTCAAAGAGCTCAATTGCACTGATGATAGCATGGCCAGCCGAGGGCTTCAATGCTATTCTGAGTGTCTTCCCACTAATTGATACAGTTGTATTCAAGACAAGAGCAGTGTATTGCTCTCCAGTCATGCGAATCACATCTATGTCCTTAAACATGACATCTCCATCTATCAACACATCAAAAATCCTCTGCAACTCCTTGGTAACTGCTGGGTCAATCTCCGCAAAATGTAGCCATACTGAATAATTTTTGTTCGGGTCGATGTCTATTTGAAATGAAAGACCCGGTTCTCTATCAGTACCAATGATGGCTGACTGGTACAGAGCCTGGGGGTAAAAGTTCGGCGAAATTGATGTCTCAGCTATCACATTCTCAGTCGATATATCCCGATCATCACCAACAGAAAATGTTTTGATCGGCCTCCAAAATCGGTCGCCACCCCAGTGGGTCCCATTTAAGTCTTCATCAAAGGCTGGCTTCCCAGTCCCAGATGACAGTCTCTTGACTGGCCTGAGCACAACCTTATTCCCCCACGATTTACCAAGGTAATAGGCATTATTGTCTATTTGGAGAACTTCAATGGACAAAATAGAAGGGTCGCCATGACCTGTTCCATGGAAGCATATAGATGCTGTGGTGCCCATTACATCCACAATTGCCTCAGCAAAAGACTGTTCATCCACGCCACTCCACCCAGGTTGGAGGGAAGCAAATTGGGTACCCTCAACAGACAAGTCAAATATTGGTTCAGAAGCAAGATTGGGGTCAGCGATCAACCCAAAAAAGATCCGTATCTGGTATCGTCCAGCTGGGATGTTTTCAATATAATAGCAGTTCTCAGGGCCATCAGATAGGGGGAAGAAGCGAAGGGTTTTGAGAGGAGGGGAGATGAAGCTGGGTCGTGTGGCATTGGCGAAACGGCCACCGGTGTAGCCGAAGTCACGGTACCACAGTGTGTTGGTGGGTGGTGTGCGCACATCATCTCGACTTCCACAGCTGATTCGGAGCGTAAAGGGTTCTGAAAAGATGAGGCAAACCATTTGAATTTGATGTTAGGAAACAGTTTTGACTTTTGACCTTAATGATGACAGGCAAAACATCCCCAGTGAATACCCTGTTTACCTTCTCTTCATTAGTATACCATATCGATAAGCATTCTCTCAAGAACTGAAACATTTTACAATTTGTGTAATTTATAGATCTTAGTTAACTATAGCAATTTAGAATATCAATGTAAAGGTCTTAGTTTATGGAATTAGCTCAATACTACTGCCTGAGATGTCAATTCCTGTTTCATAAAATAATTACTAACTCTTACCAAATGATTTATATGCAGGGGCAGATCCACATATGGGCAAGCCTAGGCCAGTGCCTGGGCTTGAATTTCGAAATGAAGTATTAGAGTAGGAATTTTTTTGTTCTGACCCATTAAATAATCTAACACATTAGGTGCGGTGCCCGGGCTTGATTAAAAAATTGATCCTCTAAGTACTTGGACATTGAGCAATTGAGCTATTCATAAATTTGAGCTATAAGTGTGCCTGCGCTTATTTAAAAGCTGGATCCGCCACTGAATTATATGCCCAAGGTGTAACACCAGAAAGTCCAAGCAAATAATCTATTGTTGTACAGAACCCAAATACCTTGTGCTGCAGTTTCGTAATCATCTCACTTATTTGGTAATGAAGCAAGGAACAAAACAAACAAATTAAAGGGAACTTAACTAGGACTGCTGATTTTGATAAACCAGCTTATACCAGAATTGTTCCCAAATATTTTCCATATAATCAATTCTTTTTTCAAGAGTACAGAATTTGGCTAGCTACGCAAAAATAATAGTTCAAGTAGAACCAAGAACTGAGAAAGCTACTGGCTGTATTATAGTTTGTAGAGTATGGACATGTAGGGAAACAAAGAAAAGCTACTTAATTTAGGAATAAACCACGAGGAAACATGGTCAGATTTTTCATGATTGTCTCCCTTAAAAGGCAGCACTGGAGGTTTGGATTACAACTAAACTCTAAAATCAGCGAAGCAACGAATTAGTATTGAGGTTTTACAGAAATTTCTTCACAAAAACCGGTGCGAGTGAAAAAGTAAAAGAAGAATCTAACAGAGACAGAAACTAACCGTTGGATGGAGCAGCAAAAACCCAGAGAGAAATAGCTGATAGACAAATATGGAGGAATAAGACCTGAAAAATGGTGGATCCAAGCTGCATTCTTTCCTCTCTATCTCTCTCTCTCTCTCTCTCTCTCTCTCTCTCTCTCTCTCTCTCTATCTCTCTCCCCCTCCCTCCTTTCCGTCTCTCTCGAGATGAGCTTTCTCTTTCAACTCATTCTCTCTTACTGCCTAACACGAGCCATAGTTGCCTCGAAATTGTTAATTTAAAAAAATTAAATACTGTCTTCACATGATATGTTTTGTTTCGTCTCCCCAACTGTGTACTCCCAGGAGATTCACGTTATTTAATTAGCACCGCAATTCAGCCTGGAAAAATATATAATATATCTTAATCGTTTATCAAGAATTATTTAAACAATCTTTGCTAAATGTTAGAATAATAAAGTGCATTGAAGTTCTCTACATACATGTGTTGCGTTATTTAATTTGGTGTAATTCATGAACCAACAAATTTTAATTAAATGTTGAATTGTATAAATCTTTGATTTACAATCAAATTATTTTGAATAAAAAATTGATCATGATCTACTTAAATGACATTTTTTTTTACCTTTTGATCTATCAAAATAAAGGTTGCAGTAAATGCCTTCTTAGCATTTAATTCTTTTTAATATTTAGAATTATATATTTATGAGTTAATCCTGATGTATAAGTCAACCACTGTATTTTTTTATACTAATTAAAAAAGTAAAATTTTCTTGTATTCACTATCTAATAAAGTTTTCTTTTCTACTACACTGTTATTTCCTTATAGTTGCCCATTTAGAAAAAAAAATGCGACTTCATTGTGACAAAATATGTGGAGCATTAGATTAGGCTTTTCCGTATAAATAAAGAACTGAGGGCGTTGTGGCATTTATATTCTTAATTTTCTTATCTTGAAATCAAGCATAGAAGCTCTTATATATATAGAGAGAGAAAAAAGCTAGCGTTTCCGTGATCCTAACTCAAAAAAATATCAAATGATCTCTAAATTTTGATTTATCACTCTCATTAAATTTTTCATATTGAAATCTTATGGGGTACAAAAATTTGGGGTGTTTCGAGTTTTTTAATACACTCTTTTCAATTTTTGAAAATAATATACAAATATTAAATATTTTATTATTATTATTAGAGTTGATTTTCAAAAATTGAAAATAGTGACTTAGAAAACTTGAAACATCCCGAATTTTTGTACTCCATGATATTTCAATATGAAGAATTTAATGAGAGTGATAAATTAAAATTTGAAAATTATTTGATATATTTTTTGAGCTAGAATCATGGAAGGACTCTGTGTTTCTAAGAACACGCTAGTTTTACTCTCTCTCTCTATATATATATATATATATTGTAATGTATGACTCTTTGTCCTCAAATGCATTGTTAAAAATTTAACTAATTTATCAATTAACGAACATAAAAAGTTTGTCTGTCTTTTTATTGAATTGCTTCCTTAATTATTATTGAGAAGTAATAAAAATCTGTTGGGATATTACAAACGAATAAAAACATGAAACGAAGATTTTGGGTATGTAAATGCTACAACAGCCACCAAGTTTCATGCCATGCTGGCAAGATCACACAGCAAATTTATTTCATAAATTTATTTATTTTCTTTTTCTTTTTTCATTGTCGAACTCATTTTGTAGAACAATCATAAAAAAATCCTTGAATTGAGTAGAAGTACCATTACCATACGTACTACAATTCTAAAATAATCTTCCGCTACTATTATCACAGTATCAACGTACCAAAAATGAAAAATATATTTAAAAAGGGAAGAAGAAAACTATTGGCATATGATGCAATATCAATACAACAATAAAAGTAGATTGGTCATAATTACATATTTATTTTTCTACATATGTAATCAACAAGGTATTTTGTGGCCGCTCCTGGGAGGAAATTGGATAGCTCGATCTCAGCATTTCAAATTAGGAAAATTGATTAGTTAGAATATTTTGGTATCAAATAACATAATCGTTGGGATGTTTGGCAACAATGGATGCCAAATAAGTCCAAGCAGAGATAACTGGAGCGATTAGTGGGTCACTTTTTGCTTTGGATCATAGCCGGTGGGTCCCACTCAAGGGCGTTTGCAAGAGTGCAACACCACTCAGTAAAGATTCTCTGAGCGGTGGGTCCACAGTAGAGAGTAGGTTGGATACTTTGTGTCTGTGCGAGCGCTAGACCTGAATTTGATGCACTTACTGACAGTGTGACACCAGATTATACTTGCATGATTCGCAAAAATATGTTCCTCGGAGTAAACGAATAATAGAAGGTTAAACACGTTCCTTGGAGTAATTTTTTTAAGAAAATAATAGGTCCAACTTATTTTCCAATTTTTAATATTCTTTTTATTAGATTTTTTAACTACTAATTTTCAGTTTCATGTATATAGAGAGATGAACTGGTGTTATACATAGTACGAATAATTTATGTGTTATGGATTATTTTTTTATTCTCAAAGCTCACATGGTCAATTCAAATCATTTTAAATGATTTCGATATGAAATCTAGTTAGGAATCAAATTTTATATATTTTTAGAATATTTTATTCCGTGAGTTTAACTCAAAAAGTATATCAAATTATCTCCAAATTTTATTCCGTGAGCTTAAAACTATTATACTCCAAGGAGTACGGAGCCTCTACATGCTTCTAACTAAAAAAAATATCTAAAGATCTTCGAATTTTGATTTATGTGTCTCAGTAAATTCTTTATATCAAATCTTATAGGATATAAGTTTTTCTATTTTTAGAGTTTCTTAAATTCTTATTTTAGATTTTTTTTAAATGACTTATTTTTATATGCAAAGATTGATTATTTTATTATTATTTTAGGTTCATATTAAAAAAATATGAAATAGATACCTATGAAATTAAAAAATAGTAAATTTTAGTATCCCGTAAGATTTTAATATAAAAAAAATTATTGAGAGAAAAAAAATCAAAATTTGGAGATAATTAGATATATTTTTTAGTTAAGAACACGAAGGGGCTCGGTGCTCCTAGGAGCATCCTAGCTTTACTCTCTCTCTCTCTCTCTCTCTATATATATATATATATAGAGAGAGAGAGAGAGAGTTAGGTTACGATGCTACACGTAGCACGGATGGTATGTGTGCTACAGACTGTTTCTCCGTCTTCAAAATTCAAATGACCGATCCGACCGGTAAAAGTATTTTTATATGAAAATCTAGTTGAGGACTAAATTTTATATTTTTTTTAAAAAAAAATTAGTATTTTTGAAGATGGCTAAAAAATCACTCATTTTGAATGGCTCATAATAATTAAATCAAGCGAGATTTTAGTCATCTTAAAAAATAAAATCTAAAAATATAAAATATGGTCCCTAACTAGATTTTCATATGAAAACTACTTTTACTGGTCGGATCGGTTATTTGAACTTTAAAGACGAAAAAACGGTCGGTAGCACACATATTATCATGCTACGTGTAGCACCATTGCCTAACTCTCTTTCTCTCTCGGTCTCTCTCTCTCTCTCTCTCTATATATATATATATATATATATATAAAAAGTAAAGATACTGTGAGTTTAATTGAAAAAATATATCAAATTATTTTTAAATTTTAATTTATCATGCTCATTAAAATTCTTTATCTGAAAATCTTATGGGATGCAAATATTTGGAGCATTTTGAGCTTTTTAAGTCACTATTTTTTTTTAAAAATGATATTCAAATATTAAATATTCTATTATTATTTTTAGAGTTAATTTTCAAAAATTAAAAACCATGACTAAAAAAACTCAAAACACTCCAAATTTTTGCATCACACGAGATTTTCATATAAAGAATTTAATGATCATGATAAATTAAAATTTAGAAATGATTTAATATACTTTTTGGGTTAAACTCACAGAAGACCTCCGTGAGCTTAAGCTCACGATATCTCTACTCGATATATATATATTAGGAGCACAAAGCCCTCATTGCTACTAACTCAAAAAAATATATCTAATCATTTTTAAATTTTGATTTATGTGTCTCAATAAATTCTTTATATCACAATCTTATGGGATACAAAAAGTTTTCTATTTTTAGGGTTCTTAGTTACTTATTTTGGATATTTTAGATGGCTTATTTTCATATATAAATTAATTATTTTATTATTATTTAAGTTTCATCTTAAAAATATGAAATAATTACTTATGAAAATAAAAAAATTATATCCCATAATATTTTGATATAAAGAATTTATATCAATAGAAGAAATAAAATTTGAAGATAATTAGATGTATTTTGAGTTAAGAGCGTGGAAGGGCTCCGTACTCCTAAGATCATCCTAGTTATATATATAGAGAGAGAAAGAGAGAGTAAAGTTAGCATGCTCCTAGGAGCACGGAGTATTTTCATGATCCTAACTCAAAAGTTACATCAAATAATTTTCAAATTTTAGTTTATCACTCTCAATAAATTCTTCAAATGAAAATCTTGTGGTATATAAAAATTTGGGGTGTTTCAAAATTTTTAAGTGGATCTTTTTAATTTTTAAAAATCAACTCTAAAAATAATAATAAAATATTTAATATTTGTATATTATTTTTAAAAATTAAAAACAATGACATTAAAAACTCGAAATGTCACACCCCAGAAATAAATGAAACGGATTAGGGGTGTTAATCCCGTCACGTACGCACGACGAGACGTGCGTACGAAAGGCTAATGAATAAAATAAGAAAATCACGAATAAACAAAACAATAATAATATAATATACATGACTATACGATCCGAATGAACAAAGAAAATACAACGCCGACATCGGCGGGCTAGCTCCATCGGAATGGGCGACAAAATCTCTCAAAGAAAAACCCAAAAGAAGAAAATAAAACTCGAAACCCGATAGATCCTAATCCACTACCCCGCTCACATGCGGAAGCGGCGAAGCATCTCTGTCACTACGCAGACCACTACACTCTCTCATCAAAAACTCGATCCCGCTCTGTAAAACCTGGACCCCACAACCACCGTGGAAACGTGAGTGATAAATCACTCAGTGCGGTTTTAGGTCCAGCACCGAGATGTTACAAATCTCTAGGCTTAGACTTAAAACCATTACAAATTTATTTTTATAATAAATATTACAGTTACATAAAATTTGATATTTAAATAGTTAAATTGATTAAATTTTGTTCTGAGTAGAGTATAAAAGAATCCACAAGAGTTTAATAAAATGCATTACTTGAAATCATAAATATTTTAAAATCAAGGATAAACCCAAAATGAATCATTCTGAGATATTATAATATAAAAGGTACGGGTTCAAACTCCCATATCACACGAATGACTTTGCGGGATAAATTCTTTTCAGAAAGAACCAACCTCAACCAAAGGTTTCTCATAGAAGAGAGCCCGCTCTATAGAAGAGAGCGTCATTCACTATCAAAACCATCCCTAATTTATCCCGCTCAGTCCCTTACTATAATGAAACGAACAACGACTCGATTTCTATCAATATATAATTCAAATTGAAGGAGACTATCCGAAAATAATATAAAATGAAGTGAATCAATCACGAACGAATATAAAGTGACAAAATAGTCACCTGCTAAATATAAAGTGATAAAATAATCACTGTAACCACGGAATAGCTCCTCAATAATAAATTCAAAGTGTATTTAACTATGAAATCGAGTCGGTACTGACACTCTTCCCAAACCCAAATTTGGATATTCATTTTTAACTTAAAATTTTCCTTGAGTTTCATAACATCATGCAAATTATAGAAAACGGATAATATGCAAATTCAAATCTTAATTCAATTTAGTTTTGTCTTAAGCTTAATTTGATCAATATAACAATCCGATTAATTATAATCTAAAAGTCACATTATTTGTAAATAAAAAATTTCAAGGTACTTAATTAATACTAATATAAATTATTAAATACTAATTAATCTATCCTAGATAATCTATCATGTAACTAATTATATTAAATTATTAAATACTACTTCCTCTATCTAGGATAATCTATCCTATAACTAATTATATTAAATTATTAAATACTAATTACTCTAACTAAGCTAATATATCCTAGATAATCTATCATGTAACTAACTATATTAAATTACTAAATACTACTTACATCTATCTAGGATAATCTATCCTACAGCTAATTAACTTAATTATTAATCGAATTAATAATCAAAATGAAATGCATATAAAATGAAATGCGGATGATATGATCAAGTTTCAATATCAAAAGAAAGAAAAAATATAATTTAAGTCATATCCTACGAAATCGTAAATCTCAGTGCAATCCGCACCTGAATATTTGGCAAGGCTGATAGCGTCTGATTGCTCGGTCTCCGGTGGGGCCCACGATCTCGTCAACTGTCTCATCCTGAGTGTACTTGATTGTCGGGTCGTCAAGATATTTTCGAGAACCTATAAAGTCAAAATAAATTAAATTGGCGAGTATCCTATTCACGATTGGTCTGGTTAGGTCATGGTATACCGGACGCGGAGACGAGAGTGTTATTATTTAAAGTTTATAATTAACTTATATCTAATTTGACAAATAGAATTAACTAAATTTTATTTAGATTTATTTAGTTATCATAACATTCTCACTTAATTATTTTAATTAACATTTGAAAATTTAATTATCTAGAAATAGGAAAATTAATTAATATATATTTTATAATATAAATTCTTATCATATTCTAATTATTGCTTTGTAAATATTAATTATTTAAATTATATTCTTCAATTATATGTTATTTTACATACTAATATAATTTTTTATAATTTATAGGTTTGTTATATGAAAATAAAATAGATGTGACATAAATTAATAAAACTCGCTTAACTTAATTTAAACAAATTAAATATTATTATTTTATTAAGCGTATCGGTGTTTTGAGATTATATTTGTTTCGATTAACGTAACTAATTTAATTTATTTAAATTAATTAAGTTAGCTTTAAATGGTATCCCTTAATTAATTTAATTATAATCGGGATAATTAATTATTTAGAAATAGAGAAATTGATTAATATATAATATTATATAATTAATATTATTCTTATTAAAAATAGAGAAATTGATTAATATATATATTTATATATTTATAACATATATTCCATTATTAAATAGAGAAATTGATTAATATATATATGTTATATTATAAAATTATTATTTATACTTTATTTATTATTTTTTAAACCCCTAATTATTTATATCATATTCTTTAATTATATCTCATTTCATATATTAATATTATTTTTATTAATTAGAAAGTATACTATATAAAACTAGAATTAAGAATAACAATCAAATAAAAGAAAATAATTTAATTAACTTAAACTTAATTAATGTTTTTATTTAATTAAACGTGTTGGTGTTTTAATGTGTTTGGGATCATAGGCTGCCTCCGAAACCACTGTATCTGTCGGATTTTTCTTTTGAGGCAGATCATGTAATCATCTCCCTATGTTCTCTTTAAGTATTAATTAATTATCGATTTCGCACATTTTTGGTTTACGGCACTTGTCAATTAATTAATCATACTTTTATCCCGCTTATACCTTTCAGCCCATTCAACTCGATCAATTCATTTTTCGTCTATTCTTATAATTTCAATTGTCCGCAAGGTTTAATTTTGTGCATATAACCCTAGAAAAGGTGTTATTACCACAAAAGTTCATTTGGACCCTTAAGCTTTGTAAATTTCTCAATTTGGTCCCTGGAAATGAATATTCCATACTAGATCACAACCTAATGTCACATTAGTTAATAACAGTAGGCACTGGTACTCAACAAACTCAGAAGCTAATTAGAATACTAGCTAGAACAAGCTAGCCATATAACAAGGCTCTATCAAGATTCACATAGACCACATTAACAACAAGCCAGCAAAAAGGGGCAAGGTCAGCACAAGCCAGACCAGCAAACAAGGCCAGTAGGAAATCGAAAAGAAAACCAAGCCAGCACAGTCACACTCACAGGGGCAGCATGTCACAGTTAGCATAGCAAATTTCAGAAATTAAGATAGCAGATTCAGTATCATAGATAGAGCCCACAAATCAGGTCATAAGATCAGCAATTTCAGAGTCCCAAAACAAGGCGAGAGCAAACCGGGGGAGTAGAGACTGTCACACAAGTGACTGACTCAAGCAAAGCGAAACCATCAACAGAAAAATCTACACATTGCTGGTACGGGTATAACTGAGCCAAAAATCAAATGACAGTATGGATACTAATACAAACCAGTGTAACACCAGGTAGCACAAGGGGGCAGTGCCAAATGGTACCAACACAAAAATCAGAACAGCAAGCACCACACACGGATAGAGTACAAGCAACTCCGAGGCAACAAATCAAGCAACACAAACCAAGGCAGACCAACCCAAAAATCAGAAGTACGAGCCTCGGGTCTCGCTTCACTGGTACCGAATGGTACCAGTGTACCAAGACTGATACAAGCGGTAAGCAACCAGGTCTCACAATAAACGATCAAACATGATAAGGCACGGCTCAGCCGGCCCAAGGCCTACACGGCTAGAGGAGTGAAAAGGTGTTACCAGAGAAGGCACCAGGCAGCATAGGGAATCAATTACAAGAGGGGCAGCAAGGGAAGAAAAGCGCGTCAGAGGGTGGCTGGCTCGGTTCTGATGGCGCCGAGGAGTGTGGCCAGCGGGGCGGTTTGAGACGGAGGTTGTTGGTCTCGAGCGGAGAGGGGTACTCCGGTAGGGGGTGAGGTTGAGAGACAGTGGCAACACGACCGAGGCCTGCTCGGCTGAGAGCTCGGCCAAGCTCGGATCGGGGGTTCAGCATCGACATCGATTTAGGGCAGAGGGGTGTATTACATGCCGACGAGATGGAGAGGGGAGGCGGCGAAGGGGTTGGAGAACGTCGGCGCCAGCGAGAGGGGTTCTCGAGATAGCAGAGAAAGAAATGAGGGAATGCCCCTTTGGTGTTGTGTCGCCAGGGGAATAAAGGGCGGAGAAAGAAGAGACGGGACAGGGGGGAGAGAGAGAGAGAGAGTGGGAAGGTTAATTAATGGGAGAGTGAGAGAGAGATGAGGTTAATTTGGGAGGTGATGGGAGAGATGAGATTTTCTATGGCCTTTAATGGCCTTTGGTGTGGCAAATAAGATTTTTATTTATTTCGGATTATTAATTTTAGTCAAATTTGAATATTTTGTTATTGTAGACCACCTATTTTTTTTTGTTAAAATAAAATAGGTTAAATCCATAACCTGTTATTAATATTCCGATCATATTTATTTAATAAATTAAATTCTTTTATTTAATTTATTTTAAGCGTTTATTTATTTGTTCCTTAGATAAAGTTGTAAATAAATACACCTTTATCTGTATTTATTTCTTATAAGTCTCAAAATAATTTATCTGTATTTAATTTCGGCGTTGTATTATTTCTTAATTGAAATTAAGATTTATGATTGTTACTTTAATCATTATTATTATTATTTAAGTCTTAAATCTCAAATATTAACGTTTCAGATTTATATCTGGCATTTCGTTTAATTTCATCTATTAAGTTTTAAGTTATTATATTTTAATAGTGGTTCAATTCTATCTTTGGGTTTTGTTATAAACTAAAATTAAATTCCACATTCGTTAACCCTCTAATTTTAGTCATACGTATTTTCTCATATTGTTATCCAACTTAATTAGTTGATTTTATTGGATTATTTGGTATTAAATTTTCATCTACTAATTTACCTAAGTCATCATTAATTAGAAAAATTATTATTATCAAATGTTAGTTTTATTTTTATATATATATATATATATATATATATATATTTTAACTTTTAATTGATTATGTTATTTGTTAATTGTGTTAAATTATTCTAATTATCCTCTTAATTATTATTATTGCTTAATTAATTTTCACGGTTTAACACGAAACATTCTAAATTTTCATACTTAATGCATCATAAATGATCAATAAACAATTCTATGGTCTATTTAGATATTGAATAACAAGAAAATTCAACGCATTTAACATCTGCAAAGATCATTTTGTATTTTTATTATCTTGAACAAATAAAGATATACAATTAAAAAGTCTCATAGTTCAATAAAAAATAAGTTTAGATGTCACTGATAATTTTGTATCAGTTTTTTATTGTTTATTATTCATGTAAAAAATACTTGTGCTAGATCATTTATTGTTCATTTTATCTGTTTTATTATTCAATTTAACCATATATTATGTGTTTATCAGAACTTTGTATCAAGTTTTGAAAACTCTGATTTTGTCATTATTTTTATTTAAATTATTATTCAATTTTTTGGCTTTGTTATTCATGTTAAGTGATTTATTATTCGTATTAAGATTTTATTATTCATGTTAAAATATTTTTGTCTTTTTATTCGATTGATTACCATTGTTATTTAACTTATTGATTTTATTATTTAAATTCAGTAATACATATATATTTTTTCTTTATCAAATTTTTCATATTTGATGTATTGTAATTGACTAATAAAATAATTTTATGATTTAGATCCTGAATAATAAGAAAATTCAATGTACTCAATGTTTGCAAATATCATTTTGCATTTTGATTATATTGAGTAAATAAAAGATATGCATTTGAAAAAAGTTTCCTTGATCAAAAAAATAAGTTTAGATATCACTAATAACTGAAAAATAAGTTTATAAAATTTTCATGTTAATTCATTTATTATTTATATTATCTCTTCTGTTATTTACTTAAGCGCATTATTATTGAAGATGCAAAAAAAAGTACGTGAAAAAAATCTGAAAGTATATAATATCAATTTTGATATCAACTTTAGTATAGCTATATCCGCTGCCATTCGAAAATGATTTGAGACTACTAACAAAATTAAAACGGACCAAAAAAAAAAAAATCTAATGCTCAACTGTATCCACATACCACTTGAAATTGAAAGATACTTTGAAGTTGAACAAGGCGACAGAGTCGAATTAAGGACTTGTCATTTTTTGACCAAAAAATTCGCACAATTATGCTAATCAGTATTATGTTATTTTAAAGACGAATTGTAAAAGAGAAGATTCAAATATTTACATTTTTATGTCTTCATTTTTAAAGGTTTAATAATTCAAAAAATAAAATCACAGTATTTAATGTACATACCAAAAATTACAATTTTTGAATATTATTTTATATAGAATCAAAGGCTTACAATAAATGTACTAATATGAATATTTTTTGAATGTTGATTTTTTAACTTATTGATTCATTGATTCATATAGAATGAAAGTAAAAAAAATTAATATTTTTTATTGCGGGAAGAAAATAAAATATAAATAAAATCTAATGATTTTATTTTGTCGTTTTAGTTTTAAAATTTTATGTCATTGAAAAATAAAAAATTGGAGGCATGATAATAAAAAATAGTATATGAAAATAATAATAATAATAATAATAATAATAATAATAATAATAATAATAGTAGTAGTAGTAGTAGTAGTAATAATAATAATAATAATAATAATAATAATAATAATAAGAGTAAAGATACCGTGAGTTTAATCTTACAGAGGCATTCCGCGTGAGTTTAACTAAAAAAATATGTCAAATCATATCCAAATTTTAATTTATCATCCTCATTAAATTTTTTATATGAAAATATTATGGGATATAAAAATTTGGAGTGCTTTGAGCTTTTTAAGTCATCGTTTTTAATTTTTTTAAATGATGTTCAAGTATTAAATATATTATTATTATTTTTAGAACTGATTTTCAAAAATTAAAATCATGACTTAAAAAGCTCAAAACACTCTAATCTTTGCATCCCATAAGATTTTCATATAAAATTTTTAATGAGTATGATAAATTAAATTTTAGAGACGATTTGATATATTTTTTGAGTTAACCTCATAGAAGACCTCCGTAAGTTTAACTTACGGTATCTTTATTCATAATAATAATAATAATAATAATAATGGAACCGTAGAAGATAGATGGAATTTGTTACTGTTGGTGACAAACAAAACAGTGTGAAGAAAATTCAATAATAAATATGCGGACGAAAGATGATCATAATTAGGAGTATTAATGGGTCGGGTTTTGGATAAGATATTATTATTATATTACTTTTTTGATCTGATTCGTTTAAATTCGGATAAAAAAATTTCGATCCATATCTAATCCGATCCTATAAAATAATAATAATTAAATATTATTTAATTTATAATTAATTTTAGTTAGTGTATATTTAAATTTTAATTAATTAGTGCTAAATCACAAAATATTTCAAAAAACACAAATTAACGGAGGTCAACTCGATCCGACTCAATTCGGATAAAAAAATAGATTCATATCAGATCCATTTATCTTCGAATCATATTGGATCAGATTGAATCAGATTCGAATCAGATTAGATTAACTTGTGGGGTCATATTAGAGTTTTGAATTGACTGTCAGGTCCAATCCGTCCCGGACCGACCCGTAACCGTGGACCGGACCGTGGACAAACCCGTGCCTATCCCGTACCCTACCACGGTCCGGTCCAACGGTGGGTCGGTCCTCCCTTCACCCAAAATCGGACCATGTAGACCCGTCTCGTGCGGACCCGTGGACCGGACCGTCCCGTGGACTGTGTGGGACCGTGATCCGGACTAATTTTTTATAATTTTTGATATTTTTGAGTATTATTTGATTTTTAAACAATTAAAAATATAAATTCAATAAAAAATATTATTTACAAAATATCATAAATTTATTTTCCAAATTTCATAATTTTTAAATTTGTAAAAAAAAAAATGGACCGGACCGTCCCGAAGGGGTCCAGCCCCCGGGCCGACGGTGAAAGTTCGATTTTTTTAAGTTTGAACCACTTAGAACAGTCGCGTGTAGATCGTGCGAGACAGTGGATCGTCCGAATCTGAATCGGATCGGACCGACCCTACACAGATTAATAATTGACAGTTTGACACTCTAATCACAACACACTATTACATAAAATGCCTCAACTCCTGTTGCGCACTACACAGACACAGAGCGCAGTTACAGCTTACAAGTACTTGAGACGATGTGCCCTATAGGCTATAGCTAGCTGTATACAACATTAAAAAGCTGAAAAGGCATTGAAACGGAGACGCTTGTCGCGCCATTAATGGCGCGGTGAGTAGGTGGGCTCGTCGTACGATGCTGAAAGTGACATTGACCGCCCTCATTATCGTAAGCCCAAGCACCCCCGCGCAACCGCAATCTACTCTTGTTTTTTTCTTTTTTCTTTTTGAGAACTAATCTACTCTTGTTTACTCCGGTTCTTCTGTGTCCATGCCTTTGCGTACATCAAGGACTGTGCTATACAGCACTAGCACTGCTGCTCTTGCATTGCTGTCGTGGGCTCGTGGCCCTGCAAATTGTCTGATGTTTTATGTTTGCTCGGATTTTTTGTTGCAAATGCAGTTTGAGTCGAGGTGCATCTGTGTCATAATACTGCCTAATACCTATTACCGAGTTACTTGTCGTAGCGCCATTTTACAATTTTATTATTAAATGTATCCAACAATAACAGCACGGAGCATGCATCAATGCATATAGTATGAAAGATCAGAGATCAATTAAGGCAAGAGTTCGAATTTTACAATTTTTATGTCTCTGCCATGTTTCTGGTTTTTTAAACTTCTAACAATATTCTAAAAGATAACTAAATAGAACCGTAAAAATGATAATATTTTACTTTCTTTTACTTGTATGTATTTAATTACGCTATGTTGACTTTTGTTTAAATGTTTTGATAAGAATTAATGTATTGAAGCTAACATTCAATAATCAGTCACATCAATGTACTTATTGTAATTTCCGGTGTCAACTAAAATAAATTGTTATGTCATAAACTTTTATGTGTATAGAAATGATATTAGATCATATATAACAATTTTTTATATTTTGATTTTTTTGTTTTGAATTTTTGAGTTATTGACATTTTTGCAATGAAGACATAATGGAGACAAAGATGAAGATGTTTGCAACTCTCTTCATCATTAATTATACTTATAGCAAATAAAAACTATTTCGATTTTCCGACAATAAGAATTTTGTCATTATGATTTTCATACAAATACTTTTGTGGTATTTCCCACAATTATAATCGTTTGATCTTTTTCATATCTGTTTTCCGTAATGACACTAGATCTAATTTCAATTATCCTTTTTAATACTTTTAATATTTTCCCAATTAAACAATGTCAAGATATGGGGTTGGTTCAATTCAACACCGAGCAAATAAAGTAAATAAGATAAAAGAGCACATTCAATGCAATGAAATTCGACTATAAACAGTCTACAATTTTGAAACCCGCAATTATCAATATCATATTGCGCCGAGGTACTAAAAATACAATATTCATATAATTATAAATTTTAATTCCCTTATACTTAATAACGAGCAGCAGTCAACCAAAGAAAAAAAAAACAAAAACTTGGTGAAGAAGATCTTACAAAGAAAATACTCAAAAAATCACTCTAATCTAATTTATTTATCTAAAGTTTAGAGAAGTAATTCTGAAATTAGAATAAAATATTTAAGATTTCACAAGGTTTGAAATGGAGGCTAAGATTTTCTTAGAAGAGGGGAGTTTCAAAATTGTATATGGAGAGAGAATACGCTATTTTTTTATTTTAAATAGCTTCTATAAAAATAGTCAATAACCGTTACAACAGTTGTAATAAATCTGATGCAACGATCAGGGAAGGAGTCATAATTTTAGTATAGAGGGATGAGATATGAATTTACGCTACTAGAAAATTAAAATTGATAAGTTAGAGGAAAGAAGGATACATCACACAAAATAAAAATACATAATAAATTTCAAATCCGACGTGTAACTTCTAAGGAATTGAAGGAGGAGGGGTGAACCCACAACCCCTTAAATCAGCCCCTGACAACTATTACATCTTTGTTATTTTTCTTTGCCATATACTTACGAACCATTACAAATTATTATACTTTTGTTCAGGAAGTTTCTATACGAACCATTACAAACTACTATACTTTTGTTCAGGAAGTTTTATTGTTCATCAACCATTACAACGTTTTCAACAATTGTTATAAATGGTTAATACAAAATTATATCATTTTATTTATTTTAACCATGACATTAACTTTATACACGTTGTAATCTTTGATTTTAATCTCAATCTCTTCAATTAATCGTGTAAACTTGTCCAATGCATATGTCTTCATTCTTGACTTTATAATCTGCATTTTGATTTTTTTGTGACCCAATGATTTTTTAATTTAATTATAATAAATTTATAAAATAGTCAAATATAAAATAAAATTATTTACCACAACAATATCTATAAAATTATAAATATTAATTGAAAAGAAGAGGAGGGTTCAAATGCTTTTATATTTAACGTCTTTATCATATTTAATTTTTTAAGTTTCTAATAACTCAAAATTAAAACTAAAATTATTAGATCTGATCTATATCACTTCATCTATACATAGATTAAAAAAAATTATGACATCTGATCATTATTTTATGTGACGTAAAAAATTTGCAAGAAAATGCACCAATATGAATAATTCCTAGATGTTGATTTTTTAACTTATTAATTCATCATAAAATTAAATAGAAAGTGAATATTTTTTTATGTGCAAGAAGAGAATAAAATATAAAATAATTACTATGATTTTATTTTGATATTTTAGATTTAATTTTTGAGTTATTAGAAATTTAGAAATGAAGAAAAAAAAATTGAGGCATTTGAATTCTTCTCATTAAAAAATATAGAAAACATTATATTTAATGTAATTATAATTTATCTTTATATTAATGAATAGAAAGAAAATAAAATAGCAATGCTTGAACAATAAATACAAGTGATCGTTATACGAAGGATATGCAAACTATCAAACACGTCCAAATAAATCCACAAGAGAGATGCAAAGCATGGATAGTTCGATATGCATGCATGTCCGGATCCTCTATAATCTTTGTGTAACGGGCAGTTAGATTGATCCGAATCGTCGGATTTTTATTATGAACAGAATAGATAGGAACGTATATAATTTAAATTTATAGGACTACCAAGTACATTTGTGAAATGGTGTGTGATTAGATTTACAGAGTTCTTATCAAAATTTTTATTTTTTATCAAGATTTAGATTTACAGAGCATTCAGATACATCTGCGTAAGGTACGACATCGCCACATCGGGTAGTTTGGACTTGAGAATTGGGCCCAATTGTCGATCAACAATTTCTACTCTCGTAGAAGAAGGAAGGGCCTATTTAAACATTTCTCCACTATGTTATTCTAAAGAATGATCCGGAAAAAACTCTAGACCATACTAATACATATAAAAAATTGGTTCACTTATGTGATTATATGTGATTTTTTTATTTTTCTTTTGTTAACGGTTTGTTATAATTAGCTTGATTCATTAACTAATTTCATTTACGTGTACATTTATGTATTCGATGGGTATATTATTATTATTATTATTATTATTGTTAATATTAATCGATATATGTTTTATTTGTTAATGCGTGTTAATCGCTTTTTTATAAATCTAATTGTTATTATTGCTAAATAGATTTTCACGGTTTGACACTATAATCATCGTATTTGTTCCCGGAACGTGCTGCAAATTAAATTGTGAAAAGGATGCCATCTAGTATCTATCATTTAGAACATTTCGATTAACTTTTGTTCAGTACATAGTTATTTTATTTTATTTTATTTTTACTTTGTACAAATGTCCAGAGTTCATTATCTTTCAAATCTACGTTCACTGTTTTCCAAGCAAAAAAACATGGATTTTGTACTTGAAAAAATTGGACCATTTTCTTCAAATGATCAAAATGATTTAGATGGTGATTTTGATTGTTTAAATTTTTTCCCTGTACAAGAATTAGTCTTCTTTTTATTTTGCTTGGAAAAGAATAATCATGTTATTTTGAAGAGTTAATCATATATGATTTTTAAAGCGAGAGGGTCAATTTCGCATTTCAGAAAATGTAAGTGAGATTCGTTGGGGGATAATTTAACATCCATCTTGGGGTTACGCAGTTCATAAATATTTGCTACGAATTAATAAAAAAAAGAACATTAATGAATTTGAACCAATGTCACTAAACTCTACATGCGCTCTTAAAGTTGACCAGTACTATGTTTTCAGAACATGATGTACAACTAAATGCAGTTGCCAGTACAGCCAAATCTGTATTGCAATATACAACCATCCTAACTTAAGTTTGACATTGAATAGGCATGACTCTAGACCTACCCGGACAGTTATGAGCAAAAGTTCAGTGAAAAAACAGCTACCACCTCAACACAATTTGTGTGAAACAACTAACACAACTCAAGACCATGCCAGTTAAGCCAGGTTTTGCACCGTTGTTTTATATTTTTGCCATTTGTAGGCTCATAAATGTTATGAAACTTGCACGGATCAAGAAATTGCAATAAAATAAAAAAAGAAAAAAAAATTTACCACACACCTTCATCGGAAGCAGTCACGCTCAGCAATAAAAAAATATTCGCCCTAAAAATGGGGAACTCCACATGGATGGCTTTGTTTCAATTTATAATATAATCACGCACTTGGGCTGATAATTGAATACATCATCTGTATTCTTTACACTGTTCCGGAGAGAGTCAGCCGACCTAAATATACAGTTATTAATTTTGAAAGAAAAAGTACCAGTAAAGAATCTGAGATTGAGATTCAGGGTATGCTGCACTTTAACCTTCTCGAAACAAATTTAACTATGATTATCTCTAGAGCTTTAAGACAATTAGACTGCTAACTATGACTCTACAACACTCTACAAAATAAGATTTTAACTACTGGAAAGAACTATTGAAAAAAAAAGTTCAAGACACTGACCCCCACACCATGGACCAAAACAAAAGAAAAGGGAAAAAAAATTATTCACATTGTACAAAGAAGTTTGGGAAGACCGGCCACCTTATTTTCACCTTCCTCTATGAAATCTTTCAAATCAAGCAGCAACCAAACTACCTTCTTTTTACCTTACATCTGTCTAACCTGAGGGAAAAAACTGTAACCAAGAGCATATAAGAACAGTGATACATATCTCGAATTATAGCCTTTTACACCTACCAGTTTCCTATAAGCCAAGTATCAGATAAGACAGAAGTACCATGCGCTGGAACCATTCGTGACCAGAAGATCAGACAGACCCAGCTGTTAAAACCATAATGCAAATTTTGTGTTGGGTTAAATTCTGGTCAGAACATAATTAGGTTTAGGATAATTCAGGTCAAATTGTTTTGGTTCAGCATTCTCTCAGTGTTTATGTCAGGTCAGAGATGGGATTCTTTGGATCATAGGCCATTCAGGTCAAGTGTTATTGCAATATTTTATTTTTGGTGTGTCCCAAGTTTTAGGCTGCTTCATTCTTGTTTTACATTTAGCCTTTCAGATTGGTTCTACAAGGAAAATGATTTGAAAGGTTTAAGCTCTGTCTAGGGTTCAGTATTGTTCTATTTAGTTGGTCCACCTTCAAAAATAATTCAGGCTGGGCCCACATCAGTTTGAGTTAGGGATCAGGACAGGTTCTCCAGTACAGGAAGATTCTCACAACAATAATTGACAAGCATGTACCAACCTGCCACAGACATAACCTAGTAGATACCAAAGAATACAGAGCTTCTCATCTAATGCTTTAATCCTCAGTCAAATGAACAACAAAAGAAGGGCCTCAACTCCTATAGGACATGGTACCAACCAGAACCAAGGACATATCGCTAAATCAAGATCAAAACCAAAATCCTAACACACACACACACACACACACACGTAACGTGTGTGTGAAACTGACATGCTAGAACTAATATCAAAGCAGAACTTACCAGAAGGGGTCCTTGTATATGTCGAGACAAATATTAGAATTAATTATTTTTTGTATCAATATACAACGAGTTGTGTTAAGCAGGAGGCAAAGACCGCCGGCAAGTGGGACACTCCATTTTTATGTCCATCCACCTTTGTAAACATCCTGAGTGAAATAAATGCTCACAAGGTGTCACCTACAAAATATTCCATAGCCTGGTGAGCACTAATTAGAATCTCAGTGGGCTTTACAAATATTACCATAAATTGCAGCTAGACAATTAAAACCAAATGTAGAAAATTCAATGTCACTTGTTTTGATTCTATTCAGGTCATCATGTTTGGTTGCTTAAATGCTTAATTGTCTTATCTAAGTAAGACTGGTGTTTAATTCAGCCTCAACAGTAAATCCTATGAAATGCAGCAAACAAACTAATGTTGTGCAAAACATGTTCTAACCCCAAAAAAAGAAATGAATATTACATACATCTAAAGTAACAAGCTAAATGACTACAAAAATATTTTAATTGCATGTTTCAATCCACACTTATAAGTAGCTTTTGAATTCTAATATACCGTACTATGGTGACCTATTGTAAATCAATCATACCATATAGTCATATCGGCGTGACACGTCAATTGAAGCCATGCAAATTACACAGTCAGTGGCTTGTGGGTCAGTTTCCACCTTCCTATGGTAGCAATATTTATCTGGCAAGATCTGAAATAGGAGAGAAGGATTTAGTATGACCATCGTTTACAACCAATATATACAATTTGAGGGTTATTTGCCAATAACGAGTCAGTTTTGGTAATTGCCGTCAGAAGTTCAGCAGAAATAATTTTTACACAAGGTCGAGACAATTTTTATCCTATATTTTTCCGTCTTCAAAAAAGCACACCCAAAATTTATCATAATTGGACTTAACACTTGACATTTATGTAATTAAAAAACAACCTGTCGAGGGATGAAACATCTTGACCCAAGATAATGCTGGAGCAGCAATATGCCTGCTTGCATCAGGACAAAGATGGTCAGGCAGACACACCACCATTTGTCAGCTTCAATTCGAAGGAAGTTGGAGGGGCAGCCAAATACATAAAGTGGAATGGCAAGGCGAGTCGCACTCATACCCAGGATGTACTGGGGGTGGAGTGGTTTACGAGTATCTTTTATTATGTTGGTGACAATTTGGGGTACCCAGAAGGAGTATGCTAAGAAGATTATAGCACGCAGGAATACTCGCACCTCATAGGTCACCAGGATTCCACCCACCAAAATGCCATCTACAAAAGAAGAAAATAGTACGTAGCTGAGCAGTGAGCACTCTTTCCATCTCTACATTTCTATTCATGGAAAACAACAAAAATATTAATAATCCCCAATAAAGCACAATTATGCCCTCACTGCCCCCTGAATTGTTAAATAATACTCGAGAAAAATCATAGACTATATAATCAGGCAGTAATTTGTATTAATTTGTCAAACTAAGCCATTATAGTTTAATTGCACAACTAAACACCAAAAAATTCTCAATTGTAAACCTTGACTAAGCTTCTATATTGCAATAAAACACCAAGAAACTAAGATGAAATCTAAAGTCTAAACAATACATTCAAACAGACCACCTCATGTGTATCTGACTTGACTGGTAAAGTAAAGAATGTCAGACACAATCCTTAAGAACAATATTTAGACACCCCGGAGATCTTCCATCTGTTGGAGATTACGTGAAAAATAGACCACATAAAACAGCAGAACTTACAGAAACGACTGTAGAGTACGGAAAGTTCACGCCGCATTACTTCCCAGTTCTCACTGCTAGATGCTGGTCGTGTGGCCTTCCATATGGCCAAGAAGTACCTCATTTCAAAAATGGAGAACACCACGAATTTGAAGAATGCTGCTGTAGCAAATGCATTAAAGAGCGACTCTGCATCCACCACAGAAAGGAAAATTATAAAAACTAAAACACCTTCAAATTTATATTCATTTTTAGTTGTGAGGTGGAATGAGGTAAGACTACCGGAGAGGAAATTTAGTGGGAAAAGAATCAACAAGAAAGTTGTATGAACGACCAAAATATTCCCACATATGAAGTTGGTGCCATTGTATAATCTTTATTGGCGAGGGCTCAACTCACCACCAGAGCATGATTAAAAGTAACATATTTTTATTCCAAAATTTTCATGTCCATTTCACTATGTGCTTTTTTTAGGGGTCCCTACTAAAATTTAATATATATGTGGATATGTTGTTTCAGAACACCAGTTGGCAAAATAAAATTTATTAATAAACTAACCAACAACAACTCCAGCTGCCAAATGCAAGAGACAAAGATAAGCATCCATGATAGCCTGTTGCCCAATCATTATTAGAGATACCTTGGATGCTCCCTGAAAAGTTGCAAACAATTACAGTGACATCAATATAAGCTACAAAAATAAAAGAAGGAAAATGAGCATTTATTGAGGAAATTCATATTAATAACTGAACTTACAAATTGACTATTGCTGTGCTCCATTTGTCGGATGTGGAGGAGAACTTGAAGGAAAGATATCTAATTTACTCAAGTTAAAGAACAAACATAAAGAAAGTTACAACTTCCAGATGCACTATACTATGAAATATGCATGTATAGCAGCAAAACAGAAACAATAGCTAATGCTTCTGGGAATTGTACAGGAAGAGATACGCTATCCATACTTGGGATGACACACACAAAAATGTATCCTTGCATCCTTGCAAAATACTAGTTCCCCCATATAGCCCCAAAGGTCCTAAAAAACAACTGTTATGATTTTCAGGATATAAAGCATACAATGGGAAATATCTTGTTTGCAGGAAATGGGGCACATGAGATTGAAGTTTGCTCTATAAAAAACTTTTCAGAAGTCAAGAATCCATGCATGATAATAAAATTGTAAAATTTCTTAAGAAGGATACAAATGTGACCATGAGGGTATAATTGACCGCCTTATTGTAATAAACATCTACATTAATTGAGGACGCATTTAGCAAAATAGGAGTAAAGCACTCTCCATCTGAATCAAGTGCTGGAGCCTCTGTCAGACCTTCGAACCGATACTTGTCATGCTCTCCCTCTAAGGAAACAAAGTTTCAATATTTAAATTCCAGGCAGAAAGACAAATGCAACAAAATAGAGGGCTAGAATGTTTTGACCTCATCAGATAGGTTATGGATGTCAGTACTTGTTTACCGCAGAAAGCAACAGTCTTAGTTTCAAAATACAAGGCCTGAACTTCTGATTACCAAGTTGTTTTCTTGAAAAATGTGTACTATTTTCTTTGAGAACTGTATAAAATGAGCATATTTTTTTAATGCTGCTGGGTCATATTGAACCTAGCTTAAATTTATTTATTAAATAAAAAAATGTTCAACAGCAGGGCACTTTAACCATGTACCAGACAGATCACAAATTCATAACTTAATTATTCTTTTATGCTGGGTACTTGATGAATTTTGAGAACATGAATATATGAATATTAGCCATTAAGTGAGATGCGAGCACTTGGAACTTAAGAACCTTTTTCTTGGCAATAGAAATTGAACAGAAGAAGCTTTTTCTTGACAATAGAAATTGTACAGAAGAAGTTGCTATTGTAAAACTATGCAACCAAGCAAAATGTTAAATTAGAAGCAGAGATGAGAAGTGTGAGATACCAATGTGACTGGCAGATATGCGTGAAACCTTGGCTGCAATCTCTACATTACAGTACTTCTCCAACTCCTTAGTTAGAGCTGATACCAAATAAACAAAAAGGGAAGTAGAAAACAAGTAATTGAATTTGACATATAAGTAAAATACACAAAAAAAAAAAAATCAAACAATAGAACCCCACAGAACAAAAATGTACAGTCTTAGTTATGGCAATGCTACAATGGGATCAACTATTTTTTGATAATTACCATTCTTGTCCCCATTGTTTCCCTTGAGGGGATCTGGATACACTTGATTCGAGAACATTCCCAACTATCAGAAAAAACAGAAGTATTAATTAATATGATATAACTTCAATTTAGAAGCAGTAAATTGTTTCCATAAGCTGGATTTATGAATTATTACCAGATGGTAGGGATTTGACCTGAAGTATTCCTCTTCCAAAAATGGGCCATCACCTCCACTAAAACAAATAAAGTATAGCAAATAATCTATAGATTAACTTATTTGGTGTACAAAACCGCCTAAGGTATAAACTCTGTACTGGTAGTGTACCTGTTAGCAACCATACGTAATTGTCTGAATGGCCAGACATACACACCTTCTATCCTCAGCCGAGCATGTTCACGTTCATTGTCAAATAAATCTTGGAATGTAATAGATCCCTGTGAAACCATATTCAAAAAAGTTATCACTATTTCCCAAAGATTACAACAACTATCTGCCACACATGAAAATAAAACATACAGATCGAACTAAAAGTCTACAACTATTTAACAATAGAGGTTCAAATGTGGCATTATAATGGCCCCAATAGGCTCATGCAAATTGGTACCAAATAATTATAGATCTCCAAAATTTTAAAAATTAATTGTACCGTGACATAATGTACTCCTTGTAACTTTGATGGCTTGCTAAGTAGCTCCAAAACAGACACACCTTGAAACCCACTGGAATCAACGAATTTGGATGTACCATTTGTGGGGCCCATAAAACGCCAAGTTCCTGAATAGAAAATAACAAGATAGATGAAGAAAAGACACAAAAATCAGAAGCTGCTATCTCTTTAAATTACTAGTAATTGTGTAGGAAAAATTCACCTCTATATATTCCAGTAATATTCCAATAATATGGATTTAACTCTGCATCATCCCTTCTGAATAATGCATTCTGGAGAAATAGAGAGAACCAAATCAATCAAAATCCAAAATATATTCGCTAAACAATCTGACATAGGCTCAGAATATTCATCCGGAGTTCCCAAATATGCCTTCGTGACAGATCAATAAATGATGATTCACAATACCACCACATTGTATAGTTGCAATGCAACAAATTATTAAGCATACAAAATCTCAGAAAATATATAAATTTGACAAAGTGAAATTCAGAGTTCTTAACCGAGTTTAGCCAAAAAAAAAATTCCAACATAAAAAATAACTAACGGTTCTACAAAATCGCACATAAATCAACGGAATACAATCCCAATTATACCCTTTGGTGCTAATTTCAAAAAGAACGAACACTTGAGCACAATACTCGCAGTAATTCAGTGGGAACGCAAACTTTTACCAGTCGCGCAGTATAATGGAATAAGAATACATAAATAGAAAAAAGAAAAATCAAGGGTCCGATCACTAATTTTAGAGGACCTAACAATTGAATCGCATAAAAAACCCAATTAAGTACAGTCGACCACTTGAAACGCAACAGAAGTTCAAGGGGCCAAATAGGAGTAGAACTACAAACCTCATCACTCCATGTGGCTGAAGTAACAACTGTAGGTCGATCTCTTATAGGCCTCAGTGATGTCGAAGGTCTAGCCAGCCCGAGAAGAAGAAGAAGAAGGAGAAGAACAGATAGAAGAGGAAAGGTTTTCATTTGCGAAAAAGAAATCAGTAAAAAGAAATTGCAAAATCAAACCCTTCAGCTCTCTTCTTCCCGGAAAAGCAAGAGGGGAAGGTGAACCCTCCTAGCTTTGTTTTTTCTTCGGGTAGGAGGTTGCTTTGGATGGAGTCAAATACCAACCAAACACAACCCTATCTATCTAGGAAAGAGATTAATTAGGAGGAAGAGAAAATGAGAGCTCAACGAACTGAGGAAGAGAGAGAGGAGAGAAACAAAGAAAGGTCAAAGTCGAGAGAGGAGAGAGACGGGTTAGAAAGCGAGCGAAATTGAGCAACTTTCTGTTGCTCGAGAGAGAATGGAGACGATATTCTTGAGAGGGGAAGAGAGAGATACAAACAGAGGATGAACCTGGATCATAGCTAGCTCTGTATTTTATTCCAGAGACATCTGACGAGTAAATTGTTAGTGGGGTCCAGAAAGACATGACTTCAGCTGCCCCTATTCCTGGCCCACATGTCATAGTTTGATAAGTATTACCGGTTTACTCCGAGCCCAGATACAATCAGTCCGACTCCTCCGAAGCTTTGCTACTAGTTTCTCAGTATGAGGCCTGTGGAGTACATCGAACCGCTTGTAATATAGACGTGGGTCCCGGTGCTAATAACTTTCCTCATATTTGTTCTCGAAGATTGCATCAGAGAATCTGTAACGGCATCAATCAATTGGGCGCGGACTGCTTGGTAGCGAGCAGCGACAGTTTTCGGTAGGACCAATGAACCTTGATTAATAAATATAGCAGAAAGAGAAAACGTGAGCGACATATACTCTCTCGGCTCGCATTTAATGTTTTATTCGGTGTTTATCCAGTATAGGTGTGGGGTAGAGGGCGTCAGATGAGAGCGGTTGGTGGGGTCGCCTGGGGCCAAGTGGACTATATAGCTGGGAGTTGTTAAAAAAAAAAATCCTAATCTCTTTTTTTCTCTTTTAAGTAATTTTAAGTTCAATCAATATTGCAAATAAACTAAATTCGGTCAAGTGCTCTTTTTCCTGTTCTAAGTAAATTAAGTTTAAACTTTAAAATAGCTCCGCAAATAAACAAAATCCGGTCAACTTTTTTTTTTTCTGTTTTGAAATAATTTAGTTTAAACAATTCTGCAAATAAAATCCGGTTTGGATTACTTTGAACAACTCTTCAAATAAACTACATCAGATTAAGTATTTTATTGTTGCTGCCAAGTAAACTAGTCATAAACTACACAACTTGGGAAGCGAAAAACTAACAATTTTTAATATAAGATAAGAAAAGGGTCAAAATAATCAAGTTATCTCAAACTAACTACATCCGGATTTTAGTTTATCTGTTGGCTTAATTAATTCTGATTTTTAATTATCCAAAATTCAATTATCTGAGTTCAGATTAAGCGATAATATTTTTTAAGAAAACAAATAATTCAATCATATTTCATAATTGAACCACGGGACTATACATATATTACTTTTGTACATTGATATTTTAATAATGAATTTTCAAATTAAATGAAACTTAATATACATCATATCAAAATAATAAAATATATGTAAAATTTTAGTAATTTTTGTTTTTAAAATATTTAGTACATATGGTAAATGGTCTCGTTTCTTCATAGAGTGACGCGAGTTTGAGAAAGACATATAAAAATTAATATATAACAGATTTTATTGAGAGCTCCATTTAAAAAATATATATAATATATATTGAGCGGAGTAAATAAATACATGGTAGAAGTATTTATATATCTACATAATGTCGAGCAGCAGGGGCGGAGCTTTCCTAAAGCAAATTGGGCCATGCCCCCTCTATTAATCTCAAAATAATATATTTAGTATTCATTTTCTAAATAAAATTATACTTAAAAGCATATTATTGGCCCTCTAATTACTTAATGCAAGTAATTAAATTTTATTATCCCTCTTTTAATTTCGTCTCAAGCATTTTCAAGAAAAATAAATAAATAAATTTGTAGATTCCAAAAAGTAATTCGATTTTCACGCTGTGGATACCCATAACTTTTTTATAAGATTCGAAAGGCATTAAAATAGGTGAGATTCTATCCATGTTCGTCCTTTCTTATTTTTCTTTTTCCTTTCCGTAATATGTTCGTTCTGTACGCACGACTATCAAGTAGAGATGAGCAGAAAATACTCATGCATACGCCAAAAAAAAAGTTAATTATTCATTAAGGATGAACTAGATCCTCACGTTTTACTAATCTTTAAGGTTGTGTTTGGTTTGTCAAAATATAACACTAACTTTAGAATAACAACTATTCTAATTTGAAAATTGATTCTTATAAGATTTAGGAATTTAAAATAGCTAAAAATTATTCTATTCTACTAACCCATCAAAATGGTGCTTTAGTGGAATTGTACTATTACTATTATTTTGGATATTAATAAATAAAGGTTCAATTCATTTTTCTATTATTATTTTATTAGTTATTAATAAAATAATAATTAACTAAAAATCATAATATAGAAAAATAATTTTTAATATTAAATGAAATAATGATCAATAATATTAAACAAAATAATAATAAAATAACTATTAAATTATCAATAATTAATAAATTAATAACCATCAGTATTAAATAAAACAATGATTAATTAAAATTATAATATAAAATTATAATTCGTAATATTAAATAAAATAATATTAAATTAATTAATAATCATTAGTATTAAATAAAATAATGTATAATTAAAAATCATAATACGGAATAATAATTTCTAATATTAAATAAAATAATAATAAATAATAGTTAATAATTAATAAATTAAAAATAAATAATAGTTAGTAACTTAATAGCATCAGTTTTAAACAAAACAATGATTAATTAAAAATCATAATACGGAATAACAATTAATATCAGATAAAATAATAATCAATAATAATAAATAATAATAATTAATAAGTTAGTAATAGATAAAATAATGACCATTAATATTATATAAAATAATTATTAACTAAAAATAATAATATGAAATAATAATTTTTAGTATTAAATAAAATAATAATCAATATATTAAATAAAATAATAAACAAATTAATAATAATATCACTTATTATAATAAATTATAATAAATAAAACAATATTCATTATATTAAAAAATAATCTATTATTTTATTCATTCACTCGATCACTATTCTCAAGCTTACCATCCAAACAACATTTGAGTCACATAAAATGGTAAAAGTTAACACTTTTCTCATATCTTTCAAAATATCAGTAATCTCATACTATTCTCAACTACTAACCCAAAAATCACTATTCTCGTACTAATCCTAAAAGTTGTCTCAAACCAAATTTGATCTTTGTTCATTAAGACATTATCAAGTATTTTATTATTTCAAAGTGTCAAGGTTTACTCTTTTTCATGTGGCACATTTTCTCTAAGATTATCTCTAAAAGTGATGACTAGCTAGAGTATTTTTCACGGCAACATAAGCCAAATTTAATAACAAGAAGTTCTTATGTATGAAATTAGTCACTTTGTGTCACACCCCAGAAATATTAAAACGGATTAGGAGTGCTTAATCCTGCCACGTACGCACGACGAGACGTGCGTACGAAAGGCTAAGTGAATGAAAAACAAGGAAAATCCCAGAATAACAAAACAACAATAATAATAATACAAAACAAAACAGTCCGAATATACTGAGATAAAAAGTCCAAGAAAGAAACAAAAACCCGATGCCCGATAAACCCTAATCATCTACTCGCCTCCGTGTCTTGATGCGGCGAAGCACCTCGATATCGCGCAGATCGCTCGCATCTAGCACTCTCATCAAAACTCGAACCCATACCGTAAACCCGGATCCCACAACCACCGTGGAAACGTGAGTAATTTTAAAAATTACTCGACGGTTTAGATCCACCTTAAGATTTGATCTTCTTTCCTAGACTGGACCCAAATACCAATACCGAAATTTAAATGCAATGAATTATTTTAGTATATGTTAATGTATTATTATTTTATACATTTTGAGAACACCTCTACATGAATGACATGGAATGACAATATAACCCCGAAATAGAAAAATCTGTGGAAATAGTAATATAGTATAAAATATAAGATACGAGAAAACAAACACCCGAAATAAATATCCCAATTTGCAAATCACCAGATCTATCCCAAGCGGGCGCCGCCAGCGTCCCAACTTACGAACTTGGGCCTTGCCTAAGTGGGCGCCACCAGCGACCCAACTTACGAACTTAGGACTTTATGTTTATGCGGCGCCAATGCCGCATAAACGCAATCGGCTCCCGAGGCGATAACGCCCTAGGAGAGTGAGCGTGCATAAGCACGTACTCTGATATACTAAATCTGGTAATTCACCTTACAAAATAAAATCAAATGGATTAATGTCTTCAGTTGCCATATCGCCAAAAGGAGATAACTACTCGTGAATTAACAAATCGAAATCAAATGGGAGCCTACACTGTACCAACCAAGGGTCAGAGGACCGCATCCCGTAAAAGGTATCAAAACGAAATATAAACAAATGGGAGCCTACACTGTACCCACTAAGGCCAGTGGACCGCATCCCGACTTCCTCTGTACCAACTACGGCCAAAGGAGAAAGCCCTTCGGACAATATTAGGATCCTAAATACGCCTGGATAAATATAATAATATAATATCACGAAATAAATTCCAGTCTCGGATATGGCCGCCCACACTAAACACTGAAGTACACGGTATCCTAAATCGCTCAAATTTGGATTAAAAATTTAATCATATTAAGAATAATAAATCGACTGTATCACCTATTTTAATTTAAATTAGATGTTTATTAGTTTTAACTTGATTTACTTCACAATTAATAATTAAATTAGATTGATAATTTAATTAAGCGTTTGTTCGGGTTTGTCGTCTTTTCTTAAAAATTTCGGCAACATTTCTGCTGCATTTACGCGGTGTCGGAAATTTTAGTTGCCCGTATTAGGGATCCGTTAAAATGTGTTTATCGTTCGTGATCGCTTTTATACGTTCATACCTTATTTTAAATTCGAGTTCATGGATTTAAATATTTAAATCAATTAATTTTAAAATAGAGAAATTGATTAATATATGATATTATATTTAATATATTTAGTATTATTCTTATTAATTTAAAATAGAGAAATTGATTAATATATAATATATAATATATCTAATATTTTATTCTAATATTCTTTTGCTTATTCAAAAAATGAAAGATTTAATTAATATATATTGTTATTTTATATATATATATTCTTTATTTCTAATATTCTTTTAAATCTAAAAATAGAGAAATTGTTTAATATATATATATATATGTATATATATATACTCATATATATTCATTATATCCTAATTATCTTTTCTTATTAATTTTGCTTTTATTATTATGTATATGTATATATATTTAACATTATATTTAAATAAATTAGAAAAATAGTTTAAAATAAATTAAAAAGGAAAACTTAAAAGAAAATTTTAAAAATAAAAAGAAGTAAATTAATTTAAGAAAATTATTATGGTTTTATTACTGTGTTGGTGTTTTAATGTTCGGGATCATACGCTGACTACCAAATCGTTGGTGCCAATGCACCGATATCCCGAAATCGGGGGCAGTCAGGGAATATAATCATTTCCCGTATTAAAGTTTACGTTATTATCCATGGATACCGCCAAACCTTTCGGGGCGGCTTCCAATTAATTGATCACATTTTTACTTTATCACTTAGTCAATTTGCTACTTTTAAATCATTAGGCCTTAATCATTTTAAATTCTCAATCCGAAACGAAAAATTTAGATTTAATTATTTATAACTTAATTAGTGGCCTAATGAGATTCTTATCTTTCTTAAATCCTGCCTAATTAAAGCAAGCCTAAACTACCTTTTATAATTTCTTATTGAATTTCTCAATTTAGTTCCAAGCCCAAACGACCCAATAACCTATTTAATACAAACCAGCTTATTAATGGGTTTAGCCCATTCCTCTAAAATTCTTGCCAACTCATTCCAAGGTCCATCTTAACCCATTAATATATTTAAAGGTAAAAACCTAATCCAGGCAGCAAGGACATCCTATAGGCAAGTAAAACAGGCAATTCAATAGTCAACTTCGCATGAAACTGGTATAACGATAAGCCACAGGGTCTAAGTAGGCAACAGAGGGCAATAGTACAAGGATGTTCAGAGCAGCAGTGTCAAGTACCAGAATCACAATCACACACAAGCACTAACAGTACAAGGCAAATTAACAGGACCAACAAAAGTTCAGACAAGTAACTGGCAAGATGCCAGTTTAAACAGCATGCCAGAACAAAATACCAATGGCTCGGCTCGTACATGTACAAAGAATCGGTACCAACAACAACAGAGTATAAAGGCACAGGCAACAACATACAACAAGCATAGACAACATGCAACTTATAACAGAAGGGCAACCTCAAAATCTAGCAATTTACCAGAGTCGAAAGGCGATAAAAGGGGTGGTACCAGTAACCAGAACAAACAACACGGGTAACACACAAGCCACGGTACCGACGAAAAACAACACAAAGAAAAGACAACAGAGAACCACAATACCATATCAGTTCAGTATCAGTTCCGATCAGTTCAACCCAAGCATCCCGAAAACGACAAAGTCGATCGGGGTCGGTACCGAAATTAGAACCCGAGAATAACCCACATCCACACAAGCCGGACGGATACGAGCTCGTCCCGAGACCACACTAAAGAATCGGTGGATCTCAGGGGTAGAGGGTACCTCACAGAACCACATATAGAAAAAAAAACAATTAACACAAGCAACCAGCACGCATCAGCATACCAGAACCAAAATAGGAGCTAGGGTTTTTACCAGACAAGTCAGGGACAGGACGATAAAGGCAAAAAGGGGCGACAGGGGTGGTGCGTGTTATTTCCTCCCTCACCGCTACTCCTGGCTCCTCCCCTTTTTCGGATTCACAAGCAAAGAAAAAGAACCAAGCAAGAAAAGTGATCTTAACAGTGTAATATCAATCTCAGCACATGAGAACAAAGCAAGCAAAACCAGAGAGGAGAACAGAGCCATTATTTATAGGGGAGCGGGGGTGAGGCTCCAGGAGCGCGAGTGTCAGACGCGCGATCATGATCGGGTGAGTAACCCTAGATTGACGGTGACGAGAGAAAAAGGGCGACGGAGATCCGGGTTTTCAACCTTGTCACAAAAGGACACGGCAAAGCCGGGGCAAGAGGGCGGAAAGGGGCGAAAATGAAGGCAACTTGTGACAGCGACAGGCACTCGGCTGCCCCGACAAGACAGCTAGGCGAGAGCCGCTGGAACTTTGGGGTTTCCGTCAACGGAAACAGGTAGAGGGGGTGCTAGGGTAGGCTCTCGCCAGAGAGCAGATGGGAGAGCGGGGTGGAAAAAGGGGAAAAGGACTCGGGGGTTTGAACCAGAGTCGCGAGAGAGAGCAGAGGGGAGAAGAGACGAAGGGACGGGGGATTGAATGCGAGGGGACAGGGAGTGGTGCAGAGGGGAAGGCAGCGGAATTAAGGGAAGAGAGAGAGAGAGAGAGAGAGACCAAATTAATGGAGAGAAAGAGAAGAGGAGGGTTCATTAATTGAGAGATTAAATGAAGAGAGAGAAGGAGGAGAGAGAAAACCATGGGGGTTAAGATCCTCTGTGGCAGAAAATTATGGCTATTGGTGTGGTGAGTTGTTTTGAAATCGAATATTTTACAAAATGTCCTATTATTTGCTGTTATTAATATATATATATATATATATATATATACCTATGTATGTTTATATAACGAGACATGTTACTTACAGATTGTCTCAAGCCATTCTTATTTGGATTTTGAATTTTATCGATTTGTTGTTTATTTCAAACTTAACGTTTATTTTATATTAAATTTTAAATTTTCAGTTCCTTTAATCCAATTAGAAATTGAATTTGCATCCACTTAATTTCGTAGGTCATTAATAAATAGCAAAAGAAAATTTAAAATTTATTAAACGATTTATTTATCTATTTATTAAATATTATACATATACATATATATAAGTATATCCCCTTAATTGTTGAATTAAATTATTTATTTATTTACGTTAATTTAATTACGATCATTAATGCCTAATTAAAATTCACAGTTTAACATTTCTCCCCCCCTTAAAATAAGTTTCGTCCTCGAAATGAAAACTCACGTCGTGAAAAGCTCGGGGTGGCTCCCTCGCATCTCGCTCTCTAGCTCCCACGTAGCCTCTCGGGGTGAATGGTACTCCCACTGCACGAGCACTCGAGGAATGGATCGCCTCCGAAGCTGGGTCACCTGTGTGTCTAGTATGCGTAACGGTCGCTCTCTGTAGGACAAGTCCGGCTCCACATGAAGAGGCTCGACCTCCAAGACGTGAGAAGGATCGGATACATAACGTCTCAACCGTGATACGTGGAAGACGTTGTGTACGCCAGCGAGCGAAGGTGGCAGAGCAAGTTGATATGCCGAAGGTCCAACCCGCTCAAGAATCAGGAACGGTCCAATGTATCGTGGTGCGAGCTTCCCCGACTCCGAACCTCATAACGCCTCGGTGGGCGAGACTCTCAATAACGCGTGCTCGCCCACGGTCAGCTGGAAGTCGCGTCTCTTGGGGTCTGCGTAACGTCTCTGTCGGTCCTGGGCGCACGTAGACGCTCGTGGATCAACTTGACGGTGGCATGACTCTCGTTGATCATCTCGGACGTCGTCGGCTCGTACGTGCCACCGGGTCCCCAAAGACACGGGTGTACGCACTAGGCGTCCGTAGCGCCTCGAAAGGGGACATGCGATGGAAGCGTGATAACCTGGCACGTTGTACGCGAACTCCGACAAGCTGAGGTGCAGCTCCCAATCTCCACTCATCGTGAGTGCGCAGGCGCGTAGCATATCCTCGAGAGTCTGGATCGTACGCTCGGACTGTCCGTCGGTCTGTGGATGGAAAGCGGTGCTGAAACTGAGCGTCGTCCCGAGGGCCTCCTGGAATCTCCCCCAAAACCGAGACGTAAAGCGTGGGTCACGATCAGAGACGATCCGCGTCGGCACTCCGTGATGTCGGTACTGCCATGCTAAGTACAATCTCCCCATGTCCTCGGCCGATGTCCCTAATCGAAAGGGAATGAAGTGTGCGACCTTGGTAAGCGTGTTGACTATAACCCAAACTGCGTTGTGCCCCAATCGCGTCCTGGGCAGCCCCGTCACAAAATCCATCGTGATGATGTCGAACTTGCGCTGTGACTTCGGTAGGGGCTGTATCAGTCCAGCCGGCCTCCTACGGTCGGCCTTAACCTTCTGACATACGAGACACCTAGCCACGTACTGGGCTATCTCCCGGTGCATCTTTTTCCACCAGAAGTGTCTCTTGAGGGTCTGATACATCTTGGTCTCTCCTGGATGGATAGCGTATCCCGAGTCGTGGGCCTCTGTCAAGATCTTACTCTTGAGATCTGGGTCCTTAGGTACGCACAGGCGATCGTCAAACATAAGAGCTCCATCGTCAGCGATGTGGAATCGCGGTGCGGTGCCCTGAGGTACACTAGCGATGTACTTCGCCAAAAGTGGATCGGAAGGCTGTGCGAGTCGTCTATCCTCGTCCTCCGCCTCGAGGCGGGGTAGATGCTCCACGTCCTCCTGCTGG
The DNA here is from genome assembly GCA_037127355.1 of Schoenoplectus tabernaemontani. Taxonomy (NCBI): domain Eukaryota; kingdom Viridiplantae; phylum Streptophyta; class Magnoliopsida; order Poales; family Cyperaceae; genus Schoenoplectus; species Schoenoplectus tabernaemontani. The sequence goes on from CM073757.1 coordinate 12,137,987, forward strand.
TCGAGGAGGCGCCGATATGGCTCCCGGGGTCGGTCGGGAACCTCTGAATGGGCAGTCGGGTGCCCAGTGTCCCGGCTGCTGGCACGAATGACATACTCCGGGGCGAGGTCTCGGCGGAGCATGCTGGGGTCTCGGTGGGTACTGCGGGGACCTCGAGGGTATGGCTGGTATCTCTGTGGGTGCAACGGGGGCCTACGGGGTGGTACAGTGTGGGGGTCGCGGCGGAGGGAGCGAGGTGGAGGCTCCCTCGAAACGGGGTCGGATGTTGCGGGCGCGCCCGCGCTCCAATAAGGCTCTCCGGTACTCGGCCTTATCCATCGAAACTCCACCGAAGTACCGGGGTAGATGTCGAGGACACTAGCCAGAGCCGGCTGAAGTCCTCGAATAAATCGGGCTCGGCGTCGCGTTGGATCCGCGACTAGCTCGGGTGCGTAACGAGAGAGTCAAATGAACAACTCTCCATACTGACGAGCTGTCCGAGAACCCTGTGTCAGCGTCTCAAACCTGTATCGGAGCACAGATAACTGGTGCTCTCCCATGAAGTGAGCCCTAAATATGTCGGAGAAACGCTCCCACGACAAGGCTCGAACTCCACCCTCAAACTGAGGCTCCTGGGAGGTCCACCAGTGGCGAGCGTCGCGATCCAATAGGGTGGTCGCTAGCTCGGCCATGTAGGCCTCGGGAGTACGCGAGAGATGAAAAGTGACACGCACTGCTGCAAGCCACTCCTCAGCAGCGTCGTACCCGCCGCTGCCATCATACCGGGGTGTATGATGGCGCTCAAACTCCCGTAACGCAGAGACAAACGGATCCTGTGTCGTCTGTCCCGCAGCGCTCGCCTGAGTGGTAAACTGCGCCAGCCCAGAAAAGAAAGCCTGCATGAGCTGGGCCGGGTCAGTCCGGGGGTGAATACAATAGGCTGCGGCGGGGCCGCAGGCTGTGGCGGATCCATAGGTGATGGGGTACTGCGAGCCGCTCTGCGCGTATGGGTACCGGGAGAAGTGATCGGGGGAGACAGCGGAGACGGGGTACCACGCTCATCAGAGGCGTGCGGACGGTGCGTGGAACTGGCGGTATCGTGGGCCACATGACCCTCACTCGTACGTGGGCGTGAGGGCTGTGGGTCTGGTGGAGGTAGCCCTAAACGGGCCTGAGCACGGGTGCGAGGGGGATCGCGTCCCCCGGTGAAGGAACGGGTCATGACTGTAGAAAGGAATGTCTGCAAAGAAAATAACACAAGGACAGTAAGTAAATCGCGCTAACACTATCATTCCTTTTATTCTAAATGATGTATAAACTTGGTTTATTAGTTAGTTCATGTGTCACGTTCGGGTGATGGGATCCATGGGACAGCAAAATTTCGCCCCTTAGTGCGTATCGCGTGCCCCGTCTTTCCTAGACCTACCCCTAACAAACCTATGTCCAGTATATATTATTATTTTGTTTATTTATTCATCTTCACGGGATTTTTGAATGTTACCGTAGCATGATTTATATAAAATCGGATTATAAATTCATGCTCTGATACCACCGAAGGATGTCACACCCCAGAAATATTAAAACGGATTAGGGGTGCTTAATCCCGCCACGTACGCACGACGAGACGTGCGTACGAAAGACTAAGTGAATGAAAAACAAGGAAAATCCCAGAATAACAAAACAACAATAATAATAATACAAAACAAAACAGTCCAGAATATACAGATAAATACAACGCCAGACACCGGCGGGGCTAACTCCATCGGAATGGGTAGCAAAATCTCTCAAATAAAGCCCAAGAAAGAAACAAAAACCCGATGCCCGATAAGCCTTAATCATCTACCCGCCTCACTGTGCTGATGCGGCGAAGCACCTCTGATATCGCGCAGGACTGCTGCACCTAGCACTCTCATCAAAACTCGAACCCATACCTGTAAACCTGGATCCCACAACCACCGTGGAAACGTGAGTAATTTTAAAAATTACTCAGTACGGATTTAGATCCAGCCTTAAGATTTGATCTTCTTTCCTAGACTGGACCCAAATACCAATACCGAAATTTAAATGCAATGAATTATTTTAGTATATGTTAATGTATTATTATTTTATACATTTTGAGGACACCTCTACATGAATGACATGGAATGACAATATAACCCCGAAATAGAAAAATCTGTGGAAATAGTAATATAGTATAAAATATAAGATACGAGAAAACAAACACCCGAAATAAATATCCCAATTTGCAAATCACCGGATCTATCCCAGCGGGCGCCGCGGCGTCCCAACTTACGAACTTGGGCCTTGCTGAAAGTGGGCGCCACCACGACCCAACTTACGAACTTAGGACTTTATGTTTATGCGGCGCCATGCGCATAAACGCAATCGGGCTCCCGAGGCGATAACGCCCAGGAGAGTGAGCGTGCATAAGCACGTACTACGATATACTAAATCTGGTAATTCACCTTACAAAATAAAATCAAATGGATTAATGTCTTCAGTTGCCATATCGCCAAAAGGAGATAACTACTCGTGAATTAACAAATCGAAATCAAATGGGAGCCTACACTGTACCAACCAAGGGTCAGAGGACCGCATCCCGTAAAAGGTATCAAAACGAAATATAAACAAATGGGAGCCTACACTGTACCCACTAAGGCCAGTGGACCGCATCCCGACTTCCTCTGTACCAACTACGGGCCAAAGGAGAAAGCCCTTCGGACAATATTAGGATCCTAAATACGCCGGATAAATATAATAATATAATATCACGAAATAAATTCCAGTCTCGGATATGGCCGCCCACACTAAACACTGAAGTACACGGTATCCTAAATCGCTCAAATTTGGATTAAAAATTTAATCATATTAAGAATAATAAATCGACTGTATCACCTATTTTAATTTAAATTAGATGTTTATTAGTTTTAACTTGATTTACTTCACAATTAATAATTAAATTAGATTGATAATTTAATTAAGCGTTTGTTCGGGTTTGTTGTCTTTTCTTAAAAATTTCGGCAACATTTCTGCTTTACATTTACGCGGTGTCGGAAATTTTAGTTGCCCGTATTAGGGATCCGTTAAAATGTGTTTATCGTTCGTGATCGCTTTTATACGTTCATACCTTATTTTAAATTCGAGTTCATGGATTTAAATATTTAAATCAATTAATTTTAAAATAGAGAAATTGATTAATATATGATATTATATTTAATATATTTAGTATTATTCTTATTAATTTAAAATAGAGAAATTGATTAATATATAATATATAATATATCTAATATTTTATTCTAATATTCTTTTGCTTATTCAAAAAATGAAAGATTTAATTAATATATATTGTTATTTTATATATATATATTCTTTATTTCTAATATTCTTTTAAATCTAAAAATAGAGAAATTGTTTAATATATATATATATATATGTATATATATATACTCATATATATTCATTATATCCTAATTATCTTTTCTTATTAATTTTGCTTTTATTATTATGTATATGTATATATATTTAACATTATATTTAAATAAATTAGAAAAATAGTTTAAAATAAATTAAAAAGGAAAACTTAAAAGAAAATTTTAAAAATAAAAAGAAGTAAATTAATTTAAGAAAATTATTATGGTTTTATTACTGTGTTGGTGTTTTAATGTTCGGGATCATACGCTGACTACCAAATCGTTGGTGTCAATGCACCGATATCCCAAATCGAAGCGATCATGGAATATAATCATTTCCCGTATTAAAGTTTACGTTATTATCCATGGATACCGCCAAACCTTTCGGGCCGGCTTCCAATTAATTGATCACATTTTTACTTTATCACTTAGTCAATTTGCTACTTTTAAATCATTAGGCCTTAATCATTTTAAATTCTCAATCCGAAACGAAAAATTTAGATTTAATTATTTATAACTTAATTAGTGGCCTAATGAGATTCTTATCTTTCTTAAATCCTGCCTAATTAAAGCAAGCCTAAACTACCTTTTATAATTTCTTATTGAATTTCTCAATTTAGTTCCAAGCCCAAACGGCCCAATAACCTATTTAATACAAACCAGCTTATTAATGGGTTTAGCCCATTCCTCTAAAATTCTTGCCAACTCATTCCAAGGTCCATCTTAACCCATTAATATATTTAAAGGTAAAAACCTAATCCAGGCAGCAAGGACAACCTATAGGCAAGTAAAACAGGCAATTCAATAGTCAACTTCGCATGAAACTGGTATAACGATAAGCCACAGGGTCTAAGTAGGCAACAGAGGGCAATAGTACAAGGATGTTCAGAGCATCAGTGTCAAGTACTAGAATCACAATCACACACAAGCACTAACAGTACAAGGCAAATTAACAGGACCAACAAAAGTTCAGACAAGTAACTAGCAAGATGCCGCTTTAAACAAAGATGCTGTAACAAAATACCAATGGCTCGAGTCAGTACATCAAAGAATCGGTACCAACAACAACATAGTATAAAGGCACAGGCAACAACATACAACAAGCATAAACAACATGCAACTTATAACAGAAGGGCAACCTCAAAATCTAGCAATTTACCGAGTCGAAAGGCAAAGATAAAAGGAGTGGTACGAAGAACTGTAACAAACAACACAGTAACACACAAGCCACAAGTACCAAAGAAACAACACAAAGAAAAGACAACAGAGAACCACAATACCATATCGATTCGATGATCGGGCCCGATCGGTTCAACCCAAGCATCCTGCAACAAAGAAAGTCGGTCGTGGCCGGTACCGTAAATTAGAACCCAGAATAACCCATAGTCACAGCAAGCCAGACAGATACGAGCTCATCCCGAGACCACACTAAAGAATCGGTGGATCTCGGGGGTGAGAGGTACCTCACGTAACCACGTATAGAAAAAAAAATAATTAACACAAGCAACCAAAGACGCATCGCATACCGAACCAAAATAGGAGCTAGGGTTTTTACCGACAAGTCGTGACGTGCCGATAAAGGCAAAAAGGGGCGACAGGGGGGTGGTGCGTGTTATTTCCTCCCTCACCGCTACTCCCGGCTCCTCCTCTTTTCGGATTCACAAGCAAAGAAAAAGAACCAAGCAAGAAAAGTGATCTTAACGGTGTAATATCAATCTCAGCACATGAGAACAAAGCAAGCAAAACCAGAGAGGAGAAACGAGCCATTATTTATAAGGGGAGCGGGGGTGAGGCTCCAGGAGCGCGAGTGTCAGACGCGCGATCATGATCGGTGAGTAACCCTAGATTGACAGGTGACAGAGAAAAAGGGGCGACAGATCCAGGGTTTTCAACCTTGTCACAAAAGGACACAGCACAAACCGGGGGCAAGAGGGCGGAAAGGGTCGAAAATGAAGGCAACTTGTGACAGCGACAGGCACTCGGCTGCCCCGACAAGACAGCTAGGCGAGAGCCGCTGGAACTTTGGGGTTTCCGTCAACGGAAACAGGTAGAGGGGGGTGCTAGGGTAGGCTCTCGCCAGAGAGCAGATGGGAGAGCGGGGTGGAAAAAGGGGAAAAGGACTCGGGGGTTTGAACCAGAGTCGCGAGAGAGAGCAGAGGGGAGAAGAGACGAAGGGACGGGGGATTGAATGCGAGGGGACAGGGAGTGGTGCAGAGGGGAAGGCAGCGGAATTAAGGGAAGAGAGAGAGAGAGAGAGAGACCGAATTAATGGAGAGAGAGAGAAGAGGAGGGTTCATTAATTGAGAGATTAAATGAAGAGAGAGAAGGAGGAGAGAGAAAACCATGGGGGTTAAGATCCTCTGTGGCAGAAAATTATGGCTATTGGTGTGGTGAATTGTTTTGAAATCGAATATTTTACAAAATGTCCTATTATTTGCTGTTATTAATATATATATATATATCTATGTATGTTTATATAACGAGACATGTTACTTACAGATTGTCTCAAGCCATTCTTATTTGGATTTTGAATTTTATCGATTTGTTGTTTATTTCAAACTTAACGTTTATTTTATATTAAATTTTAAATTTTCAGTTCCTTTAATCCAATTAGAAATTGAATTTGCATCCACTTAATTTCGTAGGTCATTAATAAATAGCAAAAGAAAATTTAAAATTTATTAAACGATTTATTTATCTATTTATTAAATATTATACATATACATATATATAAGTATATCCCCTTAATTGTTGAATTAAATTATTTATTTATTTACGTTAATTTAATTATGATCATTAATGCCTAATTAAAATTCACAGTTTAACACTTTGTTTCTGTTGCTTCTTTCCTTATCAAACTCTTGTTTGATGCAAAGAACTCAAAAAGTAAGATAATAAAATGTTTTTCATTAATTCTTTCATAAAATTAAGTGCTATCCATTATGCAAAGAACTTTATTATTTTTAACATAGTTAAAAAAAAATTAATTCTGTTTTATGACTCATAATAATTAAATCAAGTGAATTTCTATCTATCTTAAAAAATAGTACAAAAATCCTAAAAAATATATAAAATTTAATCTATAATTAGATTTTCATATGAAAATTATTTTGAGCGGTTGAATTGATCATTTAAAGTTTGAAAAGAAAAAAAAATGATCCGTATATTAGCACCGTAGCATAACTCTTTTGATGCCATATAAAATATCTCCTCAATGCTGCAATATAAGAGCACTCGACGGATGCCAAATAAATTGGTGTTCCTTATTCATAACATAATTATTTTTGTAATTTATTATTAAATTATTTTTCTTAGTTAAAATATTTGTCTTTCTACATTATCTTGGTTATCATTCCTCAGTAACGCAGATAAAAATAATTTGTGATAAATCCAATTGCATTGGCAAATCAACGTAACAAAATGTCTTCCGTACGAGAAAATTGTAATATTTAATTACATCAGAACTATTTGAAAACTTCAGCCTTCATCATATATATATATGCTCAAAATAATCAATATAACAGAACATGGGTTTTATTATGTGTGTAATCATGCATAGGAGTTTTTATTTTTTATTTTTTTACATTTGAAATCCAATGCAGCTTTGACACCTGCAGTGAGAAATATATATAATATATAGATAGTCCATTTATATAATTTATTTAAGAGGAATCGATTTCCACAGAAACTGATTGGCGTTTATTTTTATGAAGTCCAAACTTCTATATGGGCAGTGAATTAAGATCACTTAAACTAAGGAATCTTCAAACGAGAAAAGATAATTTCACATGTCCAACAATTTTTTTTTTCTGAATATTGAAACTTGGAAGAATCAGTCAAGAAAAGGGTACAAATAACAATTCACCAGTACAGATAAATCCACATGCAAGACATTCATACTATTCGACAGCATAATTCACTGGGTACTTTTAAATAAGTTATAATTTCAAGAAATGGAGAAATCCGTTGAAATAACTATGAAATGGAAACGACTTCAAAGACATTTTTAAAAGAAAATATGCAGCAGAGAGAGAAGGTATATGGCGAAATCTCCCCTTCAAGTTAACAGAGAGTTAAGTCACATGCGAACATTCTTATTTTGCATTTGTAAATTGTAAGTCAACTAGGAAATGTTCTCCATCATTAGGCCATAACATGCAATCCTGATTTTTTTTAAAAAAAATGCCATTATGATACTCAAATGTTGTTGAGGGTATATTTTGCTTCATAATGATTTGTTGGCCTTATTGCAGGACAGGTGGTTAGTTCAGAGATGAGTATTTTTTTTTTTAGTATTTAGCTAAAACACAATTAATGTGAATTGTCAACATCACAAATTCATAATCATACGTGCATTTATGAATACAATAACAAAGTTGTTGAGCGAAAAGGATATGCGGTGGTTCTTCTGTGGCGCATGCAAAACTGCAAAAACATGTGGTTATAATAAATTGAAAACAATATCCTTTTTCTAGCTAGTGAAATAGTACAACAGTATGCAATTGCAATATGGAATAGTTTACTTTGTCAAACTGAGCTATTTCTTCCGTTTTCTTTCTCTTAAGTGGCAATATTTATTTGTTTATGTTTCTAATGCTTCAAAATCATTTATTTAAATTTTTTTATAATATATCTTTGCTGGAATTTATAATTCTTAGAACTCTTATTTTTGTTTTTTTTTCCTTTTAAGAGTTGGACAGTTCTAGCAGCATGCCAGTCTATATGTCAATGACTCAATGTAGAATATTTGCTAAAAAACTGTAGATTATTCTTTCTCGTGTACAACAACTTAGAAATTTTACTTGAGAGAGTTTCTTCACGCGTGTTTTCATTTTTTTTTCATTTCTATTCATATTTTTTTTATCCAAACTCTATAATATAATGTATACATTATGCAATCCAATTATATTAAAATGTTAAATTCAATTAATTATATCATCAGCTTAATTCACACCATAATGCATTTGTACTTGTAGCATTTCTTACTAGGAAGTCAACATTTCTTAAAACTGAAAATCTTGATAGGCCATTTCCTTGATAATATCCACTGCTTTATATATAATAAATAAATGACGGACAATGTATGAAGTTCTCTGTTTTCTTATATGTTATGATGTTGATGGAAAATATTATTTTTCAATGTTCTTTTATCAAGGATGGACAAGGATATAAATCTTATCAATTGCATAGACTTTGTTTAATTAATCTTAAACTTGAGATTTACATGACATATATCCATACTTTTATGGAGTTAGAGCATGTCATTTTTATTATTTTAAGTATGTCGTTATCAAATTTGAGCCGGGTCTTTCAAGCACGTCTAAGATTTCGCATTAATTTGCATAATTAATATCCGTTAATTTTCAAAATATAAACAAGTCATATCTATTGGAGTATTTCTTATATGGATTTTTCCCAGAATAGATAATGTATATTCTTTTTAATATTTCCCGTTACTCTGTATATTCACTACATTTTTTTTTGTTTCCACGTGTTAATAAACTGATTGACCAACATTTTTCTGAATAGAAATGAAAATTCTTTAGATCTCGATCTCCTGCGCGTGTAAATTTCAACTTAGGAGATGCATGTTAGAAACATCCATTTAGGTATACTAGGCTATAATTTGAGATTCCTTAAATAAATAATTAATAATAATTTTTTTTAAATATATTTAATAAAATTTCACATTAAAGAAAATTTAGATATAATATTTTTAAATTTTAAATAGTAATAATAATTATAATAATAAATAATATGATTAAATACATAATAATTTATAAATAATTATAAAAAGTTAGATCATTTTAAGAGTTAAATTTCACCTTAAGTATATTATACAAATTATTTTAAATGAGGAGAGAGAAATTATTTATATGAACCATTGGATTCAAGAAAATGAAAAGATTTAACAAAATCGATGGTGGAGAAAAGTGATGATGTGATATATTTGAGATGTTTGAAAATTTTAATTCTCTTTATGTATTAAGAATTTGAAAAGTCATTTAACCTTCTGAGAAAAAGATTAAATAGGTGATATTAGACGATTTTTGGTAAAAACTCTCACATCCTTTTTTTTTGCATAACATTTTTAAATATCTGGAGGTTGTAAATTACGGAAGAATAATAGAAGTTCACCTAGTATCAGACTTCAAATTGTATGCTTAACCCAATGAAATTCAAGGCAATGTGGCTGCATTGCAGTTGTGCAAACAAAAATTTGTAATACTTAAATATATCCGAAACTCCGAATACATTAATTCCTCAACGTCTGCATGCGTCCAATTAACATCTCTCTTCATTTCTTTTTGTATACTATTACATGTACGAGCATTGCCCTTTCAAATGAGCAACAAAATAGAGGTGGTTATGATTGATTACGATTGATTATGATTGTAACTATTATTATAATCAGAAAGAAACTATGTTCGTTGTGCATGACTCTTTTACGTGAAAATGATATATGTAGTACTAATGTTATTATAATTAAATAATAAATTTTACTCAGATATAATTTACATTTTAATTATAAGAATTAACTTCTAATTTTTTAAATAAAAATAATTCAACATTTAAGAAAAGATGATTTATAAAATAAAATATTTTTCTGAGTAAATCTGTCCAGAGATAGTTTTTCTGAATAAAAATTAAATAGTTGGTGGTTAATTTATTCGATGACAATATTTTTTAGAACATCTTTTATTAATAAGTATGAAATATACAATAATTGGAGAGAACATAGAAATACACATTGGTTCATCTCCTTTATCAATTTTATCCAGTTTTGAATATGCAACATCTGTATTAGAAAGCATTTAAAACTACACAGATAACAGATTGATGTAATTTTAGTAAATTTTCTATATTAACTCACACTTCTATCCTAAAATAACATATCATTGCATATGTTCAAAAATAATTCTGCAATTAAAGCTTTTAGAATAATAAATTTGTGTTGGAAAAAATAACTAAATTGTTGGTATCATTTCCATATTAGCACCACTTTTTCCTCTAATGTTTAATGAAACTAATGGAGAAAAAGAAGAGAGATATGCTAAAAAATCTCTATCGTTTATTCTTTAAATGATTAATTTGGAGCATATGTTCAAAGTATATTTCGGACAATAAATATATATTAGATACAAAAATAATGGACACATTCATTTCTTATGTGCTTTATATTATAACTAGTTGTGTACCTGCGCGTTGCAGTGATTTTTTTTATTTAGATATAGAAAAATATCATAAAATAATATATATGTCATTCTAATATGAAAAAAATCAATAAATGAAAGATCAATTACAAGATCAATTACAGATGCTATATCAGATATAATCTTGTATGATTTTCTCAATTTTTAATTTGTTTCCTCCTATATGGCAAATAAATGGAGAGGAATACAAAATAATGGACGTTATCGTGTTCGTCTGATTAGTTAAAATTAATGTAAATCATTAGATGAGGGATATTTTGGGATATAAAAAAATTGAAGGAAATAATAAAAAATGGATCGTCCAATTCTTAACTGCTTTATAAAATAGTATAGATATAGTATATTATTTAACAAAAGTTGCTGTTAGCTTTAAACATACGAGACTGGTTGTTCATGGTGTTCATGCCCCTTGTCTTCCATTGTCAGGTTTGATTTGGTCCATTTGATCCGCAAAGTTATTATCAAAAGAGTAGTTGATTGGCAAACTAATCCGCATATCAGGCCCAACCACAATCCCTGAAATTTTACAGATATAAAAACCGTTAGTTGATATATATAGCCAAAATAGAGAGACAAAAATATTATTTTCCAACATCAATGTAATATGCAGAAAGAAAGTAAACAACGACCATAAAAAAATCATGCAATAGATCCCTATCAAAGTCAGTTTAATTACTTCTGTTACAAAGACAAAAAGTCTCTGGCAAAAAAAAATTGAGTTGATAATGGTTTTTTCTATAAAACAAGTTAAAGAAGTACATGCTCTTGGATATATTATGTGCTTTTTAAAAGAGAAGGGATCCCTTGACGATGGTTTATCTTGACAATCTTGATAATTGATCTTTAAATAAATATGAAAAAAAATTAAAATAAAAAATCTTATAGATATGTCCTTCTACTTAAAGATTAATGGTGATTTAAATTTCATATAATTTCATTAACATTTGATAGTCCATTAAAAACTATTAAAATGTTATGCAATTTACAACGGTTTTAATTTAACGGTCTTTGATGAACTATCAAATGATAATGAAATTACATAAAATTTAAATCACCATTAATCTATAAGTACAAGAACATATCTATAAGATTTTTTTTCTATTTTTAAAATTTTTCGTATTTGTTTGAAAATTTACTGTCAAGATTGTCCAAAATAACCATTGTCATGTCATCCTTTCCCTTTTTAAAATGAGTTATTTCACGGGAGATAACTCGTTACAGCCCAGTTATCAATTTCATTTCATTTTTCAAGTAAGGATTATCATCAATACATTGAAAATGATTAAAAGATCCCATAATGCTACTGTCCCATATCAGGGCCGTAAGCAAGGCAACATATATCCTGTTCAAAAGCATAAGACTTTAAAAAGCCAGCATTATCCACTAATCAACCGATAATTAGACTAAGGAATTTAAAGCAATCCATGAATGAACTTGATCTGGGAGGAACTAATTGAAATTCAATTTTCTTTAAACCATGTTGAAAATTAGAACTTGTTAAATAACTTGGGCATACATCTGATTGATATATCTGGGATAAACTGGGTAAAAAGTATATATGCTTTATATAGCTATACCGGGGACTGGTTTTAAAGGCTAGAACAATAGTTGTAATATTTTACTGTGAAAATAGTATATATTGCTTGCAGCAGAGGGATTTCTCTTTTACTGGTACAAAAACATTTAGCCTATGTGGACAATAGAGGTGATAATAAAGTACCTGGGGGTAGAATTTAAGTTTGAATGCAAAAAGAACAGCCAACGGCATGCCGATAAAGTAGAAGGCTACTAAGTTGGTCCATGCTGCCAAATGTTGCCACCCGCATCCTCTCGCAACACCTAAAATTAATCAATTACAATTATCAACATGTCATATTAAGGAGAGGTAGTAGGTAAATAGCTGTGAAACCATCCTGGCATGACTGAAGTATAGTTGTAAAGTTTGTAAGAAAAATTTAGAAAGTAAAATTGTAAATAATAACGTACTGAATAAGGTAGGAAACATTTTGACTTTCAGCAACAGAACTCTTACTGGTATGTCAATGAATTCATTATTTTTAAGGGACCAAAATAAAAAAATTCTGGAGAGTGATTTCTGTTTTTTCAAGTTTATATTTCTTGGTTGTAATTCAAAGATTTTGATGGCATTTTAGAATAATTTTTCACACAAATTTATTAAGCTAGAATGGCAATCCGACAGATTTTGTATTATTAAATTAAGCGAACAGTTAACCGTTAAACCTCACCAGAGAAAACTCCTTGAGCTGAGTCAAAAAGGATAGAAACAGCGAGCAATGGAGTCATATATGCAAATGCAGTGATGATATCCTGGCTATTACTGAACAGACTGGCCCAGAGGTTGTGACAAATAGCAAGTAGAAGAATAACAGTGGTAGCAAGAAGAACTGACAACTTCAATGTCACTGATACAGCATTTTTTGCTCGTTCTATGTTCCCCGCACCGATCTCATTTGAAACACGTGTGCTGAGATAACAGAATTTTGCCATAGGCTTGGGTCAACATGACATTAGCAGTTAGTGTAACATTTGAAATTCAATATTTTTTTCAGCGGACCTCACTGCTGCGCTGAATCCATAAGTGATCATGTATGAAATTGCCTCTGTGTTCACACTGCATTTCATGTAACCAATTATATGTATTTGATCAAGTTTGAAAAATCAAACAAATGTGAGATGAAACTAAGAGGTGTACATTCAAAAATTACCACATAGCAATCAATGAAGTGCTTAGCTCAGAATTTGGCATCAGACCAGCGAGTAAAACCAGAATCTCGAAAGCCCAGTACTCGAAGCTGTATTAAGGAAAAATGTTGGATGTGCTTCTTAAATATGAGAACAAAGTAATATTTTATTGATTATCTGTTACTGTTGGTACCAGAATGTACAAGTTAGTAGGATAGCATATCTGTAAAATTATATATATCCATTCCTTTCGGTTGGTTTCATTTTTTTATTATCTAGTGGTTTCTATTTGATGGATCATTTGGCAATGGCTTTTTTTGTCAATTTTGAGTTCTTGACAATAGTTTTTCAAATAGAATTTTTTTCTAGATGTATTTATGAACTTATGGATTGATTATGTTTCAAATTTGATACAATTTATATGTCATTTGATGTTTCATCAAAGACCATCAAAATTACATAAAAATTGCAAAAACCCATATTTTAATGGTCATTAATGGAATCAGATAACACCTAAATTGTGTGAAATTTGAAACACAATTTATCTATAAATTGAATGATATATAAAATCTTTTTCTTTTCTATTTTTAAGAATTTTCTGAATTAATTTGAAAATTCATTGTCAAACAATCCCTAATTTAATTAGATTGAAAAGAGAGCTTGTGACTAAACATAAAACGCTGAAGCCTGTGATCAAAACCTATCACAATCAGTACTCTACATGTAATATTTAGTGAAAGTTCAGTCCTGTACAAATGTGTGCCAGTCAATCCATACCAACAGCACACGTTTCTCGAACTGGAACAGGATATCAGATGAGCCAATTATTATGCACCACACAGAACAATAACACACACACACACACACTAATACTAACCAGACCATAATTGCTGAAGGAGCAGCCAGCTTCATGCTTGGTAAAACATGCTTAAAGGCCTCCATTGAGAACCCTTCCCAAGTATTCTTGAAATCCTTCGAATATTTCACATAACCTGCAAGCATCAGGCAAGAAATGCACAAAGAAACCGACCCAGAAATGCTGGTCCCCACGAACCCCAGCTCAAACACATGCACCAGCAGGTATGTGATCAAGATGTGTGCCAACAGTGGGATCAATGAGCACACGACAAGTGGCATAACCACTGTCTGTGTCTGGAGGAATCTCAGGATGCATTGTAAGTATCCGTATGCAAACAGACCAGGGATGAGGCATTTTAGATATAATCCTGCCATGCGGGACACCTCGGGCTGTTGGTGCAGCAAAATGAGGATTTCTTCTGAGAAAAACCAAAAAATAGAGATGATAATGCAGAAAAGTGTTGAGATTATGAATGATGATTGGAGGTAGATGCCTAGCATGTGGTATAGTTTTGCTCCATAGCCTTGGCCACATAGTGTCTCGAGGGACCCACTCAGGCCAGTCTGAAAAGGCAAAATGAATTTATTACTGGGAGAGGAAAAAAGTATTATGAGAGATTATTGGGTATAATTAAATTTGTGGACCATGATCAGTACCGATACAACTTGAGGTCTTTGTCAATACAGGACTTGTACCAGAATGACCACTACCAGTACAACTAAGAGGTCATGATCACTTTAACAGAGCTCGGTTCTCCTATTAAGAATTTAGGATTGTCACCAAACTAATATCTCTCTTAAGCATAAACGCATAAATTGTTTCTTTGGATGGTTTTAAATAATGAAATTCTTACAAAGGACAACCTATATAAGCACAAATGGACAGGGATACCTCTTTTGTCTTTTGTTCAGCCCCCAAAACTGTAGTTCATTTGTTTTTCAAATGTCCTTTTATTGTTGATTTTTGGTGTAAGATTATTATTGATCATCCACAGAGGAGTTATTTAAATATTAATTCTATTCTTCATTTTTAGAATTCTTGTTTACTGTTACACAATTTTCACTATTGGAGAACACTATTAGCAGCTACTGTATAGATATTATGGTTGGAACGTAACAAAAGAGTGTTTAACTCATCTTCCCCTCTAGGACTGCTAATCTTTATTTCTTTATTTTGTATCTCTTAAACTTTTTGACAGGGTCCTCTAGTAATCTTGAGCATATCCTAGTAATCTATGGACCCAGTTTTTCATATCTTGGTTCCAATAGTTCCACCTGTTGCTTCTAGTAACACTTCACAGGTTGGGTGAACCACGCATCTTCCCTGGGGGATGATGAGGATTAGTTGGATTACTAAAGTGACAGTTGTAATAAGGATTGTTCTAGGATTTGTTAGCAGTGTTATTTTTGGTTCCTTGAGAGAACATTTTGACTCAAATTAAGGGGTGGTTTTGTTACCCCAGCAGCTTTGGGTTTATGTCTCATAAACCTTAGCTTTGTCAAGACTTGTATACTTCCGTAAATAAATGAAAGCAGCACCAGTTGGGGTGCTTTTTCTTTTAAAAAAAAAAGGTCGGCACCAAATCCTATAAGTCATAATCAGTGGATTTGTAATTGTAGCACTGATTCTGTGATTGCATATAATAGTACAGCTTTACTAAAACAGGAAATAGTTACCATTCACGATTTTACTGATATTGATACAATCAAGGACATGACATGAACTTCACTGGTTTTCTATTTCTTGTTAAGAATTCATCAAACTAAATTCTGTTAGATATTTATAATTTCTACTATTTATGACTATATCGTTGTCATATACATTGACTATTCAAAAGTAATGTTTATGACATGTCTAGAATACTATAATATCCTGACATAACCATACAACCCTACACCAAATTAATTAAAATATCTTATGTTTATTCCGGTGGAAAATGTTATACGTGTACATATTGCTCCAAGGATAAGACGTCTGTCTGTTTGAAGCCTTGAAAAGATGGAAAAAAAGATGGAAGAAGTTTGGACTCTTATTAGAAGTTCAAAAAGAGAAATCAAGTGCAATCAGTCAATTACTGCTATGATGAATACAGCATGAAGGAAAATTAAGAGGAAAATTCACTATTAATTTGAAGAAAAAATAAATAGTGCCCATGTTTTGTTTCTGAGGATGTGCTCCACAAGTTGGATAGAGGAGGAGAGGGTATGAGAGGGGAGGAAAATTTTAATTTGTTATTTGCTTCATAAAATTTATGTGAAGAGAAAGAAAAAAAAAATTATCCCTTCTATCCTTCAAATTAATCCTATGATTGTGGGCTCCATCGTTATAGGTGGTGGGGGCAATCCGTGACCGTGAGGCAAAGTAGGGTACTGTATCAGAACCCAATTTCAAAATGACACTGGTTACCCAGTAATAAAAGAACTGGTCCATTGAAATTTGACCAGGTTTAATTTAAGCCAGGTTCTTCTCCTCTCCAATAATACACAGTGATAGGGCCACGTTTCTACAAGCCAAGCCCAATAAATACTTACTAGGTCATGGTTATGGGAAGAATATTCTCTTGAGTTAATTAAAATTTTAAGTTTAATCTGGTTCAATCCGGGCAGTAGAATTTGGATCCCGGTCAGAATAGTTACGACGGTCAAGATTAGATTTACGGAGCCTCTTCAAAACTGAAGTTCAGACAGTAAGCTCAAAATTCAAAATTTAAATTACTGCAAATAATGTGAATTCTATGATTATGAACCACCTTCATATCTCTACAAACAGGTCCTAAATGAGCTTGCAAGCTTATAAGAGCATATGTAGGACTCAACAATGATTACTCAAAAATAGTACGACTTCAAGCTCTAGTTCGTGATACTCGAATAGTTTCCGAATCAAATATTATTGGGTTCGGATCAGATCACATTTGAAATAGTTTGATTTTGAATTATCTCGAATTTTAAGTCATCTGAATTCGAATTAGATTGGATCAGATCGGATCTCATCAAATTATTTCGGATTTCGGATCGTCTCAGATCAAATCGGATCGAAATATATTTTACCACCTCTAAATTCATCATCCAACATATGAGTCATCGCATATAACGGTTCGCGATTCATAAACACCTAATGATTAAATCACCGTTATAGCTAAGATGTGTCATGATTTGACATGATAATGACCATTAATGCATGATAATTATGACGAATCTTATATAAGACCCCTCTCTCGGACTATTTTGGGAGAATTCTTTCACAACTTATTCTATATAGGATGAATTGAGCACAAAACACACACACTCTCCTTATTTTCACATACAATTTGGATCTCTTAGATTACTTTTTTTTTTTATGGCGTGTTCAGAAGTAACCCACGTCCGGCAATGAATATAGAATTTATATTGATTTTCACAGTTCGCGTGGGTGAAAAAAAATTAGTTTGAATAAAAAAAAATTCCCACGGATGTGAGTACACTTCGAACGGGGCCTTAATGTAAAAATTATTGGATAAATATTGCCTGCTCAAAAGAACATATAACAGTGTAGGGAAAAAGGGCTTCAAAAACATTATTTACACATACATATTCATATATTTAAGTTGAAAACTAATGCAACATTAAACAACCAAAACTTTTCTTTTATAATATTTAAAATTCACATTGAAATATTCATAAAATATAATCATATATTTTTTTTGAAGTATCTCTGTTTTTTTATAGTCTGAGGCTCTGGGCCAACTGCCATGGAATCTCTGTCCCATTTCTGTGGAAAAAGTGCAAAGAGCCAAAATCATCAGGGAAACCATGTTAGACGGACCTGCAGTACTATATTTACTGTGTACCCATCAAATGCTACATTGTTAGATAAGATCCGCTAGGAACTTATGTACTTTTTAGATACTAAACAATATATCTGCAGTGTATTTTTTTATTTAAATATAAAAATATTTCAAGATAAAAAAAAATTGATCTAATATTAAATTATAAATTACCAAATTATAGAGAAAACCTATAATAAAAATCAGATTTAATATTAGATAAGATTTTCTGTTCAATATGAGTTATAATTCATGGTGTTTATGTTAAGAAAAGTGAATTATTTCAATATATATTATTATCATTAATTTCTTATCAAACATATATAAAGTTATTAATCATAGTGCATACCTTAAGTCTTAAATCAAATTTTTATATCATAACATATATAAAAAGATATTGAGTATTCTAATTTATGTGTATAAATGAAAATAATAGAATAAATGGGAAAAAAATGGAGAGAAAGCGAGTATCAATGGACGCGATTATATACGTTCGATCAACTAAAAATAGATATAATAAAAAATATCATGATAAAAAATGGATCCTCAAACTCTTAGCTGCTTTATATAATAGTCATCTTCAAACTCTTCTTGACAGCTGATTATTTTTATCAGTGAAAGAATAAAATGGGTTTGGTCAAATTTATATATTATGATATATTTTAAAAGTACATGTATACCAATGTTGGCACGCACTATACATATATTTATATGTACGTGAAAATATATTCAAGAATGTAGCTTTTCTTTTTTTTTGGTGATGAAATCAGTAGATTTCAATTTTTTATTCTTATCAAAAAACGATGACTAGATTTTATTTTTTATTTTTTTCAAAATAAACATATAACAACATTTTATAATAACTTCTGCGGATCGATCTGATCGGAACGTTTTGATCAGATAATCAGGGGCAAAAAAATTCTCCATCCGAGAATAATACTAGAAAACGCATCCTCAAAACAGACCTTTTTTTTTCAAAAAGCTCTTAGATTTCCTTGAAAATTTTGCATGCAAAAAATTTAATCTATGCATATCAATAGAGGTGACTAAATATCATCTAATTTAAAAAAATCATTCTATTAATTTGAACCTACACCTAATCTGATCCGACATTTTAAATCAAAGTGAATAATCAGTATACGGCCTAATCTGACTTACCCTATTTAAAATTTAATAACATTTAATTTAATTAAAATTTTAAAAATTTTAAAATTAATTTATAAACTAACTCCATTCGACTCGATATGAATCCGACGTGACTTTTATGACCGAATCAAATTAATCCAATCTAACCTGACTCGCTTCACAGATTACCACCTCTACGTACAAATTGGATATTTGGATGTCCCTCGTATTGAACATTGAATGGTATATAATTTTAGATCATTTTTGATAAAAATAAGAAGACATAAAAGAAGTGATAAATTGACAATCCGATAGAAGATTCAATATATATTTCTTTTATATACTTTATAAATGCGTTATATATGTATTACATTTCATATAATTTAAGCCAAAAAAGACATCAACACGAATAAACTTAAAATGTTAATTGTTCTAGCTGCTAGAAGTATTGTAACAAATGAACGATTTGGTAAATGTTCAGCGAGATAAAAATTCATGATTCAGATATAATTTGTGTATTATTTAGAAATAGTTCGTTTATATATAAAAATATTTAAATACTTAATATTTTATAAATTAAATATAGACTGATGCATTATTTGCAAACTTATATATAATATTTGTTAGAAAAAAATACCAGCTTATTTATAATCTTTATGTTCATTTAAAAATATTTTATAAAGAAATACATACAAATATGGATCCTATGTCTAGATGTGGCCACAAAATATCATACAACAAAAATAAATGATTGATTTGACCTGTTGGTGCTTCAGTCACGTGAAGCTCTCACACTTCATTCACAAATAATTCGCATATTTAGCGAATTATATGAAAATGAACGAATTAAATGTGATTTTATTCGGTTGATGTTTAAATCCGAATAATTTATAAATTATTCATGAATCTTGTTATTAAGATTAGAAGAACCACCGATCATTTTTTTTATATTTGTACTCAAATTATTGTACAGCCGATTAGAACTAGAAATTATTCTATAATTTTTTTTAACCCGCGCGCTTATAAGTCTAATTTAGCACGACATAATTCATATTTTTATTATTTTTTATTGAATTTCAACATAAAATTGCTACTTGGAGGGTTGTTTTTTAAATAATAAGTCCATACATGTGCATGAGCTTCTTCTTAAATAGATCTGCCAACTGCTCTCGTGGATGTATTTTTTTCCTGAAAATATATCTATAAGACTATGTTTCTTTTTCTAAAAAATATAAATATGCACTTATATATATTATTACAAATTATTGTAAAAAAATAGGTTATAGTATTTTACAAAACGTAGAAAGTTATCTTTTGGACTCAAATTTCTAGTTAAAACTAAAAAATCATTAATCTAATCTTCATATTAAAATGAATTAGCAAATTAAATTTATTTATTTTTAGAAATTTTTACTATTTTTTTTATAGGAAGAAAATTATTATTGTGGATGAATCATAATTCTCAAATCAAATCATTTTTTTCCATCTAAAAAATAGCAAAAAGATTTAAAAAAATATAAAAATTTGATTAAGATTTGAATCGATTATTTCTAATTTAAAATTAAATTTAAATTAGATTTGAGTCCAAAATACCGATCCTCATGCTTTGCTACGATATATTTAATGGAAGAATTTTCTTGCGCGATTCTGCACATTTTTTACTAATGACCGTTGTACATATCTAAAACTTCATCTTTAGATCTCTTGTAATAATTTGGAGTAGTCAAATTGATCAACACAAAACCTCGATTTATTTTATCTATGCAATCTATCTATTGCATATATAATAATATATATCATATGGTAACGCATCACGTACGTTGGCAATACGATCATGTCCGCGCATTTGAACTATTATTATTTAATTCACTATTAATTCATCCATAAAGGGACAAAATTGCAACCCTAGATCTTTATATTCTGAACTACCACAAGTCTATATATTATAATTGTATGGTTTGACTAGAGATATGTAAAGAATTAATGGTGTGTGATCTCAGGAGTTTCATCATTTTCAGTGAAATACATAAATGTGGACCAAAATAATGATGCGCATATTGATTAGAATACATCGGTACGCAACTGGAGATATAAATTAATGTATGTGAGATGTGAAATCGCGACAGTAAATTATAACAGCGCCAGTTCAATATATATTTATTATATGAAATTATAAATGCAGATATGAAATTGAGAGATTAATATTATTATTATATTGACAAAAAACTTTTCTAGTATAAGGAAATTTAGCTAATAATTAAACCTTTGGAATAAAAAAAATGAAGCAGTAATTAATTCACAACCCCTTCAACAGAAAAAAAAAATTTGTCACATTTATTTGAGGTTGAAGTATCATGCCAATTGTCCAGTACTTGTTCCAATTAATTATATTCCATCTGCAAACAAATATTTTGAAAATAATTATGTTTCCCTTTATAAAAGCCTGTATTACGATATTTTTTTTATAGAAGAATTAGAGATCTTAAATTCAAATAATCAATGACCCGAAAATATGCCATAGTTTAAGGAGACCGGAAAAAAATGCTATAGTTTGAGAACTTAAGAATATTTTTTTTTCTTATGATAGTAGTAGATGTTGTCATATATAGACCTTAACCATGTGAACTTTTTTAGTTAATCCATTTGAACTGAACGATATTATGTTAGTACTACACTAAGCGAGAAAATAAAGAACAATTAATATCATGATCGATCAGATTATATAATAGTCTGTATTTAAAAACAAAAAAATGTTAGAATTAAGCATCATTTCGTCAGTCTTTTTTTTTCAAATTTCACCAACTGCTTTGCCAAAATTAAAGTTCTAACTTCTAAGGCGACTAACTAAATAATACACAATTAATTGTAGTGATCATTTAGATGATACAGATCAATTTCAAATTGATATCATTTTCTCTAAGAAAAAGTCAAGTTTTGCATCTATAAGGACTTTCATATTTTTGGCGCACCAGAAATGTGCATCAAAGAGTAAACGTTCATAAGGAAATATGAATTAATACCACAAGTCCACAACCCCCAACCACCACCAGAAAAAGTAAGTAAGAAAAGAAATATAACATAAGCAATATATTAAGAAGAAGATCAAACCGAATTTTAGTATAGCTTTAAGTCAGGTTGAAATGTACATACCATTAGGGCTAATCCAGTGACGGTACCCCACGAGTTGCCAAGCGTTGCACCAGCAAGCTCGGTGTCACCGATGTGTCCGGCAAACATGACGGACACAAGCGTGATAGCGTAGTACGACATGCTCGTCAGTATCATCGGCAACGCGAAGAGAAGCTGCCCCTTTGCCTCGTCTATGTCGACCAATTTTTCCAGCCTCCATCCTTTCCTTGCCTCCCAGTCCTTGGACTCTAGCAATGGCGCTGTATGAGACATCTTTCTATGTATGCAGCTAAAGGTTGCTAGAAGCTGTGTTACTAGCTTTGAGTAAGAAGGGGATTTAACAGCGGCGTGATATTCTTGACCTTTGAATATGTGTTTTTGAAGACTTGTGTGGATGTGATGATGCCTGCTTTGTGGACCTTCTCTTTGTTATATATATTATTTTAAAAATGATATATCACGAGAATATATAACTTGGATGCATGTACAGCCAGCTTTATATGCACCATTGAATTAAATTAATTACTATTATATGGGATTGTGTGGTGGTCTTAATTAGCTTGGTGTGTATGCATTTGTGGTGATGCATGCTTCATAGTTTTCATTTTTTTTTTTTACTTCAATTGCCAGAAACAAAATATATAGCTCTACAGGAAAAAAAAATGAAACTAATTACTAGAATTTGCCAATTTGGCACGGCCCAATTTGTTAGTTAATTATACGAGACAATCAAATTGAATTGAACGTATGTTTGTTCACTAATTAAATCCACTTGATAAACATAGTTAATGTGGATGTCAAAAACCATTATCTAGTGGCACATTTGAGTCTTCACGATAGTACACACCAGAGTATTTGTTATGTGATTTTTTCATAAAATGATTTCATTAATTATTTTATTTACGCGCAAATCTTTTGTTTTTCTCCTTCGTATATAGAATTATACATATAAAAAAAATATATAGCTCTACAGGAAAAAAAAATGAAACTAATTACTAGAATTTGCCAATTTGGCACGGCCCAATTTGTTAGTTAATTATACGAGACAATCAAATTGAATTGAACGTATGTTTGTTCACTAATTAAATCCACTTGATAAACATAGTTAATGTGGATGTCAAAAACCATTATCTAGTGGCACATTTGAGTCTTCACGATAGTACACACCAGAGTATTTGTTATGTGATTTTTTCATAAAATGATTTCATTAATTATTTTATTTACGCGCAAATCTTTTGTTTTTCTCCTTCGTATATAGAATTATACATATAAAAAAAATGCTTGTGGAACAACATGCTATTACATTAACATTAACTTATCAAATTATCATGCAGGGGCAGGGGAAAGATACGCAAGTCAGAAACTCTGAATAATCAAGATAATATGGTTTAAATTTTTACGAGGGAATTTGAAGAATGATTGCACTTGAAAAAAATATAAAATATAAAAATTGATTAAAATAAGTTGTAGGGTGCCCATCCCTCACCTCTATAGAGCCCTTTTTTAAATAGAAAAAATAAAAAAAAAATCATTTTGCACGTTTTTAGTATGATTCTTTTCTCTTTTTTTTTCCATCAACTAATCTGGTCCGAGTTTTGTGTCTGGTTCGAATTTTTTTTTTTTTCAAGCCAGCCATCTAACATCCCAATTTATCGAACCAACCTCAGAAGATCCCATCTGGAACTGATCGTTTTTTTTTTGGGAAGAGGATGAAATCCGACATAAATCCGAGGTAGGTGATGCCCAGTGTATACCCTACAAAACAAACAGAATCTGAGGCCAGTGCTTAGCTTCTTAGGAGTCAAAATTTTACATTAGTGTCAATTAATATTGTTTGAATAAATTATTAATTTAAATAAAATTATTTATATTTTTATGATACTAATAATAATTTAAAATTTGAAGTGGGTATAAATTCATAATAAAAAAATATTTCTCATGAGTTCAAAAAATTAGTAGGGTCAATAGTAAAAAAACTAAAATAAATTTTAGTAGGTTCAAATTAATATTAAAATGATAAATATTATTATAAACATATTATATTTTCATAAGTCATATAACAAATTAGTAAATTTCACTACTGTCAATTAGGGCTGCAAGAAATGTTCGAAGTTCGTAGTTCGTTCGTGTTCGATTCGAAAAAAGTTCGAAAAAAGTTTGTTCGATTCTAGTTCGAAATTAATTTCAAATCAAACTGATTCGATTCAAAATTATATCAAATCAAACTCAAACCACGGTGAGTTCGTTCGAAATGTGTTCGCGAACTATTTTTGTTTGAATTTGTATTAATTATTTGATTGTTTGAGACTTTGAGTAGTATGAATTTATATGAAATTTATTAATTTTTGTTGAATGAACTTTTAGTTTTGTATGTATTTGTATTAAATTGACATTTTTTATATTTGATTATGTTATTTTGATATAAATTGCGAAATTTGTTCATCTAATAATTCTATTTTGAACTATTAACGAATCGAACCGAACAGTTCGAACTTTTAACGAATCAAATTTCGAACTATGATTTGAGTTTGAAACTGTCTATCTATTTCGAATCAAACTAGTTCGAAATAGATTTCAAATCAAACTCGAACACACGTTAGTTCGTTCGTGTTCGATTTGTTTGCAGCCCTACTGTCAATTGACACTATATTTATGATAGTGGCTCGGCCACTGGTTCGGTTCTTGCACAAATATGCCTTATTCCAAGACAAATGAGACTATGAGACCAAGCTAGTAATTTATCAGATCTATAATTAATTAATTAATTATAAATGTTTCTACTGCATCCAACGTGTCGGATTGTCCAATTAAAAACAATTTTCATTAAAAAAGGTAATACTTAGATATTACTTAAATACTGTGTTACTGAGAAATTTTTGGCGGCAAGCCAATTTGTTTTTCATTTTCTTTCAAATTGGGAAGGAGCTGATCAGCCTCCGAAATGATTCTTCCAAACATTTCTCATTTCTTCAACTCCCTTCGTTTACATCTCATGCAATGCAATGTTATCAGAACTGAACCCAACGATGATTCGGTAAAATTTCGGATCAATGATTTATCAGTAGGACCGTTGGATTAACCAGCTAGATTACTGATTTTTGAAATAACTATATATTCATAGAATTTCGGAACCAATTAAAAATAATAATATTATTATATAATACTTAAAAAGTTATGAATGGAAATACTAAAGATGTATTATAGTAATACATTACTTTGAATTTTTGACATTTTAATTTTTGTACTGAGATTATAATAATTTAAGTCATTTGAATTAATGAGTCGTTAAATAAATCATAAAATATTAAATAACAACAAAAATAATACGTATTCTTTAAAAAAAACATACAAGTGATTTGTGAAGAAGTATAATTTATATCATACGATATATATTTTATATATACACAATTGACTTTTTCATAATATATGAAAATTCAAAGCCTTGTTATGCAAAATTGATAAATCTAAATTAACTAAAAGTATGTTTCCCCACTAACTTGTTTTTGTGCCAGCTCTTTATTGTTTCCATTTCCCGTTGCATTCTCTCTCATTGACTGCACCTAAAAAACAGGGTTTCCTTACAAAAGAATCACCGATTTTATTAAAAATTCGGTCAAATTTTTTTTTAATTCAAAAGCTGAAACGATTTTATTAATGAATCAGATCGGATGAGTTGATCGGATCCAATTTTTTTGAGTTCTACAGTCCGGTACAGTCTGGTCTGTCCTGATAACACTGATATCTGTTGTGAGATTGGAACATAAATCTTATCAAAAACTCTATATTTTTCTTATGCGTGTTCGGTTGTTAATTTAAAGAGACATGAGATTGAAGTACAAAATCCATCAGCATTGTTTATTAAAAAAAAATATTCTTTACATTTGATTGGAAAAAAAAATCTTTAATCCGATCTAAACTTTTTTACTCACGTCACTGAAATCAAGAAAATATACTTCACTGGATTCTATACCCAGTGGAAGTGTGGAACCCATACCCTCAAATAAAGGACCTGCCGAACAAGCCTTTAGAGTATGTTCGGTATTCACTAGAGATCGCAACTCGGACAGGTTTGGGTTCGAATTGGGTTGGGTTAGGTTAATTTGATTCAATAGGATTATCGGGTTATGAATTTGATCGGGTCGGGTTGAGTTGGGTCGGGTATTATATCATTTAGTGTCACGTTATTTTGGATTTTGGGTCGTATCAGGTCGGGTCAGGTCGCTTATAAAGACATCTAGTGTCGGGACATTTCGGATTTCGGGTCGTATTAAGTTGGGTCGGGTTGGTTATTAGGTCGTCTAGGTCGGGTCATTTCAGGTTTCGGAACATATTAGGTCGGGTCGGGTCAGTTATCGAGTCATCCAGTGTCGAGTTATTTCGGGTCTCGAGTTGTATCAGGTCGGGTCGGGCCGATTATCGGGTCATCTAGTGCCGGATTATTTCGGATTTCGAATAGAGACTTGACAACGAGTTTCAGTCAGGGTTAGTTAGAATGGGTCATTTTGAGAAATTTCAAATCGGATTCTTGCTAGGACTAGGTTTTTTAGGGTCCGAGTAACCCATGGGTCTCACACGGGATGGATATAATTCGGGAAAAAAATACTTCAAATATAAAATAGATAGGTTAAAAAAATCTCAAAAAATAAGTAAAAGTATTTATTATGAAAGTAAGTTATAGTTTAATTTTTTGTAATTTTGATTTTGTATTGTGAACATATTCAAATAAATAATCTATAACCGTTAATTTTTAAATAAATTGATGGAATACTAGATACACTTGAATTATTTAAATCTTTTTTATAGTATGATCATAATATAATAAAAATATTATATATAAAAAATTAGACTCATTGAAGTAAGTTGTATTTTCGATCAGATTTAAAAATAGACCATATATTGAGGCTATTACCCACAAATCACTTTTTTATTTTGGAAAAAAATCACACTCTTATGGCTTGTTCGGAGTGAGAATGGGAATGGATTTTGAACTGAATTTTTTATTTCTGAACAGTAACAAGTCTGGGAAAGGTCCGAACAGGATCTTAGACTTCGTTCGGAACGTACCCACATAAACAATGAAAATTAATACAAATCTCATATACATTTCCGGACGTGTATTACTTCCGAACACGCCCTTATATTTTTTTTTCTTTTCCCACATAAACAGTGCCCCATAAGCAGTAATCGAACACGGCCTTATATACAACATTTTCTATGTCAAAAAGCTAGTTCTAATTTTTAATTCGGATCAAATAGACAGAAGCTAACACGCGATTACGTTGGAACAATTGAGGAGTTGATCGGGTAAAAAAATTCGGGCTAAGGGGCTTACATGAACTTTTTTTTTCCAGATCAGGATAGTTGATGGGAAAATATTTGACTATTATGCTAAAATATATTAGTTTTTATTTTTCTATTTTTAAAATTATGGGTCCGTAGTGGAAAAAGAAAGCGCTCTAAAATTTCTTTATATATGATAAATCATTGTTACAAGCACCAGTAGTTATCCTGCTAAAAAAAATCTTTTTAAATATTTAACTCCAATACTTATTGGTAGGAGTGCAAATTTATATGGATAATAACTGACCGTATTTAATTCGTATTCAGATATTTACATACGAATATCCATATTTTATTATCTGGACAGAAAATGATACAAAAACTATTTTCAATCTGTATCTAAATATTAAATATATAATATATTATTTAATATATATCATAAAAATAAAAATATACTTTTACATAAATAATAATAATATTAGAAAACTTATTTTATTGTTCGTTTTAATAGACCTATAATTTTTAAGTGAGTTTTATTTTTATTTTTGATAATATATATACATTATCTTTATTTGTATCGGAAATTTTCTATATTTATATTTATATTTAAAAATTAAAATAAATACGAATATAATTTTAGTCACTATTTCACCGTATTTGATCCGTTTATACCTGCTACTTCTTGGTTTTGGAGTCTTATTAAAACGTGAAAGATGGAATGCATCATGCCTCTCGTAAATTAAACACGGCGCAAAGCATTGTTGACCTACTAACAAATATGATACCATTAATCTGACGAACTGTAAAGAAACCACTTATTTTATTTTTAATAAACACAAAATATCTAGGATTTTGATTAGGAGATAATTATCAGATTATAATAGCTTGTCGAGTTTGAATTCATTAACTAATCAGATACTAAATAAAAAATAATAATTTAATATATATTATTACCTAACAAAAAACTATAAAAAATAATATTCATTTACATATTAAAAATAATAATAAAACAAAACTCGAAGTAATAAATAATTAAGTTGATGACGGAAGTTTTCCACTACGGAACTTCATATTTTAAAATCTTTGCATAATATTTAATTATCCACAATATTAAATATTTTATTCTCAATTAAAATAATTAAACAATTCATGGGGGCAAACAAATTTTTCAAGAGAGGAAGATTATCAAAAGTATTATCTAAAAGTATTATTTTTTAAAATTCAGAGGGGTAGGCAACTGCTCCTTGGCTCTCTCTAGGTCCGCCCCTGCGAAACACGTGATACAAAATCATCAGAAAAATGAAAATTATATAAAAACATAAAGAAAGAAAAAACCAATTTTGGATGGGATAATCAGATTAAAATCATGAAAAGGATGGGAGTCTCAAACCTTTGACATCAATTTTGATTTTAAAATATCTTTCAATCATTAAATCAACATTCGATCACCAATCTCGATGCATATCACTTTCAATCTCATACTTTATTCGAATATGAATGCGGATATGATGATTGAAAGATATCTTGAAACTAAAATTAATCTCAAAAACTTAAAACTCCCACCTGTTCCTAAAATCATACCTTATCCATAATAGTTTGGGGTCCGCATATAATAAATGCTGATTCTGCGCCATTCGTTAATTTGACCCTTATTAATTAACCACTGCAATACTTGCTTCATGCGGGCCAACGCGTAGTTAACTTGTGATTTACATTGACCAATCAGATAAATAGTCTCTACGCTATTGCTTTCTTACAATTTTGATCCTTATTAATTAACGATTGCAATACTTGCTTCTTTTTTCATTTTTTTTAAGAATCATGTCTAACGTTGTTAATTAAGTCATATAATTTGCGTAAAAGATCGTAACTTTTTTCTTTTTGTAAATTTATGTACGCATTATAAATGATTGGAGAGCCTTATCCTCGTGTTATGTTTTAATAGTTAATACAAAAGGTAGTGGATTGTCTTCTTGTTGGTTTTTCTGTTAATGTGTTTTTCTCGTATATTCTCATTTCTTTGTTTACTTGTGTATGTATCTCTGTATTCTAATATTTCACTATCCATGCAAAATTCAAGGAAAAAGAAAAGTGCTTTATAGCACATACCCTAAATCCTCCAATAAAAATAATGCACCATACAACAATTACCCTACCACAACCATAAGAAAAGTCAGAGATAGTAATCGGACGGTTCAGATCGGATTAGATAAATTTGATTTTTTTAGAAAAATTAGGTTTGATTGGATCAAATTAGGTCAAATTATTGATTTCTTTCAGATCTTAAATTAATTTCGATTGAATTACAAATTATGTGATCTTGAATTGGATTAATGACTTTGTTAATTTGGGTCGGATTTTACCAAAAAGTTTTGTTCAAAGAAATATACTTTTCACTGTTAACGTGGATGGATCCATTGGGCCGAATGAGAACCATCAATTTAAATTAGGGCCATTTACTTTTATTTAAAGGACCTTGAATGGGCCAGTTTGTAAGTTTTCTAAACCTAAAGGTTTCCAGCAGAAATTGATCTGTTGACTGTTGTGAATAATGAAAAGCGAAAACCAGTATTTAAACAAACAAGGACTAGAGTTCTTCAATTGTGTTTGCGACGCAACAAATATTTTCCACGTTGGTTCCCAAAATTAGATACAACGGCAATAAAAATCTTTAATTTCGAATAAATTAGGGTAGACTAAAATAAAATCCAATCAAAAAAAATATAGAAATTAGAGATTTTAAATTTTAAAAAAATCAATGATAGTAATGATAATAATGAGAATAATGATGATGATAATAATAATGATAATGAAGATAATAATGATGGTTCCCAAAATTAGATAAAGTTACTTTTTTTAGAGAGAAGTACGTTAACTTTAATTACCTTTTTTTAAAATATTTCAAACCCGTATTCAATTAATTTCATCTCAAATTAACAATCACAAACTTATTAAAATACATACTCTTCTAAATCTTCTAAATAAAAAATACTATAAAAAAAAAAAATCAAAGTAAATAGAAAATATAAAAGAATCTTGTACAGCAAAATTTAATTGCATTTTACTTGCTTACTGATTAGTGCTTAGTGCTTACAGAAAACCAGTATAGAAAGAACCTTTTGGCTTTTGCTTGTCAATAATCAATATCTTCATAAAGAAATATTGTAAGCTGCCACTCTCCTCCGCATTGGTTCAAAAGCAATTTGAACTCTCTCTCTCTCTCTCTCTCTCTCTTATTATTAATAAGGTTTAAATTACAGTCAAATTTTTGTTCCTGTCAGTGTCATTCCATACCCTACATTACCTTATATCTAACTCGATATTACACCATTTCTAAAGAAGCTGCAGGAACAAATAAATACTATTACATGCAAACAACATTGAAAAAATTAGACGTAGATGACATTACACATCATGAGCAAAATTTCGTAGGGGATTGTTCTATCAGCAGTACCTTAAAAATAACTCTGCATTCTGTATAATGCATGTCTTCAAGATCTCGATGGGTGTTCTTTTCGTTGTAAAGCATCACATGTTCCTTTCTTTCCACATCATGTCCATTGCTGTAATGAAGTAGGTATTACATCTATCATACCTATTAGGATTCGTAAGCTTGGATGTCATGTATGTGGCAAGGGGTGTGTCTTCTAACTTTACCATTTGCATTCCCACATGATCTGACAAAATGTACCAGAGATGGACTGTTGTAGGACAATATAGAAACAGATGCATCACGTCCTCTGTTGGGCAATTGTTGCACATCACACACCCCGAAGTGAAATTAAGGTTTCATCTTGCCATTACATCCTGCGTGAGTACCCTATTTTTTTAGCAGTAGATTGAAGAAAATACGATAGGATGGGGTTACCTTGGATTTCCATATCTTGCCGAATGGAGCCTTCTCTTTGCCTGCGTTGAAATCATTCACCGAGGTAGGGTTCTCGATTTTTGGGATGAGCACGATGGTTGCCTTGTTAATGAGCGTAAGGTCTGCTTGAAACAAATACAGGTCATGGAAGACACGCATAATATTATCAGCAATGACATGCCATTGAAGTTGCGCAAATTCAGATGGCAAACCGTCGGGTCCAGTTGCCTTGTTTGGTGCTAAGCTTCGAACTGAATTCTGGACTTCTTCTGCTAATAAATGAGCTGCGAGGTCGTCGAGCTCATTATCCGGAGCATACATTTTTGTTGCATCGAAAGGAGCAGTGTGCTGATCCGTACCAAGCAAAGCAGAGTAGTGTTGCAAGAAGACCTCCTGTATTTGCTTTTGGTCCATAGTGTACACCCCTTGGTCTGTGATATTAACAATTTTATTCTTCCTTGCCCTTGTCGATGCGTAAGCATGGAAGAACTTAGTGTTTTATCCCCATTTTGCAACCACTTACACCTCGACCTTTGTTGCCATTTCAGTTCCAACGATGTTGCTAGTTTGTATGCTTTCTCCCTCATTTTAATTCTGAGATATAATTCTAGTCTTGTGAGACATCTCTCTTCCTCCAATTCATCAAGAAAATGTATTATTGAATTGCAATTATCGAGGTAAAGTTGCATATTTAAAAACCTTGAGTAATGCCACCTGTGTAATGCCTTTTGTAAGCGATTTGATTTAGCAGCAAATTGTGCTATCGAGCTATCACCTGATTGATCAACTTGAGGTGTCCAAATCGAGCTGGTAAACTTATGAAAGTCTTCATGCTCCATCCAGTATTTTCGTCTCAGCGAAATTTTTTGTTCTCGTGGGACTAACTAAGCGAAGGACCAGAAACCGGAGGGAGAGGGAGAACTGATTAGCGGGCCGGCCCGGAAGCACTTTTTTATGGGTCTGAATTGTATGAGTGAGAAGCACTTTTTTATGGGCCTCTATTGTAGAGCGCACAAGGTATAAAAATAAAATGCTATGTACTAAATCGGGTCGAGAGTTCCAACCAGAGCTCCAGCATAACTACTGGAATCCTAGACATAACAATATAACGGAACGGTCTTTGATGAATTAGCCCATGCAACAATTTTAATCTTCTTCCTTTTAAACTTTTTTTTTAATTAATTTTGTATAAATCCATTGTCCATATACAAAAAAAAGTCTATATCAATTAGTGATGATGAAACAAAAATAGTTTGAAGATATTTTCAAATTATACGAAAGAAAAATGTATTTTCTAATATAAAATAAAAAATATTATCTGTATTGTATCAATACTATATTATAAAGAAATAAAATTAGCTATAGGTACAAATATTTTTAAATTAAAAGAATCTGTTCAACGGGCGGATTCTAGTAGTTAAAATAAAAGCCTAAAATTTATACAAATACATTAGACAATTAATCACAAACTATATTCTATAAAAAAAATTGAAGCCTAGGAGAGGAGTGAAAAGGGTTTTGATTCTTTCTAGGCAACGGAATTTTAAGCAAATACTGGTTACCATCGATGTATTCCCTTACTTTCACAGTTATATATGTGATATTTCTCTTGATTTGTTTTTAGGTTTAAAACTTTCGTTGTTGCAACGGATAATAATCATGAATACGAATTCTCTAATATCTTTTATTAGTATCTAGATTTGCAAAATTGATATATGAATCCAGATGTTTAGTACGTATCTCATGAAACTTTTTTGGTCTTATAAAATAATTTGAAACACGTGTTTGTTTTCAGCAATTGTCCCGTTTGTTGCTATATACAATTTGTAATACGTGCATGCGAGAGCGCGGCATACAAAAAAAAAACTCCTCAAACTAAATCAGATGTTAAATATTTGCACAACGATATAAAGTCTTTAATTTCAAAAAAAAACTGAGATGCATTAAAATAAAATTAATCTGAAATCTTAAAAAATAATAAATTCTTTAATCTCAAATAAATTGAGGTAAATTAAAAATAAAATTCAACCCGAAATCACAAAAAACAGAGATTTCATAAGAGATCATAATTTGCACAAATTATGTTAGTCTGCATGTGTAATTATAGCTAGGCAAATAACTGGCTTGTGACTCGCTCGTAATTCACTCAGATTTTAGTTCGTCGAAACTTGAGCTGAATTTGATTTGAGCAAATTTGGCTCGAGCTGATTGGCTCGTATAATTTTTGACTTGTATAAGATCCAGGATTGGCTCACTCGACAACTCATCAACTGACTCCTATACTTAAACCTGTCATATTTCGTATTTCTATTTAAATGTCATTTGTATTGTTTAAGTTTATTTAATTATGTAATGTATGTTGTTATATAATTTATATATAAGTTATGTAATTTGTTTGTTAATTGTTTTGTTTTACGAGCTGTTTTTTATTTAAATTTCTGTTTTGAAAATAATTGAAAAATCAAAACACAAAAATGAGCTAACTTAATGTTTTCACGAGCTGGACTTGAGCCAGACATGAGCTGAATATGATCTAGTTGACAGCTCAGATTAAACTTGCTGGCTCGAGCCAGCTCAGCTCATATAACTACTGACTCGAGTTCAAATTGTCTCTGAATCAACTCGTACTCGCTCATTTAACAACCCTTAATGTAGGGATGTAAACGGATCAGATAAGGACGGATAATGATCTTATTGTATCTGCATCTGTTATAATTTTTTAGATACGGATTCGGAAATGAATATGGATCAAATATTCAATAGATATCCGAATATGGATCGGACGGATACAAATACGAATATGGATATATTTCGAATGTTAAATAAAAATATTATATATTTTTTTAGAAAATAATTGTATATTTTTTTATAAAATCATTAATTATAAAAGTAAAATACTAAATATTATTATATTAATTAGCTTGAAGCGTTCTAAGTCATTCTAAGTCATTAGCTTGAAGCGTTATAAGTCATTAGCTTTGTACGTCTTATCCGACCTTCTAAGTCATTAGTTTGAAGCGTTTTGCCGGCTTTTGGACTTAGGTCTCCAACTCCTTACTGAAGCAATTTTCGATTAGAGTCTCGTTTGAAGAGGTTTCGGCTTGAATTCTTCATCTGATGGGATCTTCAATGGAGTACATTCGCTCCAAGAAGTTTCAACCCTGATTTTTTTCTTTGTAGAGGTTTTGAAATTAATTTCTTTTCTGAAAGGTCTATACTCAGATGCCTTCATCTAAAGAAACTCTTACTTCACTTCTTCATCCGCGGGGAATCTCATATTTCGCCTTCGATGCATCCTTTGGCTGAAGAGATTACAACTTGAGGCCTCCGTCTGTTAAGGATCTTCAACAAAGCACCATTGTTTCAAGTGATAACCCTAACTTCTTTTCCTTTCAATTTACACTTCTGTGTGTTTTTCTTCTGGTGACTTGTTTACCCGATATCGTTTCAATGGGGCTTCGTACCTCGAATTTTCATCAAAAGATTCTGCCCTTGCCTGATCTTTAATGAACTTTTGCTTTCACCTTTTTTTGCTTCTAGTAGGCTTTTATGCTTGTTGCTTCCTTATTTGTATACGTTGTTCAACTAGTGTCTCTTCTGATCAACATCTTTTGACACAACTTCATGGCAAGACCATGGTATTTAAGGATACCAATCCTACCTGTATTGACCTCTAGGCCAGGTACAGAGTGAACGCGTTTATCCTTTTATTACTGACGGATAAACTTGTCAGTGTCAATTGTATTATGGATTCAATTGATAATATCATTTTGTGGGTACTTCATGTATATATCATTTTTAAGTGAAAGCTCACACACTCTCCCCCTTATTTGTGCATCTTTGCGTGCTAAAGTGAAAACTCACTGTCGCTCGTCTCCTCTCAATTAGTTTGGTGGAGATGGTATTTTACGGATACCGAACCTACTTATATTGACCCCTAGGTCAGGTACAAAGCAAACCTATTTATCCTTTTATTACTGATGGATAAATTTGCCAGTGTCAATTGAATTATGGATTCAATTGACAACACCATTTTGTAGAGACTTCATATATACTAAATATTATTATATTAATAGTTTAAATGTATCAATTAGATTTATAATGTACACTAAAAATCTAGATAATATATATATAGAGAGAGAGAGAGAGTAAAGATACCGTGAGCTTAAGCTCACGGAGGCCTTCCGTGAGCTTAACTCAATAAGTATATCAATCATCTCAAAATTTTAATTTATCATTCTCATTAAATTTATTTATATTAAAATCTATTGGGATGTAAAATTTTGGAGTGTTTTGAGTTTTTTAAGTCATGGTTTTTAATTTTTGAAAATCAGCTCTAAAAAAATAATAATATATTTAATATTTGAACATCATTTTTAAAAATTAAAAACGATGACTTAAAAAGCTCAAAACACTCCAAATTTTTACATCCCACGAGATTTTCATATAAATAATTTAATGAAGGTGATAAATTAAAATTTCGAGATGATTTGATATATTTTTTGAGTTAAGCTCATGGTATATCCACTCATATATATATATTTGGATACTTATTCGGTTAAAATTAGATAATATCAGATCGAATATCTTGGATAGTATCGGATATTAATGAATAATAACTAAACGGTCGGATTTAAATAAGTAATAGCCAAATCATATTCTTATCCATAAAAAAATTAAATATAAATAAAATAATTTTTACTATTTTTCAGATCAGATCACGAGATCGGATCACGAATAAAATAAAATATTATCCAATCCATTAACACCCCTACCTAATTGTGAATTGCACTGAGCATCAAATTATTAGTGCCAACTTCTCAAATTGTTCCGAACTTCTTATAAGATGCACATCAACTATATTCTTGTGGGTATCTTTTCCTGTTCATTTCTGTTTTATCCGTCGATATCAATATCATCCTCTTTTTTCTTTTTGAACATGTCCGTAACCACACCCCACACACACACTAACTAACCCTTTACCCCCGTCAGGGAGGCTCAATCCTCAGACCTTCTCTTAGAAGGCCAATGTCACTATCAGTTGGTCCCAACAGCGGTGACATACCAATATCATCTCAAATGCATTCTGACTAAGGCTTTTAATGGATCGGATAATATTTGATTTTATCTGTGATTCAATCCGGAAAATAGTAAAAATCATTTATCTGATTCATATATGTATTCATATCCATATCTGAATTTTTTTATGGATAAGAATATGATGTAGCTATTATCTATTTGTATCCTACCGTTTAGTTGTTATTCATCAACATCAGACATTATCCAAAAGTATATGATTCGATTTTATCCGAAAAAAGTATTCGAAACATTTTTATTATATATCTTTAATTAGATTTTTAGTATATATTATAAATCTAATTTATTTTATATCCAATTTGTGTTAATGTATCAAATTTATTTATAATTCATTAATACATTTGAACTATTAATATAATACTAATTAATATTTAATTTTTATAATTAATTATTCTATCAAAAATAATATATAATTATTTTCCAATAATACATATATTATTTTTATTTAATATCCAAAAAATATTCATATTTGTATTTGTATTTGTCTAATATCTGATTCTTATTCGGATATCCGATGAATATCTGATCATATTCGTATCCGGACTATCCATATCTGAAAAATTATAACGGATGCAGATACTATAAGACCATTATATGTCCGTATTCGATACGTTTACACCCTTAATTCTGATTGGTGGTAAATAGGGTTGTCAATGACATCCTTTTGAACGTTTATCCGACCCGTATCGTACCCGATAAAACGGATATGGGTAAGATTTTATTTTCACTAAGTTATCAGGTATGGGTATGGGTAAGAAAAAAATTGCGTTAACTTATCGGATATGAATATGAATAAAGAGTTTTCATTACTTGTTATCCATTGGGTAAATTATATAAATATATATAGTTCAATATATATAAATACAATTATTTTATATTTTTAATAAATATATATAGTTAAATTATATAAATATATATAGTAATAAGTATATATTTTTTATGACAATTGACATGAAAAAATTATATAATTTTTATTATATTTAAAATATTAATTATTGTTACAATTTATTAGTATATTTATTTAAGAATGGGGACCACTTGATAATGAGTTATTTTGACAATCTTGACAATAGACTCTTAAATAAATAGATAAAAAAAATCTTAAAAATGAAACCGTTACCCGTTCGTCATTTTGATGTTATTTATTTTTCTACTGTTATCCGTTCATTACCCGAAATTTCTAATGGGTAAGGATAAAGTACGGATAAAAAAAATTAATGGGTATAAATAATATATAAATATATTTTTAATAGATATAGATATAAAAATAAATCCACCCATATTTTACCTGCCCATTGACAATCCTAGTGGTAAACACATGACTGTACTACCGGAGCGAGTGAGAGTAACCATTAAATGAATGATGGATCTGACCAGAACCAGTAAATGAGTACTGGGCCTGGCCCGTACAAAAGTTTTGAAGATGAATTCTGTAATTTCACGAGAACACGAGACGATAATTATACTGCGCAAGTGTCGCACAGCTCTAATGATTGATAATGAAATAATAACTAACCACACCAAATGGACTTCACTTGTGTAAGCAAAGATGAAGAACTACAAAAAATAGCTTTGTGCATTATGCTTACGCAACTAAATCA
This sequence comes from Schoenoplectus tabernaemontani, assembly GCA_037127355.1. Taxonomy (NCBI): domain Eukaryota; kingdom Viridiplantae; phylum Streptophyta; class Magnoliopsida; order Poales; family Cyperaceae; genus Schoenoplectus; species Schoenoplectus tabernaemontani. The sequence goes on from CM073757.1 coordinate 12,176,054, forward strand.
TATATATATTTAAATTCCAAACACTAATTCAGGCAATTATTTTTAACACTAATAACACTAAACCAAAACCGAATATTCGGTCATGGTTTATACCAACAATACATTAACCTTACATAACTCGTCTCATATATATATATATATATATATTATCTCAAGTGGCCTATGCTTGCTAAAAAGCCACTATGAGTTGGTAGTATAAACTACTAGAATTTATACTATACTGGTAATACAAATACTTCGTCCCGAGGAGGGGATGGTTTAGCATGACAGAAGAGAGGGAGCATGGACTGCCTTATTTATCGGATCTGGAAGTGCTTGTAAGGAGGAGGATTGCTCGAGACATTTAGCGGAGTCCTCCCGTCAGGTGGGTCCGCCTGTCTGCAGCGGGCCGACCCTTCTCCACTGCTATTGCCACCAGTCTGATGAGTTTCTGATGAACTTTTGCGCCGGCGTTCGTTGTGACCAGCTAGGCGCCGGCGACAGCTTCTTTTTGAATCATCAAATTCTGATAACTCGTGGAACCTGTATAATTTTTTGCATTTCAGATGCTAGTTTTGAAATAATGAGTAAAATAATAAAGGGAAAAATCAGCACAGCATGAATTTGCAAGTGTCCTGCACTACATATCAACATTGAATGCTTGAATGACAAAAAATAACATTATTTGTAAGATTTAGTTAATAAGCCAGTCCACAAGGAATGTAATCAGAGAAAAACATTTACTCCAGTCTAAAGCATTTAATAGGTTGATAGACGTAGTACAATCCTAGTAAAAATATGTACTGTTGTACCAACGCAGGGCAGTTTTTGTGTTGGTCATTACTCATTATTACTACCAATGTACTATTTGGCGTTGGATCATAAATTTAGAGATATCAACTGCCATTATTAGTTCAGTTTTGCATTCAAGACCCCAACAGGAGATCTGGGGCCAGGCAAGTATGCATGCCTTGCATGGGCTTAGATGTATTTATACATTTCCATTTCACTTTTTACTAGAGTTTGAATGGTACAAAAACAAGCTGGATAATTTGACACGCACTGAATGGTAAAATAGCCCTGCAATTTGCAAACCAAACCATCTATGATTCAATACCACTTCATCTTAGACTGCCAGCCTGTATAGAACTCCTATCCTAACAATAAATCTGAGGGCCAGAAAGCAAAATGTAAAACAGAAATGCCAAAAGAAAGAACCAAGGAATAATCGAATGATTGTGTTAAAAACCAGCAGTTGACAGAGGATACTGTAATCCTTGTTGTTAGAAATCTACTATGTGTTAGTGGATGCAAGGAAGCAATATTTCAAATACAAAAGCAATATACAGTACGGAGTCTAACTGTACAATTAGATATAACAGTTCAATCAGATTGCTACTGATGGCTCAGAAAATTCTAGGAATTAAATCTCAACTATGGATGCTTTACTAGGACATACATTTCTGGAAAAGAGCACAGGCCATGTTTTCAGGGTAAGAGCAGAAATATCAATTCAGATAAAAGAGTGTTTTAACAGTGACAGTAGTTGTTGAATGAAATACTAGCAGAGCAGATTGTTCTCAGGGTAAGAGCAGAAATGTTAAAACAGATAAGAAAGGGTTTAACTGTGACAGTAGTTGATGAATACCAGCAGAAAAGCTGATGCTGGAAAACAATAAGATACAAAGAAAATTTGTTACTTAGTAAGTGATTAAATATGATGAAATGCTCTTTTCACAAAAATAGAACCATAGTGATTATTATATAACCATAACTCCTTTTATTTTCCATTTTATTTCCATTTTTCCTTTCGTTATTTTCTTTTTTCTTTAATTTTGAGAGGGGATGGTGGAGGCCAAACCTGCTACATTGCTGACAGAAGCGCTGACGGATGCCGGAGACAATGACGACGGTGGCCTTGGAGTGCACCTCACACACCTTGTGCCTCCTGTGATACCTGTTCAATTTAATTCAAGATTATTGTATTTAGTCCCAAATTATTCCCACATTTATGATATAAATAAATTAGAAATTTGATACCAAACAAAAGTTATTCAGTTCACCTCCTCACTAATCCCAACAGAATCCAAAACATACCCCACCACCTACAAATAAAAAAAGATGGCCACATCTAACAGAATTTTTCCATTCACTCCCTACACTTCTCTTATTTCACAATTGTATGATTCAGGAACGGAAATTTTAGTTTTTTTCTCCTCCATTATCCAGATAATTAATTACACACATCCCCAACAGTGAAATTGAGAGAGATATCACCAGGTTCACATAAAATGGAAAGAATCATGTAAAGTGTACTGACCTTTTCGCATCAGTGAAGTCGGCTGTGCACCGGTCAGCTTGGCAGAGCACTCCTCCTGCTCCGATCACTGTCCCCCTTCTCGCTGCAGGAGCAGAGCTAGAAGCAGGGGGTGGAGAAATTATCCTTGGTTTCTCTTCAGCTGAGGGAGGGGGGGACAGAAACCTTGCCACCTCCTCTGCTTCTTCGTCTTCACTAACGTTTGCGCTACTTTTGAGCCTTCCTTTTCCCTTTGGATCCCCGCTGGATTGCGCGTTTCTGTCCATGAGAAGGGGAAAGTTGAGAGGTGGGGGATGAGATGGAGGGGGAATTCGTGTTAATAGAGGAGTCTACTGCTAGTGTTAGCTTAAACTAAAGCTAAAGAAAGGGAAATGAGAAAAGGGAGGGGAGGGTCGAGGGAAGAAATAATTGTGAGGAGGTCATGAAGTGCTCTAGATCTTTTGTTACTCTTCATGTGCTGCGGCTATTGTTATCGACAATGATTCCGAAAATATTTCACGAGATGAAAAAATTGATGTTCCAATATAATATAGATATAATTCAGAAATAATTTATTTCATATAATATAAATAAAATATATATTATAATGAGAAAATATTTAAAATATATTAAAAATTACAAAATTCTATATAAAATAATATATAATATATTTTTTTTTTGTAAAATAATTCATGAATAAAATATTTTTTTGACCAAAAAAATACACTGTATATTAAATTGACAAATTATTCGTGAAATATTTAGCTATGAATAAAAAACGAATTATTCATCAATAATTTACAAATTTTGTTACTATGCAATCAACGTGTATAGTTATGCTGTGGTGAGTTTGAGGGAAATGTGAAGAGATGGGAATAAGATGTGAATAGATTTTTTTAAAAAAAAATAAAGGTTAATATTCTTTCATCTCCTTCCCCTCACCCCTCTCGTAAATTTCTTCAATTAAAACACAAAAGCGTAAAAGGTTATTTTTTTCGAGAGCAGGTATATTCGATGGGCATCGCATCAAAAACCTAGTTCGATGAGCAAATTGATCATTCAATCGCGTTAAGATTTGCATTTCAATTTTAATCAGTTGCTTTAAAAATTATGCGATTTATAAAATTTAAAGATCCAACAGTTCACACAACTCATCGAACCAAATGTGATACGTTGAGCATCAGCCCACCCTCTCCCTATTTTTTTTTTTTTTCATTCTCTACCCCTTCCGCCCAACCCACTCATCCATCAAACCACACTCCTAGTCAATTCGGGAGCACACCTATTAGAAGATGACTCAATTTCACAAGCTTTTGTTCACACTAAGTTGCCACAAAGTTTTTTATTTAGATTTTAAACTCTGGCAGCTAAATCTTAAATCTAAACTATTAATATATTAATATATTAATATTGATTATATTTATTAGAGATTCATTTTTTTTAATTTGAGGAGGGTTCAAATACTTTAATTTTTGTGTCACAATCATGTTTTCACTTTTAAAATTTTAAATTTTAAATTTTAAATATTAAAATAAAATTATTAGATTTGATCTGTGTTATTTTATTTTATTTTTATTTATGTGTAGATTAAAAATTATGATGTTTAAATTTTTTTTTATGTGACATCAAAAGCTTGTAAAAAATACACTGATATGATTACTTTTTAGACATTGATTTTAAGCTTATTGATTTACATAAAAATGAAAGTGAAAATAAATATTTTTTATGTGTAAGAAAAACATATTATATATATCAAATCTAACAGTTTTATTTTGATATTTCAACTTTAAATTTTGAGTTATTAGAAATTTAAAAATTGAATGCACGATTGAGTTACAAAAATATTGAGGCATTTGAGCCCTCCTTGAATTTTCATGATTTCTTGAGTTCATTTCATACTAAATCAAATAATCTGAAAAATAAATGAATCTAGTTAATTATGATTGATTAATTTTAATACATATATTTTAGATCCTTTGATTTGATATTAGATAAACTTCAAAAATCATGAAATTTTACAAATATATATCTCTCATGAATGTAGATAAGATCTACTTGAATTAAAATTTTGAAATATAAATAAAAAAAATGAGTTTGTGTTATTTTGTGACACAAAGAAATTGTAATATTGAAACTCTCAAAATGAGCAAACATGAAAGTGTAAATATATGTTTGGTTGCATATAATAACTTGATAGATTTTCATCCATCAAGAAATCTATTAAAATGTTAGTGTTATTTCGACGCTCCATCAACAGCATAGCAATTTTCAAATTGCATCAAGTTTATGTACAACATCTCAAGATTAAAAAAAAAATTGAGAAAAAAATTATAATTTTATTCTTTTGGGATTTCAAATATCGCTCAGAGATTTCTTCCAGTCTTTGTGTCAATATAGGATTGAACATTTGTTTGTTGGATCAAGCTCTAGATGTCAATATATATTAATAAATAATTCACTGGATTCTACAATATGTAGACTACATGTTTCTGAAGTACGCCAAAACTGTCTGCTAGAATAATTGCTAAACAAAATATAGAACATTGCCATGTCGGTAATGATTTTAATAATTAAAAAAATGATATTAGATACGTTGGTGTGTATACACTTAAAACGTTGAATAGACGTCACATGGAAGCCGGATTTTTAAGGTCCCACCATTTAGGTGAAACAATAGTGCGATTTGCATTTTTTGCACAACTAAATTCGATGGCCTCTGATGAAAGAATAACTAAAAAAACAAAGAGTAAGAAGAAAATTGGTTTACATAATTTTTTATGCTGTTTTTATGAAAAAATCTTTTTTCTAGATCGAATGACATGCTTCAGTGAAGTATAAATTCATAAAAATCTTTAAAATAAAATTTTTTACAAACATGTTATTAAATTATGAATTAATTGTGTTTCAAATTTGATACAATTTGAGTATCAGTTGATATTCCATAAAAAACTATTAATATTATTATATAATTTTGTTAGTCTTTAATGGAATACTAAATGATACTCAAATTGTATCAAATTTGAAACACAATCAATTCATAAGTTCAATAATATTTTTGTAATTTTTTTTTTCATTTTTAGGAGTTGTAGAAATTTATATCAGTTAGTTTTCAAGGTTGTCAAAATAAATATTGTTGGATCTCATCCTTGAAATTATTGAAATAAATAGTTGTTAAGGTGTCTCACCTTGAAATAACGAGACATGTAATGGCATTGATAAATATTTCACTTTCCAGAGTTATTTTTGCTGGATTAACTTTATACCTAATATTCTGGTAAAGCAAAAGTGTTAAACTAGCGAAGTCAACGGTTGCCTGTTTTCACCTGCAGAGCTTAATATAAAAAAAATGTTGTGACCCCTTAATTCTAAAAATTTGTAAAAAAAAATATTATACTAATTTGTATACATTTATAATTTATAACTTATAATACATAAAAAGTATGCCACATCATCATTTTTCTCCACTATTAATTTTGTTTAAATCTTTTCATCTTCTTAAATTCAAGGGTTCATATAAAATAGTTTCTCTCTCCTCAATTAAAATAATATGTATTATACATAAGGTGAAACTTAACTCTTAAAATGATCTAATTTTTTTAATAATCATTTCATAAATTATTATAAAAAGAGTTAATATTTCAAGCATGCCACATCACTTTTCTCCACTATTGATTTTATTTAAATTTTTCGTCTTCTTGAATTCAAGTGTTCATATAAAATAGTTTCTCTCTCCTCAATTAAAATAATGAATTCAAGTGTTCATATAAAATAGTTTCTCTCTCCTCAATTAAAATAATGTATATTATACATAAGGTGAAACTTAACTCTTAAAATGATCTATTTTTTTAATGATCATTTCATAAATTATTATGTATTTAAGTATATTATTTATTATTATAACTGATTTTTTTTCACAAACGGATTATTACTTGGCATTTAAATAAAGTTTAAGCTTCAAATACGATATTCATATTATTGATATCATCTATATGAAACTGATAGTTTTTTAGAATATTTTACAATTTATCAAGTGTTGTGAAAATTAAATGCAACGAAACTGATAGTAGTTCCTATCACCAATAATCACACAAATTGCATTAAAATCAATTTGTACTATGTATATGTCCATCAATATATATACACATAAAATTATCTTCCGATTTTCAACCTTATTTGAAATAATTTAAAAAATTAACGTTAAGATTGTTAAAATAATTATTTTTTGGCAAGAGGTCTTTTCATTTCCAAACAAAAATTAATGATTATTTGAAAACTTATGGTATATAAGCTTAATAAGAACGATCATAAAAATAGTTTCTGTGTTGGATACATGTTTGATTAACAGGTACCTTAATTATCAGTGTTTGAGTAGCACTGACACAACCCCCTGTTGAACCACATGACCGGGTAATTATTTTTTGTATTTAGTTAAGTCAAATCAAAATGATTGATTGCATCGTTCATTCTCTCAATGGATGTTAACAAAGAACCTCCTGGTGGGACCGCCCAAATTCTGTGAACTTTCTCTTCAATTTCCAATGCTTTCAAAGTTTCAATAATAGTGACTAAGGTTGGTTTCTTCTCCAGTTAGAGAAAAACGGAGGAGATTATAAATTCAGAGGGGTCGGGCCTTCAGGAAATTTTTACTTAAAATAACTTTACTATTAAATAAATCTACACTAAGCCAAATTATTTACATCGATGGTCTAACTAAGGGTGTGAGTCGAACTCACGCCCTTTGAACACTAATTTTTATGCCCGCTAACTAACCGCACTATACCGAGTTTAAAGGACGTGAGTTCAACTCACACCTTTCAGTTTAAATTTAAAGAGTGTGAGTTAAAACTCACATATTCTAACTTAATTATCTATAATTTTATGTTATATACGTAGATATTTTCAAAAACTTTTTCGAATTATATTTAAACATCCAAATCAGAGTTTCCTATCAAAAATCATACTCATTTGAAATTTGAATTATTCGTTAGTAAATATACTGAATTTCTCAAATTAATTTATTTTTATCATTTTTACATGATTTAAAAATATTTAATATTGATTTAATTTTTAAATTATTTAGATTATATTTTAAATTTAGTTATTAAAAATATTATAATGATATAAATTTATATTAATTATATATATGTCAATAAATAATCTGAATAATTATTTTTAAAAAAAATAACATTATAATTTATATATGATGAATCGGTATCATTTTTTTCAATTCATGCAGTAAAAATAAAATAATATAATAAAACTTCAATAGAAATTATTAAATAATAATTTAAACTTCAAACATACATAATTTTCGATAGAAAACTCCGATTTGAACGTTTAAACACAATCCAGAAAACTCATAAAAAGATCTAGATGTATAATATAAAAATATATATAGTTAAGTTAAACTCACACCCTCTAAGTTTAAATTTAAAGGGCGTGAGTTGAACTCACGTCCTTTAAATTCAGTATAGTGCGGTCAGTTCATGAGCAGAAAAATTGGGGTTTAAATGACGTGAATTGAACTCACATCCTTAATTAGACTATATGTGTAAATAAGATTGATTATTAGGCTATTAGCATAGATTTGTTTAATAGTAACATTGTTTAAACAAAAAATTGGCCTTCATGGGTTTTTATTATTTTTTTGTAAATGAGCAGATCACATACTTATTCACATTAATAATTTTGAAAGCAAAATTACAGATCTAATATAGAAAATAATAAATTTTATTTTTCTATATATTGGCACAGATTCAAGTTTTGAAAAAAAAAAGACATACAAAAAATAATATTTATCATAGTCAATAACAGCTCAAATTTAAAAAAGAAAATCCGGAAAGTAATTTATTTTAATAGATGGCTTAAAAACAGAGCCAACTAGAGTTAGAGGTACAAGAAAAAATTATAGTTTGTAGTTTGTTCGTATTTGATTTGAAAAAAATCCATAATAATTTTGTTCGATTTCAGTTCAAAACTATTTCAAATCGAATAATTTCGATTCAAATGGGATACAAATTAAATTTAAATTCAGAATAGTTCGATCAAAATTGATTGGAAAATAATGAAGTTCGAATCTTAATAATATTTGGACCATCCGATATTTAAGAAAATATTTATATTTTATGTTGATGGATTCTAGTTATATCCGATAACACAAACCTTTGATTAGTTGGCGCAAAGGTTAGAGGCCTGCAAAGTACTTCTGACATACATGATTTCAAACGCGCGAAGGAATCAAGCTCATGAATTAAATAAATCGACCTCCTGAAAGGCAGAAAAAATAAATCACAGAATTATCAATTATTCAAATTATTGAAATTAGTTTCTAAAATGTGATTTTCTTTTCTAAAAATAAAAACACACCATTGTTCGAAAATATCAATGGGAGAATTATGAGAATCCGGCATTTTGTCTGATCAATTTCTCATAATCCACGTAGATAAGAACGGCATGACTTTCAAAATTTTGCCCTTTAATTTGAATATTGTGGTGTTGCTTCTGTAGACTGACAAATTAACATGCAGCGGATAGGATTGAAAAGCTCAACTTCAAGCTAACACCCATTATTAGACCATCTGTTAGAGACATAGCGGGCAATATTGGGTTATGGCTTGGAAAAATTAAATATGCAATAACACTATACAGTAATTAATTTATCAATTGGGCTTAGACTGCCGCCTGACCCATCATTTTTTTTTATCTCAATCATGACCGTTCCCATCATCCTAATACATCCATATCTCTAAGCTCCAGCCCACAAATTTATTTATCTTTTCCTTTCCAATTTAGCAATTTTTGTTATTTCATTACCGCTATTTTTGCATTTCTCCTTTTTCTTCGGAACCAAATCCGTTATTACTCTTGTCTAATAATAGGACTTTATTTTTAAATCAAAAAATAAAAAATTATAAATATGTTCTTTTACTTCTAGATTGATAGCCCGTCAAATTTTATGTAATTCATTAATGTTTAATAATCTATCAAAAAAATATTAAATTAAAATCATTACAAATATTAATAAAAGACTGTTAAATTTGATAATCTTTGATGAACTATCAAACCTTAATGAAATTATATAAAATTTAACAGGCTATCAATCTATAAATAAAAGAACATATTTATTAGTTTTTTTGTTTTTCAGATTTTTTTATTTTTAACTTAAAAATAAAAAAATTATTATTGAACGAAAATAATAACAGATTTGAATCCTCTTTCGTCGGCACCCTGTGTACAATCATTATTCCCCTTCTCAAAAAGAACTTGTCACTACTTCCTTATCCAACTTCTCATTATTGCAATTTAAGTTTTAGTTTTTTTCTATGGTAATAAACCACACTATATGTTTGCAACAGTTGCAGGTGCTAGTGGATGTCCGGATATTTTTTTAATTTGTTGAAAAATAAAAGTTCGTACAGTAAGAAATACAGTTTTTTTATTTAAATATTTTATTTTCTTAATCTAAGCATTCTCTATCGATTGTTTTTGTTCCACCCCTGCTTTGCAACGTGCTTTTATTCAATTGGATTAAATTAGTTAGCCTCCCACTTTTTTGCTTTTTTGTTGAAGCTCTACCTATGAAAATAAACTGTCCTCCAAATTATTGATATTAAATATTAATTAATATGTAGGTATACATCTATTTAGGGATGACAATAAATCTTATGATCCGTTTGGCCTATCCGGACCCGTTCGACCTGACGGCTGACCCGCCCGATCCGGAGGTCAAACCGGTAGAGTCGGGCCGGGTCAAAGGACAGGCCGAATGAGTACGGATTTAGGGTGAGGTCCGCCCGCCCGAACCGTAATATCAATAACATATAATATATATTATATGTATTATGTATAATTGTATATAAATAACTTATCAAATTGGGTAAATTAATAATTTAACTAATATAATGTTCATTTAAATTAATTTTTTTAATTAAATATCATAATTTGTAAATTGAGTACTTGAGTTGGTGTAAATATTTAATAATTTTTAGACTTAAAAATAACTTATACTATGATAATACAAATATTTAATTACATTTTAATTTAAATACAATAATCATTATCTAAAGATATAATATTAAAAAGAGAGAAATAGTTAACCAATGAAATTATTAATTGATTATGCAATATTTTTTTAAAAAAAATATAACAACAAAATATCATTGACAAAATCGGACCGAGATGAGTACTGACAGGTAGTCCCGTCAAGCATTATGGACAAACCGAATCATCAAATTTAGGTCCAGAAGTAAGGGTCGGATATATCAGACCGAGAGTTTTAAAAAACGGACCGAACTCCAAATTTGACAGAAAACCGACCCGATCCGGTCCATTGCCATCCCTACATCTATTTATCAAAAAAAAAATCTAGATCCGACGCCTCCGCATCTCTTCAAGTACCGTGGATACTTTTTCTGAGAATGAAGACCAGTCTCCTCCAGACACGTATCAATACCGTACACCGTAACATGGCCCACCTATTTATGAAAAGAATCCTTGGTCCCAACTCCAAGCTATTGCTTTCACCGCTGTCCAGCTGTCCTTCTCTTGGTTATCTTATTTCTTCGGGTGGGGATGAAATGGGTTATTTTGACAATCTTGATGACAAATTTATAAATATTTTTTTACTTATAAAATGGTAGTATTTTAAATTTTATATAATTTTATTATTTTTTGATAGTTCATTAAAAAATATTTAAATTTTATATAATTTATTGCGGTCATAATTTAATGGTCTTTGATAAATTATCAAATAATAATTAAATTATATGAAATTTGAAATCTATACTATTATATAAAGCATCTAAGAATTGGATGATCCATTTTTTGTCATGATATTTTTTTATTATACCCATTTTATCACTCAATTAGACGGATGATATTTATTTTTGTTTGATCGAACGTATGTGATCGCGTCCATTGATCCCCTCTTTCTCTCCATTTATTTCCCTTATATACTATTATTTTCATAATATTATTATTTTTATTTAGCAACCTTGTGTATATTTGGTAAGAAATTAATGGTGATAATATATGTTAGAATAATTTACTTTTCTTGCCATAAAAATCATGAATCATTAACTCATATTGTGCAAAAATTTCATCCAAGATTAAATATAGTCTTTATTATAGGTTTTCTCTATAAATTGGTGAATTTATAATTTAATATTAGATAAATATGAATTTTTTTATCTTATAATATTTTAATATTTAAATAAAAGAGTTTGCTGCAACGCGCGCGGGTATATAGATAGTACTATTAATCTACAGTAAAAATACATCTATAAAGTTTTTCTGTTTTTAAAAAAATTAATATTTATTTTAGAGTTCATTGTCAAAATTATGGGAAGTGAAATGACGAATTCGAAAATATCTCCCGCTCTAACTCATCAAAAACTCCCGAGATAATCCTACATAAATCTATCAAGGGTGCCTTTGAATTAGCATGTCGGGGAAATTTCATCTCTTTTTTATACAAGTGGAAAACCAGATCTCTCAGATTTCTCGTAGAGAGTTAACTGCCATGGAGTAGTCCCAAAGGGGGCGGCTAAGTGCTCGTCAGCTGGCGTGCCTTAGCGATTTGAAAAGAATTCGGTCCCTTAATCTCACATTTGTTTTTGCAATTTCTTGTTTAATATATAATGTCTTGACATGAATTAAATTTCCTTCGTAGTATGAGACCTGCCCTGCAGCGTCAAATTGGCATGCATGCCATTTATCATGCCGATAAGAAAATGAAAAGTATTTCATCAAAAAAAAAATGAAAATTAAACTGGTGAACTGCGCTATAAGAATTGGTGATTAGTGCTGTCTAACGTGTGTAACAGTCACGCAAATTTAATTTGCGTTAACTGTTGCATTTAATTAATGGTTAATATTTTTTTTGCGTTAACCGTTATTTGAAATTAACGAAAGGGAAAAATTTTGCGCTGATCGTTTCGTTTTATGAAACGAGTTGAACAAAATAAACGGTTAAAAAATGTTGCGTTAAAAATTTCAATTGTTTATAACAACTGCAACAAACCAGATATTACATCAACAACAATAACCCAACAAATATTATAACAACAACAACCCAACAAATATTACAACGAATATTACAACAACAATCTAGCAAATATTACAGCGAATATTACAACAACAACCCGCAAATATTACAGCGAGCAACAACCCAGAAAATATTACAGCGAATAAGGCAAGTAAGGCAACAAACCAGATATTACAACAACAACAACCCAGCAAATATTACAGCGAGCAACAAGCCAGATATTACATCAAAATACCAAGCTCAACCCAGATCTCGAGCTCATTTCTCAGCAATTTACCAATCTCGACCAATGACTAAATACCAATCTCAACCAATGACTAAATATCAATCTCAACCAACTAGTCTCTAGCATCATTGAAAATCACCACTTGAGATCCGAGGAGCCAAAGAGTACACAAACTCCAGGCTACAACTACAGAACTACTACTACAAGGCAACAAGCAAGTAAGACAACAAGCCAGCAATGCAACAAACAAACAAGCCAGCAAGGCAACAAACAAACATGCCAACAAGGCAATAGCCAACAAAAGTATAGAAAGAGTTACAACTGACATACATGTTCATATTCCACTGCCACATACATCATCATTCGGTGCCACCTCATCATCACTAGGCCATAATTTATCACCAAATTCCAAACCATTTTCTGCCACAACAGATAACAAACAACAAGCAAGACAGTTAGCAGATAACAGATAACAAATAACAGTATATCAGATAACATATAACAGACAACACATACCAGTAACCGACGCGTGCAACCAATCCTGACCACAAACAAGAGCCTCAATACTTTCATTACTTAGAGAGTTCCTAACTGGGTTTAGTATCCTACCACTGGTAAGAGTAAGACAATAAGAGCAAGACAGGAAACAGTAAAACAATAAGAGCAAGACAATAAGACAGTAAAACAATAAGAGCAAGACAGTAAGATAGTAAGGGCAACAACAATAATATTCCTCTCAAATCTGCAAGACAGTAAGAGCAAGACAGTAAGAGTAAGACAGTAAAAAAAATAACAAGACAGTAAGAGCAAGAAGAGTCAGTAAGACCAACCTTAAATTTCACCTTCTCTCTTAGTTTTTTTCGTTCTCTCTCTCTTATAGTAAGAGCAAGATAGTAAGAACAATAAAACGGTCAGTAAGAGCAAGACAGTAAGATAAATCTCATAACTTGAACAAAATAATATATAAATAAGTATTTCATCACCTGGTGCCTACTTGCAAGCGATGATGAGGCCTGCATCAACTACCACTGTCACCTGTCTCTCGGGTAGCTGATATTTCACCTTTCTCTTAGCCCTTGGTTGCCGTACCGAAAACAGGGACAGATCGCTGACGATAGGCGCACGCGCACACCATGGACAAGATTTACGGCCACGATGGATCATCATCTAGCACTTCTTACTTAAAAATCCACTAACAAGTTCTGAGTGAGCGAGACAAGAGAGAGTGGTTAAAAGTGTGATAGTGGCAGAGAGGAGATAGAGATCAAAGAGAAAATCGCCATATCAGCTGAGCGAGACAGCAGCAGGTAGGGGATTTAGGGTTAGGGTTTTCTTTCAGAGAGGAGCTAAAGAAACGAGAGCGCCGTGCAGGCGGATAAGACGAGAGAGAGAGAGATACGATCAAAAATTCGAATGGATTATATCTAACCCTAGCATGTTCATCTCTGCAATTCATATATAGCAGCCGTGTAGAATTTTTTACGAAACAAACGAAACTAACGAAACATAATAGATAAATTTCGTTATCCGTTTCATTCCACAAATGAAATGGAATAGAGTACCGTTAACTGTTTCGTTAACGAAATGCAACGAAATTCTTTATCTGTTTCGTTTCGTTTGCCACGAAATGGAACGACGAAAGGGCGAAACGGGGTGCGTTGATAGCCCTATTGATGATACCCTATGTTATACGTTATACGGGTACTTTATATATCTAGCCGAATAAATATCAAGTATATATTAGGTATGAGTACATATCAGATACGTACCGAATACGGCTGATAAGGTCTTTTGTACGGTTGGGTGCGATTAAACTCAGAAAATTAAATATATGAGTGAAATTTAAATTTAAAAAGTAAGTTACACGCATTAATGTATAAGGCCGTAACAAAGACTCTTCACTTGTGTTATGTATTATATAGTTATTTTATTTAAAAAATATTATATATATTCTCATATTCATATCTTCTTTTTTTAAATTGACGTACCATTATATCTGTATCGTATCTGATATGATACTAGCACCTGCACCCGTACAACATAGGTGATACTTTATTCTCTCCATTACCTTCACTTTTTTTTTTTTGCCATGGAATCAAGTTTCTGAAAGTACTACTGTATAGAGTTAGTACTTAGTACTGTTTTATCCGATTGAATATCAATTGAAAAGTTGATATGGTAATTTAAAATATCAAAAAATGACCTTTAATGAATATATGTTATGTATTTTTTGTTCATGATATGGATCATGGACACACAAATATAATAGTCACTGCTTCTTTGTTTTTACTTGAGTTCATCATTGATTTTTCTGTGAAATCAAATCAGAATTCAGAAGCGAAGAATAATTATAAATCCGTCCTATTTAAAAAAAGAAAAAGAAAAAATAAAACATGATGCAAACCGGAGAGTAATGGGACGATGAGACTCGACCATCAATCTTATATAATGCATACTTGCATATTCTGATTCAGAGTTCAACGAGAGAAAATCTGGAAAAGGATTCATCAAATCATTGTTCTATCTGTACTAAGAAAAAATACAAAAACTAAAAAAGGAAGGGTCCGAATTTTTATCTCTGTCCCTTAAAAAAAATAGAAAACAGATGGAACTGAGATAAAAACTCGGTCCCTTAACAAGGTCGGGTAAGGGACCGAGATAAGTGCATCGAAAAAAAACTCATAATATGAGAATCCAATAATTTTTTTTAATCAATTTCTAAAAATAAAAATTGCTTTTCCTCTCTCCTTTCATTTTCATCATGCTTGTATCTAATTTTGCATTTACTGGTACCGTTATTGCTCCCGATCCCAGCCTGTTCATATGTGCAGTGTGCATACATATGCCTCAAGTCCTCAACCGAAATTTGAAAAAGGAGAAGATTTGACATGGATATTTTTTTGTGGGCAGGCATTCAATAAATCAAGCAATTATGTGTTAAAAACTTCAAATAGAGCATGTTCCCTATTGGATAAAAAATATATTCCAACTTAATACGCCAACAAAATAATACGCGCACTCTTGATAACCAACTTAAAAACAAACTGGAATTTTTATGGACATTTAAAGTTAAAAGGTTGTGATCTCGTCTACGCAAAAAGGAAAAATAATTTTGTGGGGAAAGAAAAGCAAGCTTGTGAGAAGAATTGGTGTTTTTTTTTTTTTTTTTTTTTTTTGGGGGGGGGGGGGGGTGAAAACCAGTCAAAAATTAATATTGATACTATGGAATTTTTAATCGAAATTTAGTGTCGCTATATTGCGTATCAAGAGTCTACTAAAAAAATAAAATTCTAGTATAGCAAAACAAAAAATATATAAATGTTAACGAAATAAATTTTGCACCCTCGAATGTTCGGGTTAAACTAGTGTTGTTGTTTTGGTTATTTTTTATTTGTTCTTCAATGTATCGTTTCATTTGAATATGTCTAGGGTTGTATGCTAATATTTTTAAGCATTTTTTATAAATTGTGGAGGCATTCATAGCCGTTGTCATGGACTCGTGGTCTCAAATGAAATAACAAAAATTGCAAGGGAGGCCAATTTTATAGTCGATTATTCACTTTCTTTTTGTTTTATGGAGTGAATTTGACTGAGTATAAGAAGTTTGTGAGTAAGAGAAAAAGAATGAAGTTGAATGATTTAAAACTAGTTTGGTAGTTATAAATTTTTTAGTGGTTTATGACATGATATGGCTCGATATATTAATAGGAGGGTCGATATTTTACTGGACCTATTAGCACACGCCACATGGTGCAATAGTTTAGCACTTTAGCTAATGGAGCTAAAGTTGCATATTGTTATACTGATGGAACCGAATCTGCTGTTCTTACATGGACAGAAATTTTCTATCAAGCTCATGATATGGAATAATCATTATTCAAGAAATATATACTCCGATATTAGACTAATTTGTAAAATGTGCTAGACCAATCTGTAAAATATGAAATACAAAAAATATTTAAGTGAACTTACTCATCTAAATGAAATGAAATGATTGATCTATATTATAAATTGGCAGAAATTTATTAATCACATATGAACACCAGATTCGATTCCCATATTAACACTCTCCTCTACTAGTTCCTATAATAATGAACTAAGCTTAACAAAGACCGAAAAAGGCTGCAGCCTCTTTAAACGTTTTGAATATTAATATATTTATTAAGGTTCAAAATATTATACGACAATTACATTATGGTTTAATATTATAGTCCCTCGAAAAATGTTTCAGCATTTAATATATATACAGAATGGGTTATGTTATTGTTAGTCGCGAGGTGCAAAATATCTTTTTTACTTCGCATAGTATATCTCATTTCTGATTTTAAAATATCGACTCAACAATTTAAAGTGTTCTCCATATTAAAATATACTTAGAGATCAAATTTTATATTTTTATTTTTATTTTTATTTTTTTGAGTATTATAAAATCATTATCAATGTATTTTTTATCCCTAAGAAAAATAGAAATAGATTTTCAAAAAATATAAAATTTGGTCACCAAATATATTTTAATATGAAGAACACTTTAAATGGTTGGATCGATATTTTGAATTTAGAAATAAGAGATATGCAAAGTATAAAATTATTTTATACACAGTATAAAATTATTTTATACACACAATATATTATAAAGAGCGTATGAACTGAATTTATCTATTAATGTTATCATATAATGTGTAATGATCGAAATATCCATATTTTAATTTTCAATTGAGATTGATTGATTTTATAAAAGTGACGATTTAAGTTTTAGTCAAACTTATTTTTTCTCTCCATTATATTTATTATTTTTTACCATGTATTTATAGGATGTCTAAAAAGGAAGTTGTATATCAAATAAATTAAATATCAATTATAATTAAATTTTATTATAAAAAACTATGCATTACACAATCATACTCAGAAAAATAAAATTTTTATATTTTGTACATCAGCTTTTTATTAAATAAATTTTATTTAAAAATTTAAGAGTTTTTGTAATTGATTTTGACATAGATTATATTGAAGTAAAATATATTATTTATTTATAATAAAATTAGTACTAAATATAAATATTTTTAAAATTAAGAGGACCAGGTTCCATACTAGTTGAATAATAAATAGTCTAGCAATCAAATATCTTGCGATTTTAATATGGCTTGACTATATATCATGAATTGTTAAATTTTTTAATCATTTGATGTATGGGAAACACACATCAAATCTCATTATTTCTATAGGTATGATTGAATATATAGATCATATCTATAATGTTTAATTTGATACGTAAGATCTAATTGTTGGAAGATTTTTAATATCGTCAAATTATAGAAATATCAAATTGTATCCTCAAAAAAAGAAATAATTAGCATGTATTATAGAGAACTCCGAAAACCAACTTTGGATAATCATACGAATATCTGTCAAAAAGAAATCAGGAAGACTTGGAAAACATGGAACACAGATGAACCGCAGACGTGGCACGAGACAAGAAATGCAAATCTTCAATCATTAAAGGCAAATCAAATAGTATTATTGAGAGAGAAGAGAGACAGGAGTGCACGAGTTGCTTTGTTGATTGAAGAGGTATGAGGTCACGCGCGTGCCTGCCTAGGTAGGTAGTAAGGTACTTGGTCTCGCTTGCTCCAATTGAACAATCACTGTCTAACTCTTCTCGACCTCTCTAGTCTCTGTAGATAGATGTGTGGCGAGTCACTGCACCAAAGCATGATTGAGCACCAACAATTCAATTAATGGGAGAGCAGAACACCTAGCATCTCTTCATGTGTTGGTGGTAATGACTAATGAGTCTATTAGTCTAATGACTAATGGTTCTGTGTTTTCTCCACTTGACACCGGCAGTTGATTGTTTAAGTACATGAACATGAGGATGAAAAAACAGAGGTATAATTGCATTGATGTCGCATTGAACTGTTTATTTTCATGTTGTACCAAAAATATGACCGTAACATGTCTTTTTGTCATCTTTCAAAATTAATGTTGTACTTGATTACTTAATTATGCATGAATGTTTCATATGTATTCAATAATAATTGTAAATTTGTAAACTAATCTCGTATCGATACTGGATTGACTCAAACTTTGCAGATTTTTTTATTATAATTATTTAAATAATCCTAATTTTAATAATAAAAGTGATAAAATCAAAATTTTAAGAATATAATGGCAGCATGCCACGTGGCGCATTGTAAAAAACGACATTGACAGCGGCGTCTTTTTTCTTTACTTTTAAGTTTTTTTCGAAAAATAAAATGAAAGACACTAGTGGGAGTGGTGTTTTTTCCACTGGCGTCAAGACCAACACAAACTCTAAATTAAAAAAAAAAAGAAAGACACCACTGAAAGTCTTTCATTTGTTCCGCCTCTAATTATTTAATATAGAGAATATATAATAAGTAACTTAACGAGAACCTAAAATATTAATTTTTTGGTAAAATATAAAAAACTCTAACATTACATGAAAAAAATTCAAATAATAACACCCTTTTGTAGGATCATAAGCGTTACAAATGTATTTTTTCCATCGAAATTAGCATACATAAAAAGATATATAGTGATTGATATGCCATAGAAGATATTCTAAGTGGGAGTAAGTTCCTTTAGCTGTAATCATTAGTTGCTTGGCTTTAATTTGTTCTGATTAAATTACTTCATTCAATTTTTTTTGGATATACGGTGTTGACATGAAAATTATTTTTTGGACTTGGTCATAATTAATTATTCGTGCAAGTGGTAACGCTAGGAGTCAATTTGTTTTGAAAAAATGAACACAATGGCTTAATTGACATAAATTGAAAATTTAATTATTTAGAAATGATTAATAAATTAAAAATATTATGCAAAATAAAATATACTTTTTTCTTCTTTTGCAAAATAAAGACATTCTGGGACTAATATGAAAAATGAAAAGGAACACTATACTGACAGGACATGAAAAAGAAAAAGAAAGAAAGATGAACATTGTACGGGAAAAGTCATTAGTGATTGATTTTGTGGCCTACCAGCCTGGCGTGTACAGGAAGGCTGCACGTGATCCGAGGAGGATAGGACGAATCTGATTTTCTGTAACCAACTTCTATAGTATTTCATGTGCACAACATCAATGCAAAGTTAATGTAGTGAGTTTATTAATTTAGTAGCCCTGCATAGACCTTAGAAGAACTGATCTATAGGGAATTTGTCTCTAATACGCAGAGAGGAGACGAAGAAAGGAGGAAAGCACTTTTTAGGCTCGTCCTTGTCTTTTGCTTTGGAATCCAAAATGGTTTATCATTCTCTCCATTTTGTTTTATTTAATATTGTAGAGGTCCTACACCACAAGTGAAGTGAGGGGGCTGTTTAGACGGCAGGGAAAATAATAGCAACTTTTTTTTCTCTTTCAAAAAGAAATAAATATATTTTGTTTGGATCTTATAAAATCATAATCCATACATTTTCTTTGTTAGTTTTATCTTTCTGGCACACAAAAGAGACCATAGAGCCAGTAAAGGGACCTTATTTTGTGAGCAATTAGCCCAAATAGAGCCACTGCCCCCACAAAACCAAAGGGAGCAGGGTATATCTACAGTCATTCGAATCGAAAAATTAGTTCGAAAAGTTCGGGAACCGTTGATTTTGCATCGGGATTCATACTTTTCACAGACCCCGAGGTTCGAGATTCGCACTTTTAATAATTATTACGAATCTCGATGCAAAATCAACGGTTTCCGAACCCTTCGAACTAATTTTTCGGCTCGAAGGGCTGCGGATATAACCCGAGCGCAAAACCAAATTGGTATTGTGGATAGATGTAACGATACAAAATTTAAAAAAAATCAAATAAAATACATAAATATAGAATATTCTAAAAGTTAGTGTTATACCTTATCAATTCCTAACATAAAAGAGCTGTGGCATGCTTTGTTGCGATGATACAGCTGTCTATTTATCTTCTCATTGTATAGTTTACTACCGGGATAAAAAAGGAAAGAGCATAAGAGATCCTAATTGTTCAAGTACTGTCTTATATCAGGTGTGTATATAACAAATCATGAAGTTCCTTATATTTGTGAAGGAAAACAAAGTGGTACACAAGTTTGCAATTTTGAAAATGAAATCAAATTTTGGTCAATTGATCATTTGAACTTTTTACTTTTAAATAAAGATGAGTTAGTAAAAATGAAAAAAAAAGGTTGGTTTCATTTTTAAAAAAAGGTTGTCATTTGCCGCAATAAAAATGTATCATTCCTTAAAAAATGGAAAGTTTTACTCATTTTGACAGAATCGCGTTAATTTTTTGAGAAAAAAATGAATTTAACAGATTTTCTGTGATATAACCGTTTTATCTCATATCAAACCCATTAAAATCGCTAAATTATTTTTAAAATAATGCATTTAATGGCTAGAATTTATTTTGTTTCAAATCTTAAAAGTTAATGACTTTAAATTTTTTAATGTAAATTTTACACCCTAATAAAAACAAGAAGCAAATATTTTATGTAGTAGTTTAGTATAATTTATTTTTTTTAATTTTTAAATATTTAATTAATGTTATAATTATTATTTTTACTTAATTTAATTAATTATTAAGTACTAATCATATGAGAATGTATTTCTTAGTTTTTTAAATATCAATTAATAGATAAAAAATGATTGACTATTTTTTAATTTAACGACCGTATAAAATCGTTAACCGTTAAATTATCATCTCACCGTTAAGAGTCTTTAAACATTTTTTTAAAAGCTTAACCATTCCTTTTCAAAATTAGTAGCCTTCTGTACAACTTCTTACAACTCTTACTGAAAAGTGCCAACTTTGATGCCAGAACAAGAGATCCCAAATTGGCCCCAACTCTTACTGGAGAGTGCCAACTTGCTGAAGTGCCTAACCTTTTACAACTCATACTGCTGCAGTGCTGTTTGCGGTTTGCTTGGCAATGTTGACCGAACGGGTCTCTGTTTGACATTTTGTCGAACGGTTGGTGTGTTATTGTTAGAGTGATTTATAGTCAATTATGTGATGATTATATTTAATTTATATATTAGGATGGTTATATATAATATATTATTTATTCTTTGAATTGTTTATTATTTTTTTATTGAGTTGAATTTAATTGTGAAACATATGCATTAATTAATAATAACTCTAAAATGTCCATAATATGTTAAATTATCAAGGAATAATAATTAACTAAGATTAGTATGTAAGCTGAGTAATGATTGTGTTTCACAAATCATATGATAAGTG
This sequence comes from Schoenoplectus tabernaemontani, assembly GCA_037127355.1. Lineage (NCBI taxonomy): Eukaryota > Viridiplantae > Streptophyta > Magnoliopsida > Poales > Cyperaceae > Schoenoplectus > Schoenoplectus tabernaemontani. Next base: position 12,197,829 of record CM073757.1, read on the forward strand.
TTATCGGCTCAATTACACAAATGACGTGTTGGACATGTTATTGGACTTGACCTGTGATAAAAATACTATAAGGATTGTGTTTATGTCATTAGTATTTTATTTGCTTGCTAATTCTTAGGTATGAGATGCGTGTTCTTTTTATATAAATAATTTGTATTTGTAGATATTATCCAACGTTGTCCGTAACTGACAACCATACAGATTCTATTTCGATGTATATTTTTGTATGAGAAAAAAGTACGAATCAAGAATACCAATGTTTCTCTCATTTATTGATGTAAGCGATTATATCCAAATTGGACGCTTCTAGATAAATAATGTAGTGCATGAATGACACGTTCCTATTTTATATCGTTTCTGGATATCATGTGACATAGAATGAGCTCGAGACGATTATCGTTGTCCAGGACCAAGATATTTATAAAGTACATTACATCTGTATTGCTTAGGTGTCACAATGCACATTGTTAGGTGCCGCTTGTGATCTATGATGATTAAAAATATTTTAATCTCATTGTTAAGTGTATACAGGTCCCAAAAGGGTCACACTGTATAAGAACATAGCATATAAATATTTCTTGATATGTTAATGTGTTGGACATATTAAATAATAGGAGATAAATAATTATTAAACTTATTAAAGTGTTTATTAATGTTTAAATGAAAGAGTTTTAAGAAAGTTATATGCTATTTTTTAACAGTATATTGACAAGACATAATTAGATGAAAATTATGTTATTTCAGGAAAGTCTAAATTTAACTATATATTGATATGACTAAAATTAGATACCCACTCTCTACTATTGCACTTTCTTTGGCTATTTTGAGAGTAGGATATGGAAAGTGGAGTATTATCCGCTATTTCCATTATCTCCATTTTTTCTTAGTTAATTAAGGAAAGTTCAGCCTATTTATGGAAACCGATAAGTTTTGGCTATCCAAAATTAGTCGGAGTTCTTTCAAAATGTGGGAAAGCACCCTTCCACATATTGGGAAGGTTATATAAGAGTGTCTCCCCTGATAAAAATCTAACAAGTTATTTTCTAAACGTGAAAGTTTTGCTGAATTTCTGCCGCACCCGTTTTGACTATCTCATGTGTTGAGAACCCTATCCACCACCTCTAAGAGTTAGAAGTCGTGGAGAAATACCAGAGGATCAAGTAGAGCACTCTCAATTGCCCTAACAAGAGATTGAGAAGGCGTTTGTGGGCTGTTCTTGGTGGCTGCCATTGGAGGAGATCTTGGTTGGTCTTTCGACGTCGTGTGCGTTTTCTGATCGTTTTCTATCATTTCGGTGGATCAAGTGTGATTCAAAAGTATACCAACTTTGTTTATAACTTATATTTTGTTAAGTTACATACAAAATCATTTTGATGTTTCAAATGAAAATTTTTGAATTTATATACTAGTTATATCAATAAAATCTCAAGCATGATTTTAGTGAACAGGAACGAAATTTAGGAGCTTGCAATGTTCTAAATTTTAGGAACAGGAACGAAATTTTGATTAGATGGCCCAGGCAGCGTTGCATTTGACCCGAGTCTGAGTTAGGTTGGATTTCATTTAAACACTTGGACAGTTCGAATTTGCAAACCTGAATTTTGTGAGCCTTTTAAAGCCCTGCCTGTGCCAAAGATCTCAGATAAGGCATCATTACTGGTTGGAATGGGGGAGATCCCAAGCTCTTGGGATTAATTTTAATTTTGAGAGTTATTTTAATCATCGGATCAATATTGAAATTGAAATAAAAAATAAAAAATGAAAATAAATTTTATCGAGATTGATGATTAAATGATCCAACGGTTGAAATAATCCTTAAAATCAAAATTGGTCTCAAGAATTTGAGAACTCCCCCTCAATTCTCAACAGGTTGGGATATTCTAAGCATAAACGGCCTTTTACTTTTGAAGTTGCCTGAGTGGGTAAGTTTAGGTCAATTTCTGATCAAGTTCAACCCAGCCTATTTACAGAGTATTAAGTAGGAATTTTAATACAATGCTTAAAAAGTTAATTCTCAAATCAGATTTGGAACTCTCATACAATGTTTAACAATTTACGACTCTTCATAAAGTTCAGGTTTCCTCAATATTTTCAGAAGTTACAAGAAAACATAAAGTTCGATTTCTTCACAAAAATACATAAAGAATTTGACAAAAACAGCACCAGAACAGTTCTACAACTTAAATTACAAGTTATTAACTTGGCCGTGGACTATCAGTATTTTGTCAAAATAAATTGCAAACACAACACACTTCCATACATACATTTGCACATTCGCATATAAGCACAGCAGCTAGATATTTCTATTTTTATTCCCAGGTGAAATTTCAGGACCTCCACATCAGGAACTGTTCAAAACAAAGATTATAATCATTCAAATCTGACGACAATACAAGAGATATCATCCTTGCTTTTCCTCACCACAGCCTCATCAGCCAAGTGCTTGGCAGCTGCCCGAGGATCCTTGATATCTTTGATTGCATCAACTGCTTCTTGGTTTGACATGACCTATCAAATTTGAAACTGTTAATTAATATTATAGCTTGAAACACATTTTGATTAAAGAAAAATTGTGCTGTTCAAATATGTGATTGTAAAAATGAAGCAGACAATGTTTTTGATAACTATCCATTAGAAAAAGATCTTTAAGCAAGGACATATAGCTCCTTGTTCAGCTATTCAATCTTAGCTACGCAGGATCTGACCTTTTATGCCTGATTCCTATTAAATTTGAGTTCTCTTTAATGCTGAAAAAAGATCACAATGTAGGGAAAAATATATTGCAACATATGATTGAAACAGACACTCCAAACACTGATATCACTGTAGGTGCTAAAATGTATTTGTTATCGACATATATGGAAAAATAAGGCCTTCAAGGCTGCAGAACAGAACAGCAAAAACTTTAATATAATTATTACTATCTTCTGTTTTCTTTTATTTATCACTTAATATGCAATAACAGCTACCTTCCACAATCCATCGCTAGCAAGAATTAAAAAATCTACAGTTTCATCAATTATCTCATCTGTAACATCAGGCTCTGAACTAAGGTGTTTTTTCAGGCTCCTGTCGCCAAATGCCCTAGCTACAGCCAATCGACCATCTACGCGTGGCACATCCCCTAAATACATAAAGGTGAAAAGAACACATGAAAAATGAAAAATTAAGGGAGAATGGAAATGATTATACAAATTACAAACTAAACTATTTCACTTAATACGCCAATGAAATGTGTTTATGATCACCTAAATGACCAATATATCACAATATTCAGTAATGATAACTTATTGTCTCCCTCCCCAACCTCCTAGACAGTAACAGTCTTAAAACTGGTAAAAGAAATGGTGTAGAGGTAAAGTACATTTGTTTTGTACCACATATTCCTATTTACTAGAGTATGCACTTTTTCATGGCTGGTACACTTTTGTTAGAAATTGTACCCGGGAAATTTGATACAAACCCGCCCTTTTCTTCAATAAACTTCCTCTCACTGTTCGGTTCATGATCTACTGAGAGTTGTTTCGCCACTCCATTTTTGCATATCACCGCCCTTGAGTCCCCGATATTTGCAACCACCAACTGTAAACCATCGATGAGTATGGCAGTTACTGAAGTGGAACCCCCTCGGCCCAGTTCAACTGCCTTTTCGAGGATTTTTTCATCCGTCAATTTGTATGCCTTTTTTATAGCATTCTCCATGTCAGTCGAGAAATCAGGCTATGAAAGAAACAAACGATAATTTGGAGTTTCAGCTGTACATATAAAAATTCTATTATAGCTCACTAGTTCACTATTTTGCCAGGTATATTAGGTACTTTTTTTAGCAAACTACTCTAACTTGTCTTTATTCTTTTTGTTACTTTTTTTTCTGGCAAAATTGGTTGGATGATAAGCTGATAAGATAACAAAGAATATGTGAGTCTGATACTGGATTAAATTCAGACAGATGAAGCAAAATTGTAGCTATTTTGCTGGATGGGTGCTTAATTTGGTTAAAGTTTTCCTTACTTACGCATTCAACAGGCAACAGATTAGTACAATATCCTTCTCGTACTGTACTGATGCAATTGCACACTGCACAAGTATGTATTAACCAAATAGCCAGATTAATATCGTACAGAGAACTACAAACAGCTTAATTACCTGTCTTAAGATGTTGTCAAACAAATGTTCCTGCAGGAAGTCAGGTACATCATGACCCAGGTGGCCGTCAAAAATTGCAAAAAGCCCTAAATTATTGTTCTCAACTTGTTTATACTCCGCAACCAAGTAATCCTCCATTGGATGGTTGGATTTTCCCTTTAGAAGGTAATATCCATGCCTAACTTTCCTTCCTGACATTTTAATCTTTCCCTTACCAGTTTCAGATCCTGACGGTGCCAGGCCTGCTTTGACCTGAGCAAAATTGAGTGAATGCAATAAGCTCCAACATTCTTCAGAAAAAAAAAAAGAATTGCAAAGTTGAATACCAGTAACCAAAAGCGGGTCTGGCAAAGACTCAGAAATTAACAGGTAATGTTGCATTTATAACCTCATATAAGAAGAATTTGTAATTTCTAACAAGATCATTGGTGGAACTAAGAAAAAGAAGTACAGACCAACACTATTTTCAACAAAATCTATCTCGAGCCCTAAAGAGTTTAAAAACTATCGTGTTCCACCACTGTCGTGTTCCTCTTGAGAAATACAACAATTTAAATTTACTTTTATCTTGTGCAAGATCTCGGCACCTCCGGTCATGCTTTGATCTTCCTCGTCTAATTTAGGAAAGAAATGACAAAATTGCAATTCGCTATTAGGGATAGTGGGGAGAAAATAAAAGTAGAAGAGAGGAGAAACAACGAAATGTGAATCGAGTAGTTGAAGACTTGAAGTGATGGGATCCGTTGACCTGGCCTGCTGTTCGTGCCCTCTGGGAAACGAAGAATTGACTAGATCACCGCTTAACCCTTTCGGTTTGTTTTACACTAGGAAATTGATTGACTACACCACCGTACAAACCCCAATTAGCCTCCGTTTGATACGGGGATAAACGGGTGACAGTCTGACAGAGTTATCACCGCCCCCACTGGTTATCCCACTCTCTCTGTTTTATCCTGCTCCAATCTGAACCTGGGTTCAGACAAACCTAAAAGAAGTTTAGAATTCTTAATGCATAGAAAATTTTTAAACATGTAATATCATTATTTTTATTTTTGTTCATTATTGATTTTATTTAAATTTACTTGAATCCAATAATTTATATATAGTTTTTCTCTCTACTCATTTAAAATAGATGTGTGTGATATATTAGAGGTGAATTTTAACGCTTAACATGATCAAATTTTTTTTAGTATTATTCTTATTGTCACATTTAATTATATTATATTATTATATATATTTTTATTATTTAAAAAAAATTATGTTTAAATTTTTCTTAATGTGATTTTTTTATTGAATATATTTATTTTTTTTATTTTAGTTATTTATTTGAGAATTACTTTATCGGGGCGAATTTGAATTACAACTCTAGTTTAGATAGATTTTGATATTGGATGGGGATTAATTGACAATGGGTTATTTTAATAATTTTGGCAATGAAGTTCTTAATAAATATTAAAAAATCTTAAAAATATTTTTTAGATATGTTCTTCTACCTATAGATTGATGGTCAATCAAGTTTCATATAATTTTATTATCATTTAGTAGTCCATCAAATATCGTTAAATTAGAACTGGTGTAAATTGTATGAAAATTTGATTGTCTTCAATAAACTATCAAATATAATAAAATTATATAAAATTTGAAGGACCATCAATCTACAGGTAGAAGAACAATCTATAATTTTTTTTTTTTTAGAATTTTTTTATATTTATTTGAACATCTATTATCAAGATTGTCAAAATAACTCATTATCAAGTGATCCTTTCTCTTTGATATTTTTTGTTGGATAAAGTAAAAAAAATTAAATACTTCATAAATTGGACAAAATTTCCCTTACATTTTCTAAATAGTTGTAAATACTCCTTTCTTCAATTTAATCATTGAAAATTATAAAAATTTAAAATGCCACCTTATTTTTATTTAAAATACAAATACGCCTCTTAGTATGTGGCATTATAATAGTTTTTAAGACATTGTAATGATTTAGAGCCATTATATAATGGACCTCTGGGGCTTTCTACAAATTGGGCGACTGTATGAGCTGTTGTAACGTCTCAGAGGCGTTGCATAACAGTTGAATGAGGTTTTTGACAGTTATGCTGAATTGCTGGTACATTTTGGTAGTTTTCACGGATCTCTTGACTAAATTTGTGAGAAAACCTCTTGAGAGTTTGAGGAATCCGTTTGAGTTAGAGGTTTATAATAAGGGATCCCTTTTGTAGAGAATCGAATGTACAACCTTTGATCACGTCAAAACTCTAGTAAAGTTTCTGATGGCAGTTTTGCACTTTTTAATGTGTTTAGCAATGTTTTTAAATACGGCCTCATGATCCATCCGTATATGCGGTCGTTTATGTCTATACAGTGGGGAGCATGAAAAATCTTCATACAGTTATTTTTATGTGATTTGATCGTATAAATAATGATATAATACGTCAAAGATAATTAATATGAATTGTCAAGTGATAAAAATCATTACAAATAAAATTTGCTCTCATATAAACATAAATTTAAGATATATAGTTAAAGTTCTTATCGCTCAATTACCAAGCTACGACCGACTTGTATTATAAATAGGTATTTTATTATATTCTTCATTTAAAAATAAGAAAAAATTGTATATATACATCCGCATAAAAATCCGTATATGCACCCGCATACCGCATATGCGATGAAATGTTACATGGTAATTTTCTGATTTAATCCATCATAAATCTGATAATTACCTAAACTTTAATTCTACACATATAAAGGCTCATTTATGTAATACTTTATATCCATATTATTTGTAACTTAGTGATCACTTATTATTGATATATTATGACATATAATTAATATATAATTATATACCACATAAGTTCATAATCTATATAGTATGTATAGCATCCTATTCAGTCCATTATATTGTTAAATCCAACAATCTCCCACTTGGACTATATGTGTAACCTTTAAATTATATATTAACAAAAGCCTTTACTAATTGTCACTTTAAGTGTAAATAATTTTATCCATCAGCTATATCAACAAGAGACTTAAACAACGTTAGCCACATTTATGAGTGACTAGACCGACATAAAACTGAATGACATGAATCATAAAATGGATATGTAGTATGGAAATTACACGAAACATGATCTACGTGTTTGTTTCCAATTTGGTCTCCGCTTTATTTGAGATCAAACAAATCCAGAATAAAATTAAAACTGAATAATATGCATGCACAATACAACTGTATAAACTTTAAACCATAAAGTGCATCATATTATATAACTTTATGTCTGTAAATACATATAAAATGTATATAATTTATTAATCACTAAAATAAATTTTCAGACTCCCACTAAAACTGAACATCCTCCGCTAAAACTATACTCATACGAGCAACATGCCTAAGGAAAACTTTAAGAATCAAACCCTTAGTCGTCGGGTCAACTATCATGAAATATGTATCAATGTGCTTAATACTGATCAAACCATTCTAGACTCTTTACTTAACAGCCAGGAACTTTATGTCAATATGTTTGGACTTACTTGAGCTCCTGTTGTTATTAGAATATGACACCGCAAAGTTATTGTCACAATAAATCTTCAATGGTGACTGAATAGTCTCCATTATTCACAGCCTAGTGACAAAATTACGTAGCCATATTGTCTAATTGGATGCTTGAAAGTAAGATACGAATTTTGTTTCCATGGTAGAAGTTGTAATTAATGACTGTTTTATTTTTTTTTTTTGAGAAATAGCTCCTCCGTCTAACATGAAAATGTAACCGGTAGTAGACTTCTTGCTGTCTTGACATCCTACAAAATCGAAGTCAGTATAACTAATGATCTCAAGTCTGTCAGACCTCCGATATGTCAGCATGTGATGTTTTGTTCTTTATAAATATCGTAGTACCATTTTTTCTGCTTTCCAGTGATCTAGTCCAGGATTACTCAGGTACTTGCCTAGCATTCCTATGATGTACGTAATATCTGAACGCGTACACACTTGTGCATACATAATACTCCCAACAACTGAAGCATAAAGAATATTCTGCATTTTTTACTTTTCAAGTTCTATCCTTGGGCACTAATTGAGACTAAACTTGTCTCTTTTTGCCACTGGAGTATCTCTTGATTTGTACTATTCCAATTTGTACTTTATTTATATATGCTTATTGTGAAAGACCTAAGATATATTAAGAACGATCTCAGTGTATCTTTAATCCTAACACATAAGATGTCATATCCTAAAATAATTAAATTAGATTAGGGGTGATTAATCCCGCCATGTACGCATGATGGGACGTGCGCACGGAAGGCTAAATGAGATAAATAAATAAATCATCACGAATAAATAAAATAATAATAAATAATAATACATGACCATACATAATGATCAAATGAGTACAAAGCCTACATCGGCGGGGGCTGACTCCATCGAAATGGGCATCAAACATCTCAAATAAAACCCCAAAAAAATAATCAAAAACCCAAAACCCAATGGATCCTTGTGCGACTCTTTTTCGCTCGCCTCACCGCTCGGAGCAATGGACTGAAGAAGAAGGATACGGAGATCACTCTAAGCATGCATTGGGAAGGGTATATTATGAACATATGATGTACATTTAGGGGTTTTTAGATATTGTGAGTTCTTATAGATTCTCATGGGCGCAAACCCCCACCGTTAATTACGCTAGGCTCATAACCTTGAGGCACCTTTGGATCTTGAAAGGGGAAAGAAAATACAATAGTTAAACAATGGTCAAGTGGTCAAGTGGTCAAGTGGTCGGGGGTCATTGAGAAACATGATGAACTTACAAACATATCGGTTCAATTTATGTGAATAGTGGAGGACAAACTTGCAAATAGATCAATTCAATCCATATGAAATAGTAAAAGACGAACTTACAAACAGATCAGTTCAATCTTTATGAGATAATAAAAGACGAACTTACAAACATATCAGTTCAATCTTTATGGAATAGTGAAAGACGAACTTACAAACATATCAGTTCAATCTTTATTATCCTAGGAGACGATCTTACAAACAGATCAGTTAAACCTTTATTGATCTAGAAGGTGAACTTACAAACATATCAGTTCAATCTTGCTAGTCAATGACCAATCACACAAAATCTGACTTGATGCGTTATGCCAGTCGATCTTGAGATTGGTAAATCAGAAGATTAGCGGATATGACCTGCATACATATCTTATTGATCTTCTAGATCATGAATTTCAAGCACTGAGTAGATTCATAAACCTAAGATCACTACGCATACAAAGTTAAACACGAAGCACTGAGTTAGTTCAACATTGAAGCAAATGTGTTAGTGGATGAACTTACAAATAGATCAGTTCAATCTCACTATCTAGAAGATGAACTTACAAATAGATCAGTTCAATCTCACTATCTAGAAGATGAACTTACAAACATATCAGTTCAATCTTACTAGTCAGGTCGTGAACTTAAAACATGATAGTTCAAGACCCATGTATCAGAAGATAATGGATATAGCTCGAATTGATCATCTTACTGATCTTCTAGATCACGAATTTCAAGTACTCAGCGGATTCGTAAACCCAGGATCACCATACACACAAGATTAAACTTGAAGCATTGAGCCAGTTCAACATTGAGATAGGCATATTAGAGGATGAACTTACAAACAGATCAGTTCAGCACATCTAGTTTGTCAGATTATGAACTTACAAACAGATCAGTCTAATATCTGTACACCATCAATCTTTGGAGGTAGCTAGTGTCTTGATGATTATTTTTATCACTGCATCATCATCATCATGTTATCATCCTTGTCATCATTGTCATCACCATCATCTCATCATTATCATTATTATCTTCGTTTATTGTTATCATTATTTTTTCTTTTGTTATTTTAATTTTTATTACCATTGTTCTTATCATCATGTCATCATCATCATTTTATCATTATTTACATCTTCGTCTTTATCATCATATTCTCATTATAATTATTATTTTTATTATTTTTATTATTATATCATCGTCATTATTTTTATCGTTGTCATCATATCATCATTATTCTCGTATTATAGTGATTATTATTTTTATTGTCATATATTTTATTATTATAACTCATTATTTCATTATTATCTCATAATCAAATTATTTTCACTTTTATTCTTTATCATATTATTCTTTATAAATTATTGGCTGAAGTTTCACAAATTCGTATAAAATTGTAAGAAACTCCAAAAATTATAAAAATTTACAGAGAGATGCACTATAATTAGATCTAGATTCTCACAAAATTTTAATTAAATCGGAGTAGCGAGTTATATTTTTTTTATTTTCGAATCAGATCAAGGACAAAAGAGAAAATGTTATACTAGTATTTGTTGTTTTTCAGATTTAAAATGGTTATAATTTTTTACAGAAAATAATAATAATAATAAAATAAGTTTTTATAGATTCATTTGATTTATTTTTACAAGATCTGAAAGTTTTATAATATTTGGAGTAGATCTCATCCCATTTTCTTTTTATTACATTTTCAGTCATTTTATGGCTGATTTTGTGTTTATAAGGAATTCATTCATCTTAAACGGTTTAAATGCATCACTTAGTCTCCATCTAGCATTCAATGATGTTTGTATACAAATTTGAGCCAAAAGAAAAGAAAAAACAAAATGATCAAATTGCAACATAAAAACATTAAGGAAAAGAAAAAAAATCGATATTGCATATAAAATTTTCATCTTTATTGTACAAATCAGAATTACAAGCTCCAATGCACTCTTGATGTCTATATTTACAGAAGAGATACCTACCTAGACCTAATTTGTAGCTTGAGTAGAAGAAGAATTGATTGAATCTTGTATCTTTGGGCTTGATTTTGATCTTCACTCAAAGATTGGATCTTGTTTAGTATCTAAGTTGAGCTTTAATTGGTTTTGGCAGCGTTTTGGATTAACATTCAACTTGAGATAGGTTGTGTCCTTTGTGTTTAAGGAGAAGAGGGGTTTAAATAGGTCTGTGGGGTGGTAGATGGGTGTATGAGATCGGTTTGACTTTTCTTTGACTAATTCATGCACCAACTCTCTTCATTCATCTTCTCATACTTTTTTGAACGTTTTGTGGTGTATTATACTAATTCTAAGTGTTTAAAATGTTCTCTAACAGCTGAGAGAACAAGTGGGGCACAAACGAGTTTGTTATGTTTGCTGAAAATTTATAAATTTATCATCTCTAACCACCACTTGGTCACAAAATTATTCTAGGGACTTCTAGAAGGTTCTAGAGCTTCAAACACGTTCTTACCACTCATTTCCTGCATTTTAGCCCTTGTCGGATCCCAATTATGCACCCGGACCCATTTTTGCTTTCAAACTCGATTTAAAGCCTCATAGTCGTTCTCCTTCATTTCTTCACCATTTCTTGTGTTTCAAAACTTGATTAGCATATAATTGATCTCAGAAATTGATCTATAATGTTTATTCAATCAATATAATGCTCCGGTATAGAGTTTGACTAACTCGATTTTTGACCCGATTTGCGAGTTTGTGGTCTCACCAATTTAAAACTTTTGAAATTCAACCAAGCCCTCAAATAATCTCTTGTGACCACAAAGAAGGTGTTGAAAGTGTCAATTTAAGGCTCGAATTGCTCGATTTTATTTCTAGATCAGAAACTTTTTCTTCAGTTTTCTCCCAAACTGCTCAACAATTTCATGAGTTCTTCATCTCATTGTGTTCTCTCTCTCTGTGCTCTTTCCAACGGTATATAATATGTAGGATTTTCATCGCACATGAGTACCATCACTATTTTTGGTTTTGAAGCAAACAAACGTTACTGTAGCTCGATACTGTAGCAATATGGGAATTTTTTAATTTGGCCTCTCTCCATTTTGATTTTTAATTGGAGCACTAGATTTGCTGAATTTTCTTATTTTTCTTTTTGTTTTTAAATTATTTCTCAAAGATTCTTTTGTCCAAATTACATCAAATTTTGCTCAAACATTTCTTTAAATATAACAAAATTTATGATATTTTTTATTTACCATATACCCCTTAATCCAGCATCAATTAATTTTTAAAGCTTGATCAATTAATTTTTAATTATATTAATATATAATTTGAAATTTTTTTTACTTTCGTAACTCCAAAAATATCAAGTAATATTTAAAATTCTTAGAATTTTATGGAGATTTTGATTTTGCCACAAAATTTGAGTTTTGAGATTTTAGATTTCGAAGAGGTTTTTTCAATTTGAATTTGTAGGACTTTGGCATTTAATTATTTTCTTAAGGATTTTAATTTTTGAGCATTTCTATGAATTCATCTTTTTCTTGGCGCTTCTAGACTTGAATTAAGACTCTTCGGACTTTTAATATTTCTCCTTGAATCTTTGAATTTTTTTTGTCCCAACTTGCTTTTTTAATTCATCGAATTTTCGGGGTAATCAATCTTAATCAACTACCTGACTCACATGCAAATGCAGCGAAGCACCTCTGTCATCGCGCAAGACTGTCTCTAGCACTCTCTCTAAAAAAAATCTCGTACCTATAAACTGGATCCCACAACCACCTTGGAAAGTGAGTAATTTTTAAAAATTAGTTAGTACGGATTTAGATCCAACCTTAAGATTTGATCTTCTTTCCAAGACTGGAACCAAATATCGATACTGGTGTTTTAATACAATATAATAAATATATATGAATATAATAATATTTTTATGCACATTTTATGAAAAACACCTAAATGCTATAACATGAAATGACAAGGAAACCCAAAATAGAAAAATATGTGAAAATAATATAATAAATATATAGTACGAGAAAGAACACCCATAGTAAAATCCTGATTTGTAAATTTACTAGATCCATCCCGAACGAGCACTACCAGGGCCCACCTTACTAACTCGGGCCTTGCCTAAGCGTGTTGGGATTCGGAATGCCCGAATCCCATTAATGCTTAAGCTACGGAAAGACCGTAGAACAAAAATTTTACTTCTACTTAAGTTAGGGATTAAAGTATGTCGGATAATAGCAGGTACGGACATTTAATCCTTTACAAAAGACGGTAAAATATTATTTTACTTCTAACTTAAGCTTAGGGTTAAAGTGATGTGTCGGATGATTACAGAGATACACACCTCTTTAAACCTTTATTGATCTACTCCATGATTGATTTCTAAAATACTAATCTACTTAACAATTAAATAGATTAATATAAGATGTTATACCTCGCTTCCAAATTTTAATTGGAATGAAAATCGGCTTGTCTCGGAGCACCAAACGTCGATGCCTCTGTAGGTTATCCACCGGGACTAACCGAGAGGCGGCTTATTTCTTTTGCCGAAATACGTAAACGCGGTTTTTGCAAAAACACTATTCACCCGAGAAAAAGACGAAATAGTACTATTCACGACTCGCATGATAATTACATTTCACAAATGTGCGAAATACGCAACTTTCGTAAAAACACTATTCACCGATCCCGTGAATTACGAAACAACCGTATACGGAGAGAGAAAGTAGAGCGATTTGGTGGAACTTTTTCTCTCACCCTACCCCTCTATTTATAGAAAAAGTGGAATTGACAAATTACCAAAATGCCCTCGTGAATAGTAGGGAGGTTTCAAAGTGAAAAGACCAAAATACCACTTAAAGTTCATCGATTTACCAAAACGCCATTGGGCTTTTTGGTCAAATTACAAAATACCCTTGGGCTTTTGGACAAATTACCAAAATACCCTTGGAGGTCATCATGGGCTTTTCATGGGCCTTTTTGGGCTTTTCGGTTTTTGGGCTTTTTTGATTTTGGGCTTTTTTTTTCGATTTTGGGCTTTTAATTATTAATTAAGACTTTAATTATAAATGGGCTTTGGCCCATAATTCAAATCCATAATTAATATTTAAAATCCAAATCAAATATATATAATTGTCATCTACAATTATATTTTTCTCGGTTGTTGTTTCGGCGAATTTATACGACGTGTCCAACACGTTATAAATTCAATCTGATTTTTGCTTCTTGTCATATCTATGACAAATATAATTATATCATATATAATTAATTATAACCATCTTATTATTAATTATAAACAATTTATAATTAATCAATAAGATTCTCCGATTAACTCACTATACGGTGTGACCGACGGGATCCGTGTTATGTTGGTAAATAGAGTTAAAACCGTTTTAACTTCTATAATCATAGGAGGCATCGCGAGAATGCACTATGACCATCCAATTACACGGATGATGATGTCTTGTACAATATCATGATCCGGTAAACTATTTACTTGTGTTTAATTCTTTTGTCTCATAGCTATCGGATCGTTTCAAGGTAGGTATGTGTCATCCTTGCAAACTTAATCTTTTCTTGATCTGAGTAAATTATCAAATATAATTACTCTTGTAATTATCTTGCTAGCGAGATAATCTTACTCATCAAGGGGCCCAGATGATGCTATAACTCATATAGAAATACGAGGGACAATAGTACTTTTGGCAAACCATCTCTTCCTCGCATAAGTTATGTATACCAGAAGAGCTACCTTTATAGCCACCTTTTACGGATAACGTTTGGTAGAAATCACACACATACATATCTTATGTAGGAAAGATGAATACCTCATACTTTAGAATTTAATGCGAACGAAAACATTAATGACACGAACACGATTCCATTTAATGTTTCATTCGGGGTCTATCAAATACGATGTTCCTTGAACATCTATCTATGTGATTAAAATGACAACTCTTTGTCTATGGTCTGTAAAACTTGACCATCATTTAATCCACATACTAACCTGATAACGGTTAATTAGTGTTCCTGCTAATTACCTTGGTTAGTGACTTTTAAGAGTATATTCTATATTATGAAGTTTCACAATTCCAGTCATGAACTCGGAATAATTCATAAATTCAATAATACTCAAGGAAATAAAATATCATTTAAATATCCAATTCATGAACAAAGCTTTATATAACTAATTTATCGTATTATTGACTTCAAGATTATTACAAACTAACAATCTCTCACTTAAGCTTGGAGTCAATCATATTGAACTCTGCCTTATACAAATCTCTTTATTCTATAAATCTCTAAGATTTAAAAAAAAAAATCTCACAGCCAATCTCCTTTGTGTCTCAAACACATAGAAGATATGTGCAACTAGTGCTTGGTTTGAGGTAGAGATCTTGTAAGTGGATCAGCTGTGTTGCCGATTGTGTTAATTTTACAAATCTTTACGTCGCCTCTATTTATGATTTTTCATATGAGGTGATAACGTCGTGTAACCACTTACCACGAGCTCAAGTCAACACCGTAGATGAGAAACATATCCTTAGTTCTTCTTAAGTACTTAAGGATATTCTTTGCGACATTCCGATGCTCTTAGTCTGGATTAGCACGATATCTACTCGTCACACTCCAAGCGTACGAGACATCGGGCGAGTGCACAACATGACGTACATGATAGAGCTAATAAGCCGAAGCATATGATTCTCTACTCATTATGCTTTGCTCATCGATTGTCAAAGGACACCGAGTCTTGCTAAGTATTTGTGCACCATGATTCATTGATAGAAATTCTTTCTTGAAATTCTACATCTTTGAACAGATTCAACACTTTATCAATGTATGTGCTTTGACTTAATCCAATAAGTCTTTTAGATCTATCTCTATAGATCTCTATGCCTAGTATATAGACAGTCTCGCCCAAATATTCCATTGAGAACACTTTCTTTAATGAAGATTTGGCTAATTGCAATAAGGGAATATCATTTCCCATTTAGAATATATCGTCCATATAGAGGATTAAAAAGCGATGACACTCCCACTAGTTTTCCTGTATACACAAGGTTCTTCTTCGCATCGACGAAGTCAAACTGTTTGACTTCTTCGCCAAATCAAAGATTCCAACTCCGTAATGCTTGCTTCAATCCATAATGGATTTGAGAAGCTTGCATACCTTCCCAGCATTCTTTGGATCCTCAAAACTTATGGGCTGTATCATATACACGTCCTCTTCTAAATTTCTATTTAGGAAGGCGGTTTTGACATCCATCTATCATATTTCATATTCATGAAATATGATAATTGCTAGGAGCATCCGAATTGACTTAAACATAGCTACGGACGAAAAGTTTCATCATAATCTACGTAGAAATTTGTTTGAAACCTTTCGCTACTAGCCGTGCTTTGTAAAGAGTCATATTACCATCCATGTCTATTTTTCTTTTAAAAACCCACTTGTTAGCTATGGGTTTTACCCCAACATGTGGTGCAACCAGGTTCCAAACCATGTTGTCATACATGGATTGTATTTCGGATCTCATGGCCTCCAGCCATTTATCAGAGTCGGGTCTATCCACTGCTTCCGCATAGGTCAGAGGATCTTCAGCATCAAATACTGAGACTTCATGCAGTCCCATGTACCTTTCAGGTGCACGGACTGTCCTATGTGACCTTCATAGCACTTGTTCTTCAGGCTGTCGAACTTCATCCACATCGGTATGCGGATTTAGTTCTATTTCAACTTGTGTTGAAGTAGATGAGCTCGGGACTAGAATTTCTTCCACGACTATTTGTAGATTTGGTTCTTCCAAATGCTCATTAGTAGAAGAATCAAGTGGTGGGTTTATCGATCGGTATCGGATATTGTATTGTGTGATGTATCTTGAATTTCTTCAAGTATTACATTACTCCCACTACTTCCTTTTGCGAGAAACTCTTTCTCCAAAAATATACCATGACGAGCAACAATTATCTTGTTCTCGGACCGATAATAGAAGTAATATCCTTTCGTTTCCTTAGGATACCCTACGAAAAAACATTTGTCAGCTTTGGGTCCAAGTTTGTCAGAAGTCGAACGTTTGACAAATACCTTGCGACCCTAAATTTTAAGATAAGACATATTTGGTACCTTACCAAACCATAACTCATATGGAGTCTTTTCTACTAACTTGGATGAAACCCTATTTATTGTTAGTGCGGCGGTTTCTAGTGCGTGCTCCCAAAATATTTTTAGGAGTGTGGTATTACTCATCATGGAACAAACCATGTCTAACGAGTTCGATTCCTCCTCTCGAAACACCATTCCATTGTGGCATTCCGGAGGTGTGAGTTGTGAGACTATCCCACATTCTTTTAAGTACATTATAAACTCATAACTTAAGTATTCGCCTCCACGGTCGACCGTAAGGCCTTAATACTTTTATTCGATTGATTTTCTACTTCGAGTCTTGAATTCCTTGAACTTTTCAAAAGATTCAGACTTATGTCTCATCAAGTAGACATAACCATATCTACTGTAATCATCAATAAATGTGATAAAGTAGCGATCACCGTTTCTTGTACAAGTACTCATTGGTCCGCATACATCTGTGTGTATAAGGGCTAATAAGTCACTTGTCCTTTCGCCCTTCTTCGGAGAAAGGCAATTTGGTCATTTTTCACGTAAACAAGATTCACAATATTAAAATTACCAAGAAGTCCAACTTCATGTAACTTTTGATGTGTTTCTCGTTTATATGACCAAGGCGATAATGCCATATGAAAGTCATACTTTCATGAGATGTTTTGAGTCGTTTATTGATGTTAAATATAGGTTTGTCTATTTCCAGTATATAAAGATCATTCATCATAAAAGAAGATCCATAATATAACTCATCTTTGTATATAGAACAACCATTGTCCTTTATAACAAAAGAGAAACCATTCATTTCTAAACTTGAGATTGAAATGATGTTTCTGAAAATACTTGGAACAAAATATACATTTTCAAGTTCCATTATAAACCCGCCAGGCAAATACAACTCTATACTTCCGATTTGTTACGGGCAACGCAACTTGTGCTCCGTTTCTAACTCGGAGTTGTATTTCCTTGTTGCGTAGTTTTCTCCTATTCTTTAGTGCCTACATATTTAAACAAATATGAGCACATGATCCGATATCCAATACTCAATCATGAATAGAGGTAACAACGTTAACTTCAACAATAAAAATATCTTAAGTTGAAGTCTTGGGAACCTTTCCCATCCTTACATCTCCGGATACTTAGGGCGCTTCCTCTTCCAATGACCCTTACTTTGATAGTAAAAGCAGTCAGAGGTAGAAGAGACTTTTGCTTTGGGAGTGTTCTGATTAGGAACCATCTTCCCTTTATCCTTGTACTTAGGTGCCACTTTAGGAGTCATTTTGTGTTTCATCTTTTTAATCTTTCTCGTACCTTCTTGGATCACGAGGATAGAAGAACTCTTCTTCATCTCCCCATCAGTGATCCTCAACATCCCTTGGAGCTCCTGCAAGCTCTTGTCCATTCCTAGCATATGATAATTCCGATGAAATTAGAATAGCTAGGAGGAAAGAGTTTAGGATAACATCCGTAGCAAACTCTTTGCTCAATGGATCGTTAAGCTTCTCCAACTACTCAACATCGCTCGTCATACGGAGCATGTGAGTGTCAAGAGAGCCGCCTCGGTCATCTTATGACTCGGAGAGATTTAGTCACCTTAAATTTCTTGACCAAGAAACTTTGTACATCAAGCTCATCTTCTTTGTGCTTGTTGTACATGGTGACTTCATTTGTTGTGCGACTCTACTGCGAGTCATGCGGGATTAGTGTGTTAAGGACGTATTCGAGTTTCTCATGTCTTAGTATAATTATGAGCGCACGGAACATATTAGTAAGAGTTTCTTTAGCCATGTGCTATAACGTTTAAAATGTAAAGATTTTTAGCTTTGTTCATGTAATGTCTTATTTCAAATAAAACTCCCACTACAAATTTGTTCTATTCCCGTTTGTAGTTAGGACCAAGATCCCTATTTTCACTGATAATCAAGTTATCGTTGAATAACTCATTTATTAATTATCTTAGGTAAGCAACTCTTTGCTAATCACATCTCTATGTGATTCTTGGTTTCGCTAAACATCATATGTTTTAACGAAACTTTGCCCCAAGCCCAAAACTCTGTTTTGGAAATCATTGGTAAGTAACCTCACTCTATTTGGTTTGTTATGTCGGACATAACCCTCGAAAACCAAAGGTAAAAGGTGACGCCACGAGTAGGTCACGTACGCCAATGAACAATGATATGCGAGGACAGAGTAGGTAGGGCATATTACTTAATTTTTCGGGTTTAACATCGTAAGCGATCGGTTGTTAAACCGACTTTAAACAGACTTACGAACACGTAAAAGATGTCTCGCGTAAAGACCACCGAAAGTTCCTTTTCCGTCTTTCTTTGACACAACCTTCCTTCACGGTTTCTTAAAAATGATAAATCTAATTTACACATTTATAATTAGTCGGTTGTTAAGTGACTTTAAACGACTTATGAACACGTGAAAGACGCCGCCGCGAAAGACCACCGAAAGTTCCTTTTCCGCCTTTCTTTGACATAACATTCTTTCACGGTTCCTCAAAAATGATAAATCAAATTTACTCATTTATTATCAAAGTTAATAAATCCAATTTACCACTTTCATACAAACATTTTGTATATATTTATACATGAATCACCACGTATATAGCTACTATCTATCCAATAGGAGTAGCTTTGCGTTTATGATAAGATACATTTCAAATCAAAGCGAGAAATCTAATTTACCAGTTCATACAAACATTTTGTATATATTTATACATGAATCGATCACGTATATTTCTATCGCTTCTCAATTCTTTATTTTGCAACTATATCTTTGTTCTTTACTTATACCGTAAAAAGCATATAAACATTTTATATGATTTCAAAACAAGCTTAATTCCTTCGGTACGATAAAGTAATTTGATAACGTGACAAAGTTCCTTTTCGGCCGATTATCGTGACACGTAAAAGGGGCTCCCGGAAAGATCGGGGTCACGAGGACCACTTTAAATTCAATCTTTCCTAGACGAACCATCTCTTTCGGGTGTGGAGATCAACGACTCTTACTCGGGTACTTTATTGCTTCATCACATTCATAGATATACTTCTCATAACCAAAAATTTTTGAAAAAACAAAAGAGTTACATTTGCCATGATTCGAAAGCACAAAAGTAATTTGGTAACGTGACAAAGTTCCTTTTGGGCCGCTTATCGTGACACGTAAAAGAGCTTGTCGAAAGAATACCGAAGGTATCCACTTCCCATCTTTCTTTGACATCACCTTATCTTTTATGTGTGGAGATCAACAAATCTTACTCGGGTACTTTATTGCTTCATCACATTCTTAGATATACTTTAACACAATCGAAAGTTTTCGAAAAGAAAGCATAAAGAAAGTATAAAGAAAGCTTAAATCTAATTTAACTTTCTTAGTCGACAGAGCCGAACCAAGAAAATCCAATTTTATTTGGTTTGGACTTTAAGCCAAATCTAAGAATTAAACCGATACGGGGTATATGCATCTTATTTGCATAAGATATAACCTTATAGAAAATCAATCAGCGGGAGAGCCTTTGCTCTGATACCACTGTTGGGATTCGGAATGCCCGAATCCCATTAATGCTTAAGCTACGGAAAGACCGTAGAACAAAAATTTTACTTCTACTTAAGTTAGGGATTAAAGTATGTCGGATAATAACCGAGAGTTACAGACATTTAATCCTTTACAAAAGACGGTAAAATATTATTTTACTTCTAACTTAAGCTTAGGGTTAAAGTGATGTGTCGGATGATTACCGAGAGATACACACCTCTTTAAACCTTTATTGATCTACTCCATGATTGATTTCTAAAATACTAATCTACTTAACAATTAAATAGATTAATATAAGATGTTATACCTCGCTTCCAAATTTTAATTGGAATGAAAATCGGCTTGTCTCGGAGCACCAAACGTCTGATGCCTCTGTAGGTTATCCACCAGGACTAACCAGAGAGCGGCTTTATTTCTTTTGCCGAAATATCAGAAACCGCGGTTTTTTGCAAAAACACTATTCACCCGAGAAAAAGACGAAATAGTACTATTCACGACTCGCAGTAATTCTGTTTCACAAATGTGCAGAAATACCGCAACTTTCGTAAAAACACTATTCACCGATCCCGTGAATTCTGAAACAACCGTATACCGGGAGAGAGAAAGTAGAATCGATTTGGTGGAACTTTTTCTCTCACCCTACCCCCTCTATTTATAGAAAAGTGGAATTGACAAATTACCAAAATGCCCTCGTGAATAGTAGGGAGGTTTCAAAGTGAAAAGACCAAAATACCCTTAAAGTTCATCCAATTTACCAAAACGCCATTGGGCTTTTTGGTCAAATTACCGAAATACCCTTGGGCTTTTGGACAAATTACCAAAATACCCTTGGAGGTCATCATGGGCTTTTCATGGGCCTTTTTGGGCTTTTCGGTTTTTGGGCTTTTTTCAATTTTGGGCTTTTCTGATTTTGGGCTTTTAATTATTAATTAAGACTTTAATTATAAATGGGCTTTGGCCCATAATTCAAATCCATAATTAATATTTAAAATCCAAATCAAATATATATAATTGTCATCTACAATTATATTTTTCTCGGTTGTTGTTTCGGCGAATTTATACGACGTGTCCAACACGTTATAAATTCAATCTGATTTTTGCTTCTTGTCATATCTATGACAAATATAATTATATCATATATAATTAATTATAACCATCTTATTATTAATTATAAACAATTTATAATTAATCAATAAGATTCTCCGATTAACTCCTATACGGTGTGACCCGACAGGATCCGTGTTATGTTGGTAAATAGAGTTAAAACCGTTTTAACTTCTATAATCATAGGAGGCATCTGGCAGAATGCACTATGACCATCCAATTACACAGATGATGATGTACTGTACAATATCATGATCCAATAACTATTTACTTGTGTTTAATTCTTTTGTCTCATAGCTATCGGATCGCTTCTTCAAGGTAGGTATGTGTCATCCTTGCAAACTTAATCTTTTCTTGATCCCGAGTAAATTATCAAATATAATTACTCTTGTAATTATACTTGCTAGCGAGGTAATCTTACTCTATCAAGGGGCCCATGATGCTATAACTCATATAGAAATACGAGGACAATAGTACTTTTGGCAAACCATCTCTTCCTCCGCATAAGTTATGTATACCGAAGAGCTACCTTTATAGCCACCTTTTACGGATAACGTTTGGTAGAAATCACACACATACATATCTTATGTAGGAAAGATGAATACCTCATACTTTAGAATTTAATACCGAACGAAAACATTAATGACACGAACACAATTCCATTTAATGTTTCATTCGGGTCTATCAAATACGATGTTCCTTGAACATCTATCTATGTGATTAAAATGACAACTCTTTGTCTATGGTCCGTAAAACTTGACCATCATTTAATCCACATACTAACTCGATAACGGTTAATTAGTGTTCCCGCTAATTACCTTGGTTAGTGACTTTTAAGAGTATATTCTATATTATGAAGTTTCACAATTCCAGTCATGAACTCGGAATAATTCATAAATTCAATAATACTCAAGGAAATAAAATATCATTTAAATATCCAATTCATGAACAAAGCTTTATATAACTAATTTATCGTATTATTGACTTCAAGATTATTACAAACTAACAATCTCTCACTTAAGCTTGGAGTCAATCATATTGAACTCGCCTTATACAAATCTCTTTATTCTATAAATCTCTAAGATTTAAAAAAAAAAATCTCACAGCCAATCTCCTTTGTGTCTCAAACACATAGAAGATATGTGCAACTAGTGCTTGGTTTGAGGTAGAGATCTTGTAAGTGGATCAGCTGTGTTGCCGATTGTGTTAATTTTACAAATCTTTACGTCGCCTCTATTTATGATTTTTCATATGAGGTGATAACGTCTGTGTAACCACTTACCACGAGCTCCGAGTCAACACCGTAGATGAGAAACATATCCTTAGTTCTTCTTAAGTACTTAAGGATATTCTTTGCGAAGATTCCAAAGTGCTCTTAGTCCGGATTAGCTCGATATCTACTCGTCACACTCCAAGCGTACGAGACATCAGGGCGAGTGCACAACATGACGTACATGATAGAGCTAATAGCCGAAGCATATGATTCTCTACTCATTATGCTTTGCTCATCAGTTGTCAAAGGACACTGAGTCTTGCTAAGCTGTGCACCATGATTCATTGATAGAAATTCTTTCTTGAAATTCTACATGCTGAACCGATTCAACACTTTATCAATGTATGTGCTTTGACTTAATCCAATAAGTCTTTTAGATCTATCTCTATAGATCTCTATGCCTAGTATATAGACAGTCTCGCCCAAATATTCCATTGAGAACACTTTCTTTAATGAAGATTTGGCTAATTGCAATAAGGGAATATCATTTCCCATTTAGAATATATCGTCCATATAGAGGATTAAAAAGCGATGACACTCCCACTAGTTTTCCTGTATACACAAGGTTCTTCTTCGCATCTGACGAAGTCAAACTGTTTGACTTCTTCGCCAAATCAAAGATTCCAACTCCGTAATGCTTGCTTCAATCCATAATGGATTTGAGAAGCTTGCATACCTTCCCAGCATTCTTTGGATCCTCAAAACTTATGGGCTGTATCATATACACGTCCTCTTCTAAATTTCTATTTAGGAAGGCGGTTTTGACATCCATCTATCATATTTCATAATCATGAAATATGATAATTGCTAGGAGCATCCGAATTGACTTAAACATAGCTACGGGCGAAAAAGTTTCATCATAATCTACGCCGAGAATTTGTTTGAAACCTTTCGCTACTAGCCGTGCTTTGTAAAGAGTCATATTACCATCCATGTCTATTTTTCTTTTAAAAACCCACTTGTTAGCTATGGGTTTTACCCCAACATGTGGTGCAACCAGGTTCCAAACCATGTTGTCATACATGGATTGTATTTCGGATCTCATGGCCTCCACCATTTATCGTAGTCGGTCTATCCATCGCTTCCGCATAGGTCGGAGGATCTTCGCATCAAATCGAGACTTCATGCGGTCCCATGTACCTTTCGGGTGCACGGACATCCTATGTGACCTTCATAGCACTTGTTCTTCAGGCTGTCGAACTTCATCCACATCAGTATGCGGATTTAGTTCTATTTCAACTTGTGTTGAAGTAGATGAGCTCGGGACTAGAATTTCTTCCACAACTATTTGTAGATTTGGTTCTTCCAAATGCTCATTAGCCGAAGAATCAAGTGGTGGGTTTATCTGATCAGTATCAGATATTGTATTGTGTGATGTATCTTGAATTTCTTCAAGTATTACATTACTCCCACTACTTCCTTTTGCGAGAAACTCTTTCTCCAAAAATATACCATGACGAGCAACAATTATCTTGTTCTCGGACTGATAATAGAAGTAATATCCTTTCGTTTCCTTAGGATACCCTACGAAAAAACATTTGTCAGCTTTGGGTCCAAGTTTGTCAGAAGTCGAACGTTTGACAAATACCTTGCGACCCTAAATTTTAAGATAAGACATATTTGGTACCTTACCAAACCATAACTCATATGGAGTCTTTTCTACTAACTTGGATGAAACCCTATTTATTGTTAGTGCAGCAGTTTCTAGTGCGTGCTCCCAAAATATTTTTAGGAGTGTGGTATTACTCATCATGGAACAAACCATGTCTAACAGAGTTCGATTCCTCCTCTCAGAAACACCATTCCATTGTGGCATTCCCGGAGGTGTGAGTTGTGAGACTATCCCACATTCTTTTAAGTACATTATAAACTCATAACTTAAGTATTCGCCTCCACGGTCTGACCGTAAGGCCTTAATACTTTTATTCAGTTGATTTTCTACTTCAGTCTTGAATTCCTTGAACTTTTCAAAAGATTCAGACTTATGTCTCATCAAGTAGACATAACCATATCTACTGTAATCATCAATAAATGTGATAAAGTAGCGATCACCGTTTCTTGTACAAGTACTCATTGGTCCGCATACATCTGTGTGTATAAGGGCTAATAAGTCACTTGTCCTTTCGCCCTTCTTGGAGAAAGGCAATTTGGTCATTTTTCACGTAAACAAGATTCACAATATTAAAATTACCAAGAAGTCCAACTTCATGTAACTTTTGATGTGTTTCTCGTTTATATGACCAAGGCGATAATGCCATATGAAAGTCATACTTTCATGAGATGTTTTGAGTCGTTTATTGATGTTAAATATAGGTTTGTCTATTTCCAGTATATAAAGATCATTCATCATAAAAGAAGATCCATAATATAACTCATCTTTGTATATAGAACAACCATTGTCCTTTATAACAAAAGAGAAACCATTCATTTCTAAACATGAGATTGAAATGATGTTTCTGAAAATACTTGGAACAAAATATACATTTTCAAGTTCCATTACAAGCCCGCTGTGCAAATACAACTCTATACTTCCGATCGTTATTTTGCTGCAACTTGTGCTCCGTTTCTAACTCGGAGTTGTATTTCCTTGTTGCGTAGTTTTCTCCTATTCTTTAGTGCCTACATATTTAAACAAATATGAGCACATGATCCAGTATCCAATACTCAATCATGAATAGAGGTAACAACGTTAACTTCAACAATAAAAATATCTTAAGTTGAAGTCTTGGGAACCTTTCCCATCCTTACATCTCCAGATACTTAGGGCAGTTCCTCTTCCAATGACCCTTACTTTGATAGTAAAAGCAGTCAGAGGTAGAAGAGACTTTTGCTTTGGGAGTGTTCTGATTAGGAACCATCTTCCCTTTATCCTTGTACTTAGGTGCCACTTTAGGAGTCATTTTGTGTTTCATCTTTTTAATCTTTCTCGTACCTTCTTGGATCACGAGGATAGAAGAACTCTTCTTCATCTCCCCATCAATGATCCTCAACATCCCTTGGAGCTCCTGCAAGCTCTTGTCCATTCCTAGCATATGATAATTCCTGATGAAATTAGAATAGCTAGGAGGGAAAGAGTTTAGGATAACATCCGTAGCAAACTCTTTGCTCAATGGACTGTTAAGCTTCTCCAACTACTCAACATCGCTCGTCATACGGAGCATGTGAGTGTCAAGAGAGCCGCCCTCAGTCATCTTATGACTCAGCAGAGATTTAGTCACCTTAAATTTCTTGACCAAGAAACTTTGTACATCAAGCTCATCTTCTTTGTGCTTGTTGTACATGGTGACTTCATTTGTTGTGCGACCTCTTTACGAGTCTGTGCGAGGATTAGTGTGTTAAGGACGTATTCGAGTTTCTCATGTCTTAGTATAATTATGAGCGCACGGAACATATTAGTAAGAGTTTCTTTAGCCATGTGCTATAACGTTTAAAATGTAAAGATTTTTAGCTTTGTTCATGTAATGTCTTATTTCAAATAAAACTCCCACTACAAATTTGTTCTATTCCCGTTTGTAGTTAGGACCAAGATCCCTATTTTCACTGATAATCAAGTTATCGTTGAATAACTCATTTATTAATTATCTTAGGTAAGCAACTCTTTGCTAATCACATCTCTATGTGATTCTTGGTTTCGCTAAACATCATATGTTTTAACGAAACTTTGCCCCAAGCCCAAAACTGTTTTGGAAATCATTGGTAAGTAACCTCACTCTATTTGGTTTGTTATGTCGGACATAACCCTCGAAAACCAAAGGTAAAAGGTGACGCCTACGAGTAGGTCACGTACGCCAATGAACAATGATATGCGAGGACGAGTAGGTAGGGCATATTACTTAATTTTTCGGGTTTAACATCGTAAGCGCCGGTTGTTAAACCGACTTTAAACAGACTTACGAACACGTAAAGATGTCGCGAAAAGACCACCGAAAGTTCCTTTTCCAGTCTTTCTTTGACACAACCTTCCTTCACGGTTTCTTAAAAATGATAAATCTAATTTACACATTTATAATTAGTCAGTTTGTTAAGCTGACTTTAAACAGACTTATGAACACGTGAAAGACGCCTGCCAGAAAGACCACTGAAAGTTCCTTTTCCAGTCTTTCTTTGACATAACATTCTTTCACGGTTCCTCAAAAATGATAAATCAAATTTACTCATTTATTATCAAAGTTAATAAATCCAATTTACCAGCTCATACAAACATTTTGTATATATTTATACATGAATCAGCCACGTATATAGCTACTATCTATCCAATAGGAGTAGCTTTGCGTTTATGATAAGATACATTTCAAATCAAAGCAGTAAATCTAATTTACCAGTTCATACAAACATTTTGTATATATTTATACATGAATCAGTCACGTATATTTCTATCAGTTCTCAATTCTTTATTTTGCAACTATATCTTTGTTCTTTACTTATACCGTAAAAAGCATATAAACATTTTATATGATTTCAAAACAGTTAATTCCTTCTGGTACGATAAAGTAATTTGATAACGTGACAAAGTTCCTTTTCGGCCAGTTATCAGGACACGTAAAAGGGGCTCCCAGGAAAGATCGGGGTCACGAGGACCACTTTAAATTCAATCTTTCCTAGACAGAACCATCTCTTTCGGGTGTGGAGATCAACAGCTCTTACTCAGGTACTTTATTGCTTCATCACATTCATAGATATACTTCTCATAACCAAAAATTTTTGAAAAAACAAAAGAGTTACATTTGCCATGATTCGAAAGCACAAAAGTAATTTGGTAACGTGACAAAGTTCCTTTTGGGCCAGTTATCAGGACACGTAAAAGAGCTTGTCAGAAAGAATACCGAAGGTATCCACTTCCCATCTTTCTTTGACATCACCTTATCTTTTATGTGTGGAGATCAACAGCTCTTACTCAGGTACTTTATTGCTTCATCACATTCTTAGATATACTTTAACACAATCGAAAGTTTTCGAAAAGAAAGCATAAAGAAAGTATAAAGAAAGCTTAAATCTAATTTAACTTTCTTAGTCGACGAAGCCGAACCAAGAAAATCCAATTTTATTTGGTTTGGACTTTAAGTACAAATCTAAGAATTAAACCGATACGGGGTATATGCATCTTATTTGCATAAGATATAACCTTATAGAAAATCAATCGGCGGGAGAGCCTTTGCTCGATACCCTTTGTTGGGATTCGGAATGCCGAATCCCATTAATGCTTAAGCTACGGAAAGACCGTAGAACAAAAATTTTACTTCTACTTAAGTTAGGGATTAAAGTATGTCGGATAATAGCAGAGTTACGGACATTTAATCCTTTACAAAAGACGGTAAAATATTATTTTACTTCTAACTTAAGCTTAGGGTTAAAGTGATGTGTCGGATGATTACTGAGAGATACACACCTCTTTAAACCTTTATTGATCTACTCCATGATTGATTTCTAAAATACTAATCTACTTAACAATTAAATAGATTAATATAAGATGTTATACCTCGCTTCCAAATTTTAATTGGAATGAAAATCGGCTTGTCTCGGAGCACCAAACGTCGATGCCTCGTAGGTTATCCACCGGGACTAACCGAGAGAGCGGCTTATTTCTTTTGCCGAAATACGTAAACCGCGGTTTTTTGCAAAAACACTATTCACCCGAGAAAAGACGAAATAGTACTATTCACGACTCGCATGATAATTACTGTTTCACAAATGTGCGAAAATACGCAACTTTCGTAAAAATACTATTCACCGATCCCGTGAATTACGAAACAACCGTATACCGGGAGAGAGAAAGTAGAGCGATTTGGTGGAACTTTTTCTCTCACCCTACCCCTCTATTTATAGAAAAAGTGGAATTGACAAATTACCAAAATGCCCTCGTGAATAGTAGGGAGGTTTCAAAGTGAAAAGACCAAAATACCCTTAAAGTTCATCCATTTACCAAAACGCCATTGGGCTTTTTGGTCAAATTACCGAAATACCCTTGGGCTTTTGGACAAATTACCAAAATACCCTTGGAGGTCATCATGGGCTTTTCATGGGCCTTTTTGGGCTTTTCGGTTTTGGGCTTTTTCATTTTGGGCTTTTCGATTTTGGGCTTTTAATTATTAATTAAGACTTTAATTATAAATGGGCTTTGGCCCATAATTCAAATCCATAATTAATATTTAAAATCCAAATCAAATATATATAATTGTCATCTACAATTATATTTTTCTCGGTTGTTGTTTCGGCGAATTTATACGACGTGTCCAACACGTTATAAATTCAATCTGATTTTTGCTTCTTGTCATATCTATGACAAATATAATTATATCATATATAATTAATTATAACCATCTTATTATTAATTATAAACAATTTATAATTAATCAATAAGATTCTCCGATTAACTCCTATACGGTGTGACCGAACGGGATCCGTGTTATGTTGGTAAATAGAGTTAAAACCGTTTTAACTTCTATAATCATAGGAGGCATCGGCGAGAATGCACTATGACCATCCAATTACACAGATGATGATGATGTCTTGTACAATATCATGATCCAAGTAAACTATTTACTTGTGTTTAATTCTTTTGTCTCATAGTTATCGAGATCGGTTTCAAGGTAGGTATGTGTCATCCTTGCAAACTTAATCTTTTCTTGATCCCGAGTAAATTATCAAATATAATTACTCTTGTAATTATACTTCTAGCAGATAATCTTACTCTATCAAGGGGCCCAATGATGCTATAACTCATATAGAAATACGAGGGACAATAGTACTTTTGGCAAACCATCTCTTCCTCCGCATAAGTTATGTATACCGAAGAGCTACCTTTATAGCCACCTTTTACGGATAACGTTTGGTAGAAATCACACACATACATATCTTATGTAGGAAAGATGAATACCTCATACTTTAGAATTTAATACTGAACGAAAACATTAATGACACGAACACAATTCCATTTAATGTTTCATTCGGGGTCTATCAAATACGATGTTCCTTGAACATCTATCTATGTGATTAAAATGACAACTCTTTGTCTATGGTCTATAAAATTTGACCATCATTTAATCCACATACTAACCTGATAACGGTTAATTAGTGTTCCTGCTAATTACCTTGGTTAGTGACTTTTAAGAGTATATTCTATATTATGAAGTTTCACAATTCCAGTCATGAACTCGGAATAATTCATAAATTCAATAATACTCAAGGAAATAAAATATCATTTAAATATCCAATTCATGAACAAAGCTTTATATAACTAATTTATCGTATTATTGACTTCAAGATTATTACAAACTAACAAAGCGAGCACTACCATGGCTCAACTTACTAACTTAGGACTTATGTTTGTGCGGTGTCGCCGCACAAATGATAATTCGGGCTCCTAGGACGATAACGTCCTAGGAAAGTGAACGACTAAAACACATACTCTGGTCTGCTGAATCTGATAATCTACCTCACTATATAATCAAAACGGAATAGAGTATGACCTCAGTTGTCATATCACCAAAAGAAGTTAACAACTTGTGAAATGACAAAATGAATATAGTAATAAATGGGAGCCTCTCTGTACCAACTAGGGGCCAAAGGAGAGTTCTCGACTTTCTCTGTACCAACCAGGGGTCAAAGAGAAAGCCCTTTGGACATACGAGATCTTAAATAAGCCGACTAAATAAAATAATATAATAAACGAAAAAGACTCCGGACTCGAATATGATCGCCCACACAAAACACTAAAAGTCATGTCCATCCTAATCGCTCAATTTAAATTTAAAATCAAATAATAAACGAATAATAATAATATAATATTGATCAAAATAAAACACTATGGCGCCGCCGAACCCGTCAAGTGACGGGGTCGGTGAATGACCGACGGGTAAAGGTGCGCATGGTATACTCAGACCAAGGGGTCCCACGGGGCAATCGGTTTAACGAACGTAACTCGTTGGTCTGGTTATACAAGACAACCTAAGACTGAGATCACCCGGTCCGCCTCTCGGCACTCTCCCATGCATTTAATGCATGATTAACTATCTAACTTAATTATTAATTAATGATAGTAGTAGTATTTAACTACTATTAATAATCTATAACTTTGTTAATTTAATTCTAATCTAATCCTATCTTGAGATTAATTCTCAAGTGTTACTCATGTCCTATCTACATGCAATATGACATGTAAATGCGGGTAGGTCTCAAATATGTTGGTCAATTATCGGATGCAAATGGCAGATCAAATGTGATCTCTAAATAGTATTTGGTCAGAGAAAAATCGCAAGTCAGAATTATTTTGAAAACAGTTCTTTTTTCGGTTTGGGTTTTTAATTTTGAAGAGAGAAATTTAAATCTCAGGAACCCGTATCTGAGAGTGCTGGTGAGGATCGTGGAGTCGCTCTACTCCGGAGGTAGGTCGCGCCGTCTCGAGATCGACATCTGCGTATACGAGATCGGGATCGGCCTCGTACTCCATAAATGGATCCGAGTCGATCCTGATTAAAGTCAAGTTAAATTTATAAATTAACGAAATATACTTGTTGGTTATTCTTTAATTTAAATAGAACGAGCAATGCATATTGGTCAGATTGTTTGGATCACCTCTCTTTTACTTTATTTAACATATCTATCTTTTGAACTGACAACACTTTTGCTATTATTTAGGGTGTCTAAGTACTTATAGTTTTCTTTTACTTTATTCATTTTCATTGCTCACGTAAATTGTATGGTTTATTAGTTAGCAACAACATTAGTTCAATTAATGTTCCATCTTTTTTTTTATTTGCGATGTCCGAGACGATGATTACGTTGTTCGTCGTAAGGCAAGCGGTGAAATACACAAAACCGATACAACCCACGATTACAAGCGACTAAGCAAAGGAAATAATTTCATTTATTCATTTAACTATATTTATAATAAATTAGAGAAATTAATTAATATATACCATTTTATTAATAATACATTTAGTATTATCGTTGATAGTTAGAAATAGAGAAATTGATTAATATATAATAGTTTATATTTAATATTTAATATCTATTATATTAAAAATAGAGAAATTAATTAATATATATTTTACAATATTTATAAACATCATTATATTAACTATTGTATTTAGTACTTTTTATTAATGCTACTTTAGATATATATACATTAATTATTATTATGCATGCATATATATATATGCGTATGAATTTTTATTAACATTATTACTATTATTAATGTATAGATTAAAATTTATTTATTATAATAACAACTTAGAATTAGGCTATGGTGCTTTGCAAAGTACAAAATCGTTGTGTACTTTGCGCTCTATTTTTAATTTTAAGTCAGAGATGATCGATCCAAACCGCTCAATCTAATCTCCATATCAAAATCTATTAGTAAACCAAATTTTATATTTTTTGGAATTTATTTGCTATTTTTTTAATTAGGGGGAAAACCGTCATTTTTGGATGAACCAGAATTCTCACATCAAGTCATTTTCTCCTCATCAAAAAAAATAACAAAAAATTTCTAAAAAATATAAAATTTGGTTTACTAATAGATTTTTATATAAAGATTAGATTGAATGGTTCGGATCGATTATTTCTGACTTAAAATTAAAAATAGAGCGCAAAGCACACAACGCCTCTGTGCTTTACAAAGCACCATAGTCGGACTCCAACAACTTATATATTTTAATTCAATCATATTATTATTAACATAATAATTTATTAGAATATATATTATTTTGTTATGATTATTGATAGCACTAAGATGGTGATATTTGAACGCTAGAATAGTGTAAGAATGTAAAGAATCTAAGGTAGAAATGTATAAATCGATTTGGGACTTAGTGTTCAAGTGTAATAGCAGCGGAAGATAATTTAATTCGATTCAATTCTCACAAAAATATAGCAATCAAAAAAATAAGATAAATGAAAAGATCAAATAAGAACACAAGATGTAACAGAGTTTGATTTAAAATACCTACGTCTCTCGGACTCCCAACTTTTAACAATTGATGTTGAGCTGAAACATTAAAAATAGTTTTACACTTGTACAACTTGGTCTCTTATACAAAAAATGGGTTGCCAAGCCTATCGGTAACAAGAGTGACAACATACTCAAAATGGTGAGTGACAACACACTCAAAATAAGAAGTGAGTGACAATACACTCAAGAAATGTGAGTACTATAACTAAAAAAAGTAAGCACAACAGCTCAAAAACATATTACAAGAAGATCACAAAGGATCAAGTTAGGAGAATAGAGAGAAACGAGATTGAGCTTAAACAAGAATTTGGCTAATTGAATGTTTCTATCTCTTGACTTATCTCTCTCACTTGGTATATGTCTACTAAGCTCTCTGGAAGTAATGATTTAGCTAGATAGATCTTATTAATCAGTGAAAGATGTGATCATTTTAAAATAGATCTTCTGAAACATCTGAAGAAATTATTTTCGGCCTGAACCGTTATAACGATTTGAGAATCATTATAACAGCTTAGAAAGAATAGTCGTTGGATCTGATTGAGCTGAAACGTTATAACGATTCACTGAATTGTTATACGTTTCATAAATCATTACACAACGATACACTCTGGCTTCTTTGAGAATTTATCTGCCTTGTAATATTTTTTATTATTGAGATGAACCATTATAACGATTACTGAACCGTTATAACGATTCACTAAACATAAGCATTTTTCTTTGTTGTTTAAACTCAATTTATTTTAATCAATTTAACTCAGTTTGAGTCTAACTAAACCTAAATCTAATGCAGTCTTGATTAAACTCTTTTATCCCTCATTAGTCTTGATTTTTGTGCACTAATCTATTTGTTTTTTAATCCCTGCACAAAACTTAAACAAGACAATTATAAAATTCAATGTTATTTTATAAATCGACAGATCAAAGAAGATATTTAGTGTAACAATTATTTTCAAAATTAAGAAGAATATATTTTTATACGTATTTATTTTCACTACTAATTAATCTTACAAAAAAATACTAATTTAATTCATACACAATTTAATATAACTAATAGGATTTTATTTGTGCAGAAAGTTTGAGTTAGTTGAGTGCCTTTATTATCTGAGGAACCCATTGTGAGAACTGTAGACACCAAGTGACCAAAACGAAAAGAAAAAGATTATATATGTGGATTGCAAGTAGGTGAGAGACCACAATGCAAGTTGGAACCTAGAAACTGTTTAATTTGACTCAAAAAGGCAGAATACATTACTTAAATACTTGAGATATTTAATGCAACCCTTCTGACATTTTGTTTAAGAATATTATTGAACATTACATAGCCATGTGGCTTAAATCTATATCTCAAGAACATCTAGTCCAATATAAAATGTCCATATTTGACAATTAATTTCTTAGTGGTGCAGGTCTCCAAGTGACATTTATAATTTACTCGTTCAAGACATCACATAATGCTTACTTTATGACTTTATGAGAGATACAAATTTCTCTATCGAAGAGAGAATTGTTAAGGGATATAACTAATTCCAGAATCCTACATAGCTTGCTAAGCATATTTTAATATTAGATAAATGTGAATTTTTTTTATCTTATAATATTTTAATGTTTAAATAAAAAATTCTGCTGCAATGCGCGGGTATATAGCTAGTTCTTTAATAAGACCCATAAAAGATCATTCAAAACTTCAACTCTTTAGATTGATGTAAATAATGCCAGACAAGATGCGTGTGATGAGATGAAGTTTTTTATTTTATTTTATTTAAACAAGGTGCATTCTCTTGTACTGTACCAATTAGGTCACAGGGCATACTAGATCATATTAATTAAAGAAGGTGTTAAGGTACAACAACATACACAACCGGCACAAATGACAGTCAAGCAAAAAGAAAAAAATTCAGAACCAACGCGCAATGGAAAGGTAGAACTATGAGGAAACATAAGAAACATAAGGCACGGGGCTCAGCCGCCGGTATACGAGAGGGCCCACACGGCCAAGAGATAAGGAGGAGGTTACCGGTTAGCAAGACAGAAGGGGAAGGGCACAATCCGAGGGCAGCACAACAACTACTGTCGGCTCGGGTGCTGGAGGCTGGGATGACGACTGCTGGTCTCGGTCAGGGGTTGCTGGTGGTAGTGACGCCAAGAGGAAGAAGGGTCAGGGGAGCATCGGAGTGGCCTGACTCGGGTAACAGATTTTATTAAAAATAATAATTAATAAAATAATATTATTAATAATAAGACTGATAACGGTTAAATTCTAAATATACGAATCGTAACGTGCCACTGGCAGTGGCGCGTTTCACCCATATAAATATCAAACGCGCAGCATACCTGCGCTGTGTTGAGAGGAGAGAGAAAGAGAGAAAGGAAGAGAGAGAGAAAGAGAGAAAGAGAGAAAGAAAGAAAGAGAGAAAGAGAGAGGGGAAGAGAAGAGAAGAGAAGAGAAGAGAAGGAAAGAAAAAGGAAGAGAAGAGGAGGAAAAAACGTACGCGAGCATTTTTGTGTTTGGATTTTGCAATTAAAGGTAATTTTATATAAATATAATTTAATTGTCTAGATTAATTATAATTTAATTTAATTGTGTAGATTAATTATAATTTAATTTAATTGTGTAGATTAATTATAATTTAATTTAATTGTGTAGATTAATTATGTAGATTAATTATAATTTAATTTAATTGTGTAGATTAATTATGTAGATTAATTATAATTTAATTTAATTATGTAGATTAATTATAATTTAATTGTGTATATTATAATTTAATTTAATTGTGTAGATTAATTTTAATTTAATTTAATTGTGTAGATTAATTATAATTTAATTTAATTGTGTAGATTAATTATGTAGATTAATTATAATTTAATTTAATTGTGTAGATTAATTATAATTTAATTTAATTGTGTACATTAATTATGTAGATTAATTATAATTTAAATGTGAAATTATGTAGATTAATTATAATTTAATTATGTATATTATAATTTAATTTAATTGTGTAGATTAATTATAATTTAATTTAATTGTGTAGATTAATTATAATTTAATTTAATTGTGTACATTAATTATGTAGATTAATTATAATTTAATTGTGTACATTAATTATGTACATTAATTATGTAGATTAATCGCATATCCAGGATGATGCTGCAGAGCCTGCACAGACACGAGATTTCACTCCACTTGCTCATGGTCGGGAGCAGCGTGACGTTCATCCACCTCCTCGATATACACCTAGCGTGGTTAGTTGTTTGTTCTACAACTTAGTCAATATTAATTGTTTAAAAAAAAAAGCAGCTCACTGATATATCGTCTTTATTTTTACAGACACGTCCGAGAGCACGTCGATATGTTAGGCGTCGTCAGGAGTAGTTTATATGTTGTTTTTTTATATGTTGTTTTTTTATTATGGATATTGTTTTTTTTGTATTGTTTTATTATGGACTTTCTATGTTATTTTTTTATTGTTGTATTATTTATTTTATTGTGGTTATATTTTATTATGAAGTTTCTGCTTAAATACAACATATTTTCTGCTTAAATAGAACATAACCTTGCTTAAATACAACACACATATAGTACGCAAAAATAAAACATACATCATTTTTTTTTCCTCCGTGCGAAAAAATTTAAGATTCTACCTCCAAAATTATTTCCTCTAGCACCCCTAGTTGAAGCATTGACAGCTTCTCTTTCTTGATCATGACCAGTTGAGAATCTCGTTGATTGCAAGGCATCTCGAGAAGTTTGAGTTATTCTTTGTTATCTCTTGGATCATAACTAGTTGAGTGTCTCGGCGATTGCAAGGCATCTCGAGAAGTTTGAGTTATTCTGTTGTTATCTCTTGGATCATAACTAGTTGAGTGTCTCGATGATTGCAAAGTATTTCGAGAAGTTTGGGTTCTTCTGTTTGTTGTGGGACTTGAAGCCCTACTCCTATGCCGTCCTGATTGTAATGTATCCATTGAAAGTGGGTCACGACTCATTTCATCTCTTCGATATGACCCACCTTCAGAAGACTGTATATTTCTCGTTCTACCTCGACCCCGTATCCTGCCCTCCATCTCATCCATTACCATTCGACGTCTAACCTTCGCACGCCGACCAATTTTTATCGCTCTTTATCCGGTATTATAGTTTCTCCAAGATATGGCGGCCAAACTTGTTGATCACCGTAATAATGAAATTGTCCGGACCAAGTATTCAGTAGGTGAGCTGTATTGTATCGCTCATCTATGAAACCGTACACATCAAAGTTTCTATGTTGGCATACAAAGCAATTACGTGAGAGCAGTGGTATCCCGGTCGGTTGAGGTTTTTGACAATCACACGTGCGGTGCGGTTCCGCAATTGTGGGTCATCTCGAGTGCGTCGTTCACTCGAAATTGTAATAAGTGTACTTGAACGGTCCATACCCTCCACTCTCGATCCTCTCACCAAGCACATGAACCTCATATTCTCCTCGAGCAGTTCGAGTGGAATTACGTTCATACGAGCAATTATTGAAACAAATACAAAAGGTATCACGATATGTTCAAAATTTTGTAAAATATAGTAAAATAATATCAACACGAACACCGCTTTGTCGTCACGTTTTGCCAAGATGTCATCAATTTTTTTTGGCCATTGCTTGCATGCTCTATGCAGGTTCATTGCTTCCATTTCCCTCTTATCGAACCATTTAGCACATTTATACCATGTTCCCTCCACAATTGCTGCAACCGGTAAAGTTCGTTCAACTCGAAGACGCTATTCAGAGCTTCAGAACCATTGCTTTGGTCATTATACCCCATCGATGTCCTCCATCATACGTTTGTGCCCACGAAGCAAAATTAGGAGGTTCTTTATCATCATTTTCTAATCTTCTGCCGACTTTTTTTTAAAAAATCATAAGCTTTTCTATTTGATTTCCTCAAAATTCGCCATCTTTCTACGAAACGACGCGGTTTCTTTTTGTTCGCTAGTCTTCTTCGGAAATCATCTCTGAGATTATCTTCTTTCTTTCCGTTTTTCCGCTTCCTTATATAAATTCTGCGACGTGTTGCATGCAATACCGGTGTACCGCCTCTCCAAGTTGTACGGACCATCCCAAATGCGGTCGCTCAAAAACTCCCTTTATTCCCCTATGACGGTCGGATATAACACATATTTTCATATTACATTGGATCACTTCATTACGGACCCATCGCATGAACCAACCCCAATTGTCCACATTTTCTGCATCCACGATTCCAAATGCTAGAGGAATGATTTTATTCTCTGCATCGTATCCACACGCCATCAATAATCTACCCTTATAACGGCTCGATAAGAATCCAGCGTCAATAGTTATAACGGGCCTTAAATGTTTAAACGCTGCAATGCACGGTCCATAAGCCCAAACTATGGATTTAAACATTTTTACATTATTATCCGAAGTATCACACGTCAATAATTTAAATTTTGTACACAGTAGTCCGAGCAATCGCCTCCAATATCTCGTGGAAGCAATGTATATGATCCTTCCCAAGTGCCAAATAATTGTTCAATTGCTCTTTCTCGGCCACGCCAAAGTTTACCGTACGTCGGTGCCACACCGGGATATTTTGTTTCTATAATCATACCGATTTGTTGAACTGTTAGAGAGAGATCCTTCTTTAAATGTTGTCGAACACATCCTACAATCAAATTAGATGTGAGTTGTAAGTGTTTGCGGTCTCCTGGTGGTCTTCTACAGTTGTGGGGGTTTTTATTTGTGATGATCCTCCATGTGGTCGAGCCCTCTTCGTGTCTAGCGTATAATCTTCAAGGACAACTACCTTCTTTGCATTTCATAATAAGTCGTGTTTTACAACTTTCTTGTACCCAACATTGAACGTTTTTCCTAACACTCCAATCACAAATTACCCAATTTAAAGCCGATTTAGAAGCAAATATTCTATTTTCAGCTAACTCATCATCGAGTCCTAAAAGATATTCATTCGCGCCTAAACGGTCAAACATCTCAAAATTATTTAACGCTTCTACGGGATGGTGTCTCTCAGTTCGTCCGGTAACTAACAATGTGGTATCGCATCTCTCGAATTTCCTCATCTTCGATTCATCGATCGATCGGTCGAGTGTAATCCTCTCCTGTTTCTTCTTCATTTGAATAATACGGACCGCCATCATCTTGCTCATCCTGATCATCACTTAATTCCATTATCGTTGGATCAACACTACTTCTGTCATCAATATTATCAGCTAAATTACAGCCATACGTAGTACTACTACTACCGCCAAAAAAATTATATAGTGGCACCGCTGGGTTTGGTTGTTGATAAATTATATTGTTACTGTCAATAGCTGGATACGGATATAAATTGGTTTGATCGTAGGTAGGATAGGAATTGGTTTGATCGTAGGTTTGATAGGAATTGGTTTGATCGTAGGTTTGATATGAATTATTTTGATCGTGGGTTTGATAGGAATTGGTTTGATCGAGGGTTGGATAGGAATTGGTTTGATCGTAGGTTTGATAGGAATTGATTTGATCGTGGGTTGGATAGGAATTGGTTTGATCGTAGGTTTGATAGGAATTGATTTGATCGTGGGTTGGATAGGAATTGGTTTCATTCTGGGTTTGGAAATATTCCCGTCAAAAATTTACTGCCGCTCGGTTGTTCTGCAGTATAATTTTCTTCATCGGGATTATAATTTAAATCCGGTAGCATTTTGAAGAAAAATGGATGTTTGTTGTAATTGGATGTTTGTTGTTTTTGTGGTTGTGAGAAATGAACCGCGGGGGCTGGTATTTATAGCAAAGATAGGCGCCACTGGCACTGGCGTGGTCTGAGGAAACGCGCCACTGCCAGTGGCGCGTTTGGTGAAAGACGCCACTGCCAGTGGCGCGTTTGTGAAAGACGCCACTGGCAGTGGCGCGTTTCCAAACGCGCGCCTGGGCGCGGTTTGGTTCGTAGATTTGGAATTTACCCGTTCTCACTCTTATTATTAATAATATTATTTTATTAACAATTATTTATAATAAAATCTGCTCGGGTAAGGGATTGTTGGCCGTGTGTGGCGAGTGGGGAAAAGCAGGCTGACACGAGTTTGGTGGCCAAGCACGGGTCGGAGCAGCACTTAGGCGTGAGCTCTTAGTCCTTCCTCCTGGTGGCTGTCTTAGAAGGAATGGGTTAATTTTCCACCGGTTCGGGGTCAAAATTTGTAAGTCTTATTTCAATCATTGGATTAACATTTAGATGGGAAAAAATATAAAATAAAAGATAAATTACATTGAGATTGGTGAAAAAAATTGATCTAATGATTAAAATAAGATTTGAGACAAATTTTAGTCCCAAACTATTGAAAAATTAACCGGTTCCTTCTTGAAAAGGAATTATGAGAAATTAGGACTGTCAATGGGTAGGTTATGATACGGATGAAAATATTTTTATATCCATACTCATTATAATTTTCTTTATTCATATCTTACCCATACTCGTTAAAATTTTCTTACTCATACCCTACCCTTACCCATTAAAAATTTCGAGTAACGAACGGGTAACGGTAGATAATGGGTAAAAATAAAAATAATTCAATGAAAAAATTGTATGATTTAGATAAATAAATAGCATTAAATAAATATACTAATAAAGTGCAATAATAATTAACATTTTAGATATTACATAAATCATTTATTTTTTCATGTCAATTGTTATAAAAAATATACTAATTACTATATATATTTATATAATTTAACTATATATTTTTATTAAAAATATAAAATAATTATACTTATATATATATTTAACTATAGAATTAGGCTACAGTGTTTTGCAAAGCACAAGAGCGTTGTGTGCTTTGCGTTCTATTATTAATTTTAAGTCAGAAATGATCGATTTAAACCGCTCAATCTAATCTCCATATCAAAATATATTAGTAAATCAAATTATATATTTTTTGAAATTCATTTGCTATTTTTTTGGATAAGGGGAAAACCGTCATTTTTGGATAAACCATAATTCTCAGGTCAAGCCAATTTCTCCTCACCAGAAAAAAATAGCAAAAAAATTCTAAAAATTCTAAAATTTTGTTTTCTAATAAATTTTGATATGAAGATTAAATTAAACGATTCGGATCGATCATTTCTGACTTGAAATTAAGAATAGAACGCAAAACACACAATGCTCTTTAATTATATATATTTTATATAATTTACCCAATAGATAATGGGTAACAAAAACTCCTTATTCATATCCATACTTGATAAGTTATCGAAAATTTTTTCTTATCCATACTCATACCTGATAACTTAATAAAAATAAAATATTATCCATATTCATCTTATCGGGTACGATACGGATCAAATAAATAATCAAAATGATATCATTGACATCCCTAGGAGAAATGAGGGATAAAGGGGAATGGGATAGCATGAATGAAAAGAAAATAATGTGCTGTCTTCGGTGGGGAAAAAATAATTAAAAAAAAAAGGAAAAGGGAGAGAGGTCAACAGATGTGACAGGGAGAATAATGGCAGAGGGATATCAGACAAAAAAAAACATAAAGATGGGAGGGGTTCTGGAGAAGAGAAGGAAAATGGGGTCCACAGGGGTAGGGATGGGACAGGATAACCAGAGCAATTTGGTTCAGACTATCTGCGTCCGAGACTATGCGGATACTCATGTACAATTTGATTATATGGTTTGTTTTATCAAATGAATTTATATTTTTTTATTAATCTAAATATGTGAGTTTATTAATTAGATGTCCCTTGGTCAATCATAAATGAACAAAAGATATTGAATTTAAATTGAATTTATTTTTATTAATTTGAATCCTTTAATTGTATCACTTAATAAGGATTTTAAATTATTCTTATTTTAATAAATTTTAATTTGATTTTTGAGTCTTATTCTTAATATTTAAATTTTATCTTCTTAACGTTTTAAAATTTATATATGTATTTTTTTCATATTTTATTTAATTATATATAAATTAATATATTATTATTTTCACTTTATGTGGTTTCACATAGGATGTTTCATTAATATCTTTCATCTCAAAAAAATTTGTATAGAAATTTTTTAATTTCATGTAACATGTTCATATCGTTTGTGGCAAGCAACAGATCATCAACATACAAAATCAGAAACATAACTTTACTCCCACTTAAATTGTGATATATACATTCGTCAATATGATTTGCCTCAAATCCAAATGAGACAATAACTTGAGCAAATTTAAAATATCACTGTTGAGACACTTACTTAAGTCCATAAATAAATTTCTTAAGTTGACAAACCATACTCTTTGGATCTTCCATCTCAAAATGAGGCACTTGAACAATATAAATTGTTTCGTCAAGTTCACCGTTTAAGAAAGCGATCTTAACATTCATTTGATGTAACTCAAAATCTAAATGTGCCACTAGAGCCATGATGATTCTAAAAGAATCTTTAATTGATACGTGTGAGAAAGATTTTTTATAGTCTATGCCTTCCTTTTGGGTAAAACCCTTAGCAACAAGTTGTGCTTTGTATCGTTCCATATTATCTTTTGAATCTCATTTAATTTTAAATATTCATTTGCAACCAACATGTTTCGCACCTTCAGGTAACGGGACAATATCCCAAACCTTATTGTCATACATATACTTTATTTCTTCAT
Source organism: Schoenoplectus tabernaemontani (assembly GCA_037127355.1). Lineage (NCBI taxonomy): Eukaryota > Viridiplantae > Streptophyta > Magnoliopsida > Poales > Cyperaceae > Schoenoplectus > Schoenoplectus tabernaemontani. The sequence continues at coordinate 12,240,364 of CM073757.1, forward strand.
TCATAACTTCAATTCACTTTTCTAAATTTTGACTTTTAATTGCTTGATGGATATTTTAGGATCTTTTTTTATCATACCGATGTCAAATTCATGTTTTTGAAGATAAACTACATAATCATTAGATATAGTATTTCTTCGTTCATGAGTGGATCACCTTAAAGGCACAAGTTCTTGAGATATTAAAGGTTCCTCAATTGCATTATTCATTATCTGCGCATCTTGAACATCCTGCATAGTTTCCCGCGTAGTTTGTATGTCATCCTCTCCGGTTTGTACAGTTCCATGTTTATTCCGAATAAGACTACCCGTGTGCTACAGTAAATCATCAGATGTATTTATATCTTGTGTTATCTTATCAATAATTGGTTCGATTTGCATCTCTGTTACATCTTGATTTTCATCTAAATTAATAGATTAATGCATATTATTCTCCCCTGAAACCAAAATATCCTCTAAGAACTTAATTGTATTTGTCTCGAAAATAGTTTTATTAGCGGGATCATAAAACTTATACCCCCGTGACCTTTCTGCATACCCAAGAAAATAACAACTAACAGTTTTTTCGTCCAATTTTTTTCATTTGGCCTATAAGACCTAGCCTCAGCTGAACTACCCCATACTCTGAAATATTGCAAATAAGGTTTGTGCCCAGTCCATAACTCATAAAGAGTTTTGTTAGCTGCCTTAGTTGATACGCGATTGAGAATGTAAGCTGCGGCTCTAAGCGCTTCTCCCCAGAGAGACAATGGCAAAGTAGTGTGACTAAGTATACTACAAACCATTTTCATTAATGCGCGATTGTGCCTTTCTGCAACCCCATTCATGACAGGAGATCCTGGCATGATATAATGTGGCACAATCCCATTTTCTTCTAGGAACTTAGCAAAAGGTACTGGACATTGTTCACCTAAACCGTCATATCGACCATAATATTCATCTCCACGATCCGATTTGACTTTTTAATCCTTTTATTGAGTTGTAACTCAACTCCAACTTTAAAGGATTTGAACCTATACAAAGCTTGCACTTTCTCTTTAATTAAAAATACATAACCATAACGTGTATAATCATCAATGAAACTGATAAAATATGTGTGTCCATTTCGTATAACCGTATGAAATGGTCCACATATATATGTATGGATTAACTTCAATACATTTGTTGCACGTCTGACTTCATACTTTTAGATCTTTGTTTGTTTACCTTTAGCGCATTGTACACACAGATCAAAATCCAACATGTCTAAAGGCTCAAAAATTTCATTTTTGACTAGACATTCCAATCTCTATCGAGATATATGACCTAACCGTCTATGCCATAAAGCACTTTGAATTCTTGTGAATTAATTTCTGTTTGACATTTCGAGTACTTGTATGTAAGGATTCATTATATGAAACTACATTAGTCAAAACATAAAGCTTATCAAAGTCAGATATTTTTTCAAATCCGACTAATTTAGATTCAAGAAACAAATTGAAATTTCCGTTTTCAAACTTGTAAGAAAAATCATTCTTGTCTAAACCGAAAACAGAAATTAAGTTCCACCTAAATGATGGTACTATAGATATTTCATACAAATTCTATAGCTTTAACTTCTATTTTGTTACCATCTCCCGAGTAAATATATTTTTCTACATCACTTGGCCTTCGATGGCTCAGGCATCCTTGCATAGACACAAAAACATGAGTGATGGTATCAGAATCGATCCACTAAGCATCTATTAGTACTGAAACTGTATTAAGTTATGAACAACCAAAAGAAGAAAATGTACCTTCTTTTCATTCTTGGCTAACCAAGCTTGATAATTGGCACACTACTTCTTATAGTGTCCTTTAACCTTGCAAAATAAATATATATCTGAATCCGATATGGTAGTCGGATGTTTGTCTTTGACATCCTTTTATTTCTTTTGTCCCTTATCCTATCCTTATCCTAATCCGCAGTTTTAACATTTCTTCTTCCTCTTATTCTTAGAAGTCGTGCCAACATTAACACTTTTCGTTGGTTCATTCTTTAACATTTCCTCCTCCTAAACATAATATGATTTGAGCTCATTCACTATCTATTTTTCTTTTTGACAGTTATAGCTCACAAGAAAGTGTTCAAATTTAGGAGGTAATGAGTTAAGAATCATGACAACTAACATGTCATCTGACACGTCAAGTTTCATGGCCCTCAATTTTAGAACCATATGAGTAATCTCAAGAATGTATTCCCTTATGTTGTCTTGACCAGAATATTATTTTGAGTGAAATTTCTTTAAGAGATTACCCATCTCGGTTTTCTCATTCTTTACAAACATTTGCTCAATATCAGCCAAAAATTCTTCAGCTGTTGTGGTTTCAGAAATGGCTCCCCTGAAAGCCTCAGAAATGATATTTTACATGACCTTAAGACACATGTAATTTTATCTTTCCCAGCGGGACATGTCTAACTTTTCATTATTTGTGCTATCTTTAGTTAGAGCCGCTGGTTTATCTGACTGTAACGTAACGTCTAGGTCAACAAGACCAAGAATAATTTCTAATTGATTTTTTCATTTCTTGTAATTAGAACCGTTGAGAGTCGGAATATCTTTAATGCTAGTAATATTTGTTGAAAATTTTTAAAGAACAAGCAACACATATAAAACTTTAGACTTCAATAATAAAATTAAATCATAAATAGAACACATCATCTACTAATCATCTTTCAATACTAAGTGTTCTTTGGAGTTAGTTAATATTGTCCAACAATTAGGTGCAATAAATAAAATATGATAATTCCTTATATGTTAATTAGTCATTTTTTTGGGTTGATGTACTAATTACATATTAACTTTATAATTATCAATAATTTATTTATCACTAACCATGCATATATGATTTAGCTAAATACTGCTCTTCCTTTGGGTCGATCCAGTATTTACATATAATATATATACAATCTTTTATAAATTAGAAAAAAAAATCATTGATATGAGAGCTCACTTTGGCGAGATGATATCATAATTATTTATTTACTAAAATATATATTTTAATAGTTCTATTATGATTTAAAATTATCCCTTATATATAGTTATAAATTAACCTTTCAATCAAAACAATTGGTCAGGTATCAAGGTATAGCGTCATGATGGTATATAGCGTTACATGATGTTAGGTTCTAGATTTTTTGAGATTTCTGAAAATTTTTAAGTCTGTACTATAGCGTTATATAATAGTATGCTCTATCTTTTCAAAACTTAGAAAATTTTAGAAACATGTATTGTACCGTTATGACACTACATCTGTGTTTTCTGTAAATTTTAGTGCTCAAATCAAGAGATTTGGGTATTTATTGATAATTTAACAAGCAAATTAATGTCATTATCAGACTTTAATCTCTATTTATTAGCCTTTTAGAATTCATACCGAAATTGCTTTTGAAATTCTATACTTTAAATCATACTTTAATGAAAAATTAATGCCAACCTTAATTGCATTCATGAATTTAATAGTGATAATTGCTTGATCTAATTCACTATTAAATTAAAATTAATGCATATAAAACTTTAAAGATTGATTTATAAACTTTACAGAAATTTTGTTAAATTTATTTTTCAGAAAAAATAAATTAAAATTCATTTTTTCAGAAAAATCAGCCATAAACCTTGATTTTGCAGACTGAAACAATATTCTTTAAAATGCCTTTTAAAAATCCAGAAAAATTCTCTAAAATCACCATAAATTCGGTATCAACAGAGAATATGACAAAGAACTTGATTCTCTAAAATATTTCACGAAAATACTTGAAAAATATCAAGATATATTATGAAAAGTCAAACTTTTCTGAATTAGATTTTTTTTCCTGCATTAATCATCTTAAAACTTCAATATCACCATTAAATAAATTCCGAAAAATTCTGGAACATTCACCAAAAATTCGCAAAATTCGAGATCTTGAAGAATATGCAGTGATAACACACTCAAGAAAGGTGAGCACTACAGCTCAAGAAAAGTGAGCACAATAGCTCAAAAATAGATTACAAGAAGATCACGAAAGATCAAGTCGAAAGAATAGAGAGAACCTAGATTGAGATTAAACAAGGATTTGAATTTATGTGTATTTTAAAAATCAAAATGATAAAAAACTTGAATAACTTGTTTAAACAATAGTATGCATCAGAATTAGGTTGTTGGCAAAATTAGCATTCTAGAATGTTCATACAAATGTGTTTATTAAAAATATCTCATAATTCATATGTATTTATGGGGCCAAAAATAATAAAAAACTCAAAGAATTTATTTAAACAATAATGCATTGAAATTAACGTTTAGGAAAGATTAGCATAGTACAATTATTATATTGAAGCGTTAATTAAAAAATCTTATAATAGACATCATCCATGGTATTTATATGAATTTATATTTTGTTATGAGGTCAGAAATGATGAAAATACTCAAACAACCAGTTTAAACAACAGTTTTTAATGCATCTGAATTAAATTATGTGCAAAATTAGTGTCATAGATGTGCGACCATTTTTCGCGCTCTCACCGCCCCAAAAAAGGATCTGAACGATAAATTACGGGAGAAAGACACAGAGATCTTTTGAGAATTTTTTCACAAAATTCATATTTAAAACCACTTGAATTCTAAAAATACTGAAAAATCCAATTTTTCTTATATCAGTGAATTTCAAGACCTTTCATGGAACAAACCTTATGGTTCTCATCAAGTTGGCTCTGATATCAATTGATGAATCTCACTTGAGAAAACCGTAACATGAGCGGAAGTGTTATCTTGTTCCATAATTTCTCAAAAACTTTACTGGACTTGTTCCGGTTGCGTAGCAATCCTTCTCTTCTCTTGTGCGCACAACTCCAAGATGGCAGTGGCTTTGTGATCTTCCAAGAGAATAAGTCCCTAGTTGTCGGTTTTCTTAGTTTTTTACGCGACAACACCGTTGTGTCACCCGAAGGAGAGGTTGCACAACCTTCACTTTTTCTCTCTTCTGTTCTTTTCTTTGTGTGTGTGAGAGAGAGAGAGAGAATGAACATGGAGCTTATCTCATAGGGACCCAAAGCCTTTATAACTTCTTCATGAAGATGAAAGGTTGCATGATAATTTTCTGATTTAGTTCATCATAAATCTGATAATTACCTAAATTTTAATTCTACACATATAAGGACCCATTTCTATAACATTTAAGCAGCAGAGAGGGCATTACATCTGATCTTGAAGAACCACATTGCCTCGGCAACTGTTAACATGGCTAGCAGGGACGAGGCTCAGAGCCGCACTCATCAGAAAGGACGTAAAATTTTTAATAATCCGATTGTAATAATTTATCTAATTAATTAAATAATAAGATATTAAATAAAAATTAATAATTTAATATATATTTTTATTTAATAAAATTATTAAAATAATATTTTATATATTAAAAATAAAAATAATAGATAAATAAGTCGGTGAAGAAAGATTTTTTCAGAACTTCATATTTTAATATTTATTTTTTTTATTATTCACAGTATTAAATTAAATTTTATTAAAAAAATAATTAAATAATTAATCATAGCATATTAAATTTAGGAGTCAAATTAGCAAAAATAAAATCAAAAAAATATTATTTTTCAAAACTAAAAGATCAGCTGATTCCTGACCTACTCTGTATACCCTCCTGATTTAAACTGTAGATCATCATATAAATCTGACGGTTTAGATTTCTGGGTAGTTACTCTACAACTGTAAAACTGTAAAGTAGTCCAGAGGAAAGGGACCCCAGTCTATCTTTGATCACTAGGGCCCACTTATGTCGGTAGATTTTATGCGGTCTTTCTATTTTATTGGACAGTGACACAGTGTAACAGATGAAAGCAAGTCATTTTCAAATTTCAAGGTACTTTTTTATCGTCGCTGCATGGTAAATTTCAGAGTGATGTCGTAGCAAAAAGGAAAAAAGAAAAAGGAGTAATGAAAACTCTCTAGTCGTTCATTTGGCAACTGGATAATGCGGCGACAATTCAATACTGGAATTTAACTCAAAAAAAAAAAATCCTGGAATAATGTGTGATCACTTTGGGTCCGTTTGTCAAATTAAGGAATAACTTTGGAAGAGTGGTAATTTTAGAATAGTGATAGAATAGTATTTTTTTTGAAATAGGGGTATTCTTGACTATTCGGAAGAGCGAAAATATCGTTTGGCAGTTGTTACTCAGAATAGTTAAAATATGAATAATAATGATACTAATAATGATGATGATGATGATAATAATAATAATAGTAAAATAATAATCATAATAGTAAGATAATAATAATAATAAAGTAATAAAAAATAATCATAATAAATAATAATATAATAATAATAATATAATAAAATATAAACATAATCATAATATAGTAATATAATAATAAAAACTTATAATTATAATCATAATTATAATAATATAATAATAATAAGTAATCATAATTTTAATAATATAATTATAATATAATAATAATATAATAATCATAATTATAATCATGATAATAATAATTATAGTCATAATCATAATAATATAACCATAATCATAATCATAATAATATAATAATAAAAATATAATCATAATCATAAAAATAATTATAAATAATTATAATTATAATAATAAATTAATCATAAATAAATTCAACATATAATAATATAATACAACATAATAAAATAGTAATAAAGTAATAAAAAATAATCATAATAAAAAATAATATTATAATAGTAATATAATAAAAATATAAACATAATCATAATATAGTAATATAATAATAAAAAAATTATAATTACAATCATAATTATCATAATATAATAATAATAAGTAATCATAATTTTAATAATATAATCATAATATAATAATCATAATCATAATCATGATAATAATAATTATAGTCATAATCATAATAATATAACCATAATCATAATCATAATAATATAATAATAAAAATATAATCATAAAAATAAAATAATTATAAATAATTATAATTTTAATAATATAATAATAATAATCATAAATTAATCATAAATATAATCAACATATAATAATATAATACAACATAATAAAATAGTAATAAAGTAATAAAAATAATCATAATAAATAATAATATTATAATAGTAATATAATAAAAATATAAACATAATCATAATATAATAATAATAATCATATAATAATAATATAGTATAATCATAATTCATAATAATAATATAATCATAATCATGATAATAATAATTATAATTATAATAATATAATAATAAATTAATCATAATCATAATAATATATAATAAATAATAATATTATAATAGTAATATAATAAAAATATAAACATAATCATAATATAGTAATATAATGATAATTATAATCATAATTATAATAATATAATAGTAATAAGTAATCATAATTTTAATAATATAATCATAATAAATAATCATAATCATAATCATGAAATAATAATATACTAATCATAATAATATTTCTATAATCATAATCATAAAAATAATTATAAATAATTATAATTATAATAATATAATAATAAATTAATCATCACTATAATCACTATATAATAATATAATACATAATAAAATAATAATAAGTAATAATAATCATAATCATAATCATCATAATATAATAATATAATAATAAATAATCTTGATCATAATAATATAATAATAAAATAATTATATTTATATTCATAATATAATATATAAATTAAAATTATATTTATAATAATAATAAATAATATAATAATATTAATGGTAATGATAATATAATAACAATAATGATAATAATAATTTAATAATAATAATATAATGTTAATAATAATAATAATAAATAATAATCATAATATTAATATAATAATAAATTATAATCATAAATATAATATAATAATACTAAATCTTAATCATAATCATAATATAATAATATAATACATCATAATCAAATAATAATCGCTATTCCGACGAGAGGTAATCCGGTATTCCACCTATAAATTGGTATACTGGATTAGCACTATTCCGCACTCTTCTACTTAGTCTAAAATTCGTTTAACAAATTAATTAGTCGGAATAGCTATTCTATTCTAACTTTTTGCTATTCCATTGATTGCCAAACACTCCCTTTGTGCTTGAGTTTCACGATGGTTTCCGGAAAGAAGTCAGCATAAAATTGAATGATTTGACGAAGAAATTAGATTTGACGAAGAAATTATCAAACTAATAAAATGTTTGACAGAAAAAGAATGAAATGCCATTACTAATATGCAGCAGTAACAACTTTTGAGATTCAATACAAAACATGCATGTACGACAAGTATAATTTAATTATATGGGTCAGAATCTATTGACATCTAATAACTATAGTAACAACAATAGTAATAAAAAAATATATTTTTTAAAGTATGACAAATACGGTATAATCTATTAGTTGTATGTATCATATACATTAAAAATGATGAAGCGTCGAATAACTTTAACTTGCATGATGATTAATATATAGCCAAGATATAAGAGAAAGTAACATGTCTATAACTTTTGTTTTCTATTTTTTTAATTTTTTTATAACATGTTTTGAGAAACGATATCAGAGTTGTTCAAAATTTTGTTTGCCAAGAGATCTCCTCCAATTTATATACGATGTCTAAATAATTTGAAGAAAATATGAGAATAATGACATAGCAAAAGTCTAATAAACAAAAATAAATCTTTTTTTTTGCATTGCATTTCATCCTTTCTTCTTCAAGAAAATGGTCAACAGACAAAGTAAATCTCTTTAATTTAGTCGCATGGCCATCTTAATTTCTTTGAATGAGACGTTAAAAACAAGCAAACACATGATATAATTCAGTCACAAACAGGTTGCAGAAGCTGTGAGAAGTAAGAAGCAATTAAATTAAAGCGAAGAGCTGTTAAAATGGATCTCAATTGATTGAAGAATGATTAGATTTTTGACCACTATAAAAAATGAACGAGATGCAGATGTCAAATAATTAATTTGGCGTGACAAGGTCGTTAGATTCTTTAATCGAACTACTATATTTAAATCTACTTTTTCAACTGACAAGATATTAACCACTTGATATTATTCCATAAATACCCTTGCAAATCCTGATTTTCATGCACAAAATAACTTGATATTGTTAATTTGTTATCAGCATCACGAAAAAAAAAAACACATCTGACTAGTTTAATTACTTGAGATTCCTGACAGTGGCCCCAGGCCGATATAGTGGATTGGGTCCATGTAGGCGCATTCAATTAACTTGGCGTTCAATGTCTCATGCTCTCAAGTGCACAAGTTCGTCCCGAATTTTTAATTTTGATAAACATCTTCTAATTATTTAATTTTAATAAATGATCCCTTAACTGACAGCTATTATTTAATACTTCATTTAGAATTATGAAATGACTGAATTATCTTTATAAATAGAAATAACATTTAAGATAATTATGCTTCATTAACTTTTAATTTACATAAAATTAACAAATATTTAAAAAATAACAATATATTTGTTATTTTCTTTTCTTTTTCTTTTTATCTTTTATTTATGTTTATAAGAAATACAAAATTACATAAATAATTAGAATTAACCATGTGGAACGTATTTTTTTTAAATAATAATATATGTTTATGTGCTTTATTTATGGTTATAAGAAAGATATTATTACATAAATAATGAAATTGATGTTATATTTTTTAAATATTAACAATACATAATATATTTGTTAGTTCATTTTTATTTTTTACATGTTTTATTTTTTAGAAATTTATTTATGAAATAAGAAATGTATGATATATATATATATATATAGTCCGGCTATGGTGCTTTGCAAAGCACAAATGCGTTGTGTGCTTTGCGTTCTATTTTTAATTTCAAGTCAGAAATAATCGATCTGAACCGTTCACTCTAATCTTCACATAAAAAACTATTAGTAAACCAAATTTTATATTTTTTTGCTGAGGAGAAAAATGACTTGATATGAGAATTCTGGTTCATCCAAAAATAATGGGTTTTCCCTATCCAAAAAAATAGCAAATAAATTCTAAAAAATATAAATTTTGGTTTACTAATAGATTTTGATATGGAGATTAGATTGAGCGGTTTGGATCGATCATTTCTGACTTAAATTAAAAATAGAGCGTAAAGCACACAATATTTTTATACTTTACAAAGCACCATAGCCTAATTCTATATATATCCGCTCAATCTAATCTCCATATCAAAATCTATTAGTAAACCAAATTTTATATTTTTTCGGAATTTATTTGCTATTTTTTTGGATAGGGGGGAAACCATCATTTTTGGTTGAACCAGAATTCTCAGATCAAGTCATTTTCTCCTCATCGGAAAAAATAACAAAAAAATTCTAAAAAATATAAAATTTGGTTTACTAATAGATTTTTTATATGAAGATTAGATTGAACGGTTCGGATCGATTATTTCTGACTTGAAATTAAAAATAGAACGTAAAGCATACAACGCCTCGCACTTTGCAAAGCAAAGCACCATAGTCGGACTATATATATATATATATATATATATATATATATATATATATATATATAATAAGGCTACGGTGCTTTGCAAAGCACAAGAGCGTTGTGTGCTTTGCACTCTATTTTTTATTTCAAGTTAGAAATGATCGATCCGAACCGCTCAATCTAATCTCCATATCAAAATCCATTAGTAAACCAAATTTTATATTTTTTGGAATTCATTTGCTATTTTTTTGGATAGGGGGGAAATCGTCATTTTTGGATGAACCAGAATTTTCAAATCAAGTCATTTTTCTCCTCACCAGAAAAAATAGCAAAAAAATTTAAAAAATATATAAATTTTGGTTTACTAATAGATTTTGGTATGAATATTAGATTGAACGGTTCAGATCGGGTCATTTCTGACTTAAAATTAAGAATAGAGCGCAAAGCACACAACGCCACTTTGCTTTATATATATATATCGACTATGGTGCTTTGCAAAGCACAGAGGCGTTGTGTTTATATATATATATATAGAGTGGAGATACCGTGAGCTTAAGCTCACGGAGGCCTTCCGTGAGCTTAACTCAAAAAACATATTAAATCATCTCGAAATTTTAATTTATCATTATCATTAAATTCTTTATATGAAAATCTCATGGGATGCAAAAATTTGGAGCGTTTTGAGATTTTTAAGTCACCGTTTTTAATTTTTTAAAATCAACTCTAAAAATAATAATAATATATTCAATACTTGAACATCATTTTAAAAAATTAAAAATGATGACTTAAAAAGCTCAAAACGCTCCAAATTTTTGCATCCCATGAGATTTTCATATAAAGAATTTAATGAGAATGATAAATTAAAATTTCAAGATGATTCAATATGTTTTTTGAGTTAAGTTCACGGAAGGCCTCCGTGAGCTTAAGCTCACGCTATCTCCACTCTATATATATATATATATATATATATATATATATAGAGTTCGACTATGGTGCTTTACAAAGTACAGAGGCGTTGTGTGCTTTGCGTTCTATTTTTAATTTCAAGTCAGAAATAATCGATCCGAATCGTTCAATCTAATCTTCATATAAAAATCTATTAGTAAACAAATTTTTTATTTTTTAGAATTTTTTTTATTTTTTTCTGGTGAGGAGAAAATGATTTGATTTGAGAATTCTTGTTCATCAAAATATGACGGTTTAACCCCCTATCCAAAAAAAATTAAAAAATATAAAATTTGATTTACTAATAGATTTTGATATGGAGATTAGATTGAGCAGTTTGGATCAATCATTTCTAATTTAAAATTAATAATAGAGCGCAAAGCACACAACGCTCTTGTGCTTTTGTAGTCGATTGTGAAAACGTTTGCATTTCAGCCGATATGCAAACGCGTCAAAAAACCTTATAGGATACAAAAAAATGGAGCATTTTGAGTTTTTTAAATCACTCTTTTGAATTTTTGAAAAAAATAACACAAACATTGAATATTTATTATTATTTTTAGGTCTATTTTTTCAAAAATTCAAATGAGTAGCTTAAAAACTCAAAATGCTCCAAATTTTGGTATTCCACAAGGTTTTCATATGAATAATTTAATTAAAACCATAAATTAAAATTTTTAAGATTTTAAAATATATTTTTTGATGTGTTTGTATATCGGCTCAAATACAAACGTTTTCACAATAATCTATCTCTCTATATATATGTGAATATGTAACCTTACATTATTGTGAAATAGGAACTAATTTCTTATAAACACTAAGGCATAATTATTTTAAGTATTATATATATATGAGGGCAATTTGATAAATTTATAATTCAAAATAAGATATTAGATAATAATTATCAGCTTGAAGTGTCATTTGTCATGAATTAAATAACTTAAGAGAGTGTTTTTCAAAATTAAAAATTCAAGATCCAACTTGTCACAACTTAAAAATTCAAAAAATACTCGACTTTATCCTTTTTATAATTTATGCGTTGTATGTAGGGGTGTCAATGAGTCGGGTCGGTCGGGTTCCATTATTTTATTATTATTTTTGTCCCGACCCGATTAAATTCGGGTCAAAAAATCTTGACTCATACCCGACCCGACGGGTCACGGGTCGACCCGACCCGACCGGTGTAAAATAAATAAATAAATATTAATTATTTTTCATTAATTTTGATCAATAAAATATTAATTAATTTATAATTAATCTTAATTAGTATATATTTAAGCTTTAATTAGTACTCTATCATAAAATTACTTCAAAAAATATAATTAATCGGGTCGGGTCGGGTTGACCCGAACCCGATCCGATTCGGATCAAAAAAATTGAATCCATACCCGACCCATTTATTTTCGGGTCGGGTTATGATCGGATTAAAAATTGATACCCCTAGTTGTATGTGATCATGTATACGACACCCACAACGGTGGAAGAGAATTTTTCCTCTTATATGTATAAAATGAGAAAAATAAGCACGTCAGCGCCATAATTAACTTTTAAAATTGTTGGAAATTTATTAACGTTTTTAGTGGCAATTTCATAGATTTAACAATAAAGCACTAAAAAATATTTTGTGTATGATCAAAATCTGAACCAAAATTCTAGTTCAAATATAAAGTGATACCTTTGAAGTGTGACCACAGCCTGCAAGGAGTTGCGTAAGAAATTGAGATGTACACGACTTACTATAGATCAAATGAGATCTCTTCGACCGGTATCTGCTAGAAAAACATGGATCGAACAACTGTAAAAAAAAATACATTGAACAGGTGTCAATAAATAAGTATGTAGTTGGTGAATAAAAAAACATGATATCATCTAACATGCGAAAAAAAATATGGTTCTCTGATGTGACGTGTCATGATATAACTCAAATATTTTTTCATATAATATAAAAAAGTGATATTCTGTAGTATATCATGAAAAATACGATGTATCTTGATCATATGTGATGAATCTCATTTCAACATTAAGGATCACTTGAGAAAATCATAATATGAGCGGAAACATTATCTTATTCCATGATTTCTCAGAAACTTTATTGGACTTAATCTGATTGCGTAGTAATCCTTTTCCTCTTCAATCTTCTCTTCTCTTATGCGCATAACTCCAAGATAGCAGCGACTTTGTGATCTTCTAAGAGAATAAGTTCTTAATTGTTGGTTCCCTTAGTTCTTTACGTAATAACACTGTTGTGTCATCCGATGAGAGGTTGCACAACATTCATCTTTTCTCTCTTCTTCTTTTTTGTTTGTGTGTGTGTGAGAGAGAATGAACATGGGGCTTATATTATGGATACCAAGAGCCTTTATAACTATAATACTTTTTTTTTTAATTTGTTCAATGTATCTTTTTCATTAACATTTATTCACTTTATCTTTTTAAAAACCACTAATAATTGACACCTCTCGTCGACATGACACGATAATTTTAAATTCTATAACTTTTTTTTACAAATGCCTTTAATTTTTGTAAATTATATAAATAAAAAATTGAGACAAACTATAATGAAGATATTTACAATTCGGCTGATATGTAAACATTTCAAAAAATATATTTTATTATCTTAAATTTTTTAATTTATCATGCTCATCGGAATATTCATATGAAAACCTCATGATATAAAAAATTAGGGTGTTTTGATTTGTCTAAGTATTTATTTTAAATTTTTAAAAATAATATATATTTTAGAATTGATTTTTTAAAATCCAAAATAAATACTTAAAAATCTAGACACATTTCAAATTTTTATATCCGTCAAGATTTTCATATGAAAAATTTAATGAGAACCATAAGTCACAATTTTGAAGACTTTAAAGTATATTTTCTGATATATTTTTATATTGGCTGAAATACAAATCGTCTTCATAATAGTCTATCTCAATATAAAATATACTACTTCTCAAATTTTTCGAACATTTTTCTGTACTTCTCAAAATTCTACATTTCTTACCGTAAACATAGATAATTTTCAATGAAAAATATAAAATTTGAAAAATTTTGTGACTATTCATAACTATATGTGACATAGCACATGACAATACCATATATGTATTATGACACGTCATGTTATAGCATAATATATATAGAGAAGGGATCGGTTGACAATGAGGTTATTTTGATAATTTTGACAATAGACCTCTAAATAAATACAATTAAATTTTAAAAATGAAAACAAAATTATAGATGTGTTTTTCTACTCTTAGATTGATGGTCATTCAAATTTCATGTATTTTCATTATCGTTTGATAGTCCATCAAAGATCATCAAATTTTCTTGTAATTTACAACGGTTTCAATTTAACGATCTTTGATGGACTATTAAACGATAATGAAATTGTATGAAATTTGAATGACCACCAATCTAAAAGTAGAAGAATACATCTATAATATTTTTTATATTTATTTAAAGATCCATTATTAAAGTTGTCAAATAATCCATTGTCAATAAATCCCACCTATATATATAACGATACCATATTATTATAGGCGTGACATGTCTTTACTCTTTTTTTTTAACATGTCATATTATGTCACATGAAAATTTTATTTTAATTATATCATAGCAAGTCACAAAACCGAAACACGCCGCATTTTTTCATGATAATTTATAAAAAAAAAATTATTCATCAATTACATACTTTTTATGACACCTGGTTCATTGTAATTTTCTTTTTTTTTTGACAGTTGTTGAATGCATATTTTTTTCCTGACATCTGTTTATAATATTTGTATTTTTAATATTTATTCAAAGTATCTTTTCCGTTAATATTTATTCACTGTATCTTTTAAAAATCACTAATAAATTGCGATAGAAGACCATTCAGTCATTCCTGTCTCAAAGAAAGATAATATAAAATGAGCGGGGATCCGGTGACAATGGATCATTTTGACAACCTTAATAATGAACCTCTAAATAAATATAAAAAAAATCTTAAAAATGAAAAAAAATCTATAAATATATTCTTCTACTTTTAAATTGACGATCATTCAAATTTCATACAATTTTATTATTATTTGGTAGTCTATTAAAAAATGTTAAATTGAAATCGTTATAAATTGCATGAAAATTTGATGATTTTTGATGAACTAACAAACGATACTAAAATTACATTAAATTTGAATGAATCTCAATTCATAGATATAAAAATACATCTAAAAAAAATTCATTTTAATTTTTTTATATTTATTTAAAAATCTATTGTCCTCAAAATAAGGCCATTGTCAACCGATCCTTTCTCATATAAAACTCCCCGTTCTTCCGAGCTCCTTTCAAAGCGGTTCCACCGTCTTCTAACCTCGTCGGCTCGTCGCGTTGCTCTATCCCTTTCCTCTCTCGTTCCACCCTCTCTAATCTCCTTCTCTACCCCTCTCATTCTCTCTCTCTCTCTCTCTCTCTCTTTTTTTTTTTTTTTGAAATCTTTGCAGTGGCTGATCTCTCTCTCTCTCGAGAAAAGAATTTCGCTTTGAAGGTATCTCTCTCTGTCTCTGTTGTGATTTTTTTTATTCATATTTTGAAGCGAAGGTTCTAGAGTATTAGGGGAGAAGAAATAGAATACGTTTAGAACTGAAGTTACCGTATTGTTATTTTCCCTAATTTTAGTCGTTAAGCTCCTCTTTGTTCAATAGATGCTACCTTTACCTTTTCTAGATCAAAATTCAGGTTGATCTAATCTTGGCTTCGTTTCCTTATTTGAGAAATTGTGGTTCGTACTGATTTGGTGCTATGTATAGACTGAAATTGACGGAAATAGTATCAGGAACCAAATTTCTTTTTTTTTTTCTACGAACCAAAATTTAGAGGGATCTATTGTTGGTTGACTGGAGGATTCTTGAGGTTGCAATATGGATTATGTTTTCATGTCATTGCTTTATATATGGTATATTTGGATTGAATTTGGGGAAGTACAAACGTAATGAAATTCTTGATAAGTTATAAAATTAGTAAATTCCTCATTTGGTCATTCCTTTATTAGATTTATTAAATAATATTTTGGCTCAAAATTATTAGAATCCTTTTAGAAAAGCCTCAATTTTTCCGAAAAAACCTCTTTATATGATAATTAAAACACAGTTTTGTGCTAATCCTAGTTACATACCTGAGATCAAGGCTCCAAACCTAACATTTGCTTTGGTTTAGGTTTTTCATATTCCTTAGTCATCTTTTCTGGTTTGAGGAATGAAAAAGTGTCATAGAACGACACAAAATGAAAATTGGATGCACTTTTCTTAATTTTTCATGCTATTTAATCAGATCAATGATGACCTTTTCAAATCCAAATTCTTCTTCATTCATGCCAAGGGTATTGAACCCCGCCCCTATCTCCTTTGCACCACCAAGCACTGATCCAATTCCATCTGTACCAGTTAGAGATACAAACAGCCCAACTAAAGCCCAAAAGAGTAAAAGACCCAAACCAAATAAGGAATCACCTGCGGTCGCTACAGAGTCGAGAAAGGTTAAGAAACCAAAATCTGATGAGGATTCACCATCTGTCTCCTCTGAGTTTAAACGGCCAGATTGGTTACCAGAAGGATGGACCATCATCGAACGTATCAGAGAGAGAGGCAAATCGGCTGGCACAAAGGACAAGGTTTTCTTTCTTTGCCCAACTATATTTTTACTATATTGCAGTCAGAAGCTATAAAAAGTACGTGTAGGATGAAAACTTAGATGGAATAATAGAATAGCAGAGTATATGGTGAAAACTGGATAAGGACCAGAGAATAATTAATCTGGGTTGTGATTTAAGTTTCAATTATCTGTGTCAAGATTTAGAATTTTCATGGACATAGGCTTGACATGACTTCGTTTCTAATGTCACCAATTCTGTTTTTTTAATATAGTAAAAGTTGATTATATTAATTATTCTGTTTTTCTTAGAAAATTTGGCATCCTTGTAGAAATTGTTTGTGAACCTCCTTTTGCACAATATAACACTAAATGTCTGCACTGAACAGTGATTTCGCAAACATTTTCTGCGAACTTCCTGGTTCCTCAAATTGACAATTTCAAGTTCTGTTTGAGTCACTTCTCCTTTCTATATTACTAATAAAAAAACAAAGGTGTAAGTTATGAATGACGGGTAGTGCCTTCTATAAAAAAGATAATTTCCCTATCAAAATCCTTCCAATGAATTTTGAGTTTCGTAGTTCGTATTCTGAAAATCAGTATTGTTATATAATATATATATAAAAATGCTATTCCTAACATTTCTTTCTTCTTCTTTTTTTCTTTTGTAATTTCAGTATTATATTGAACCAGGTACTGGCCAGAGGTTTAGGTCACTTGTAGAGGTGCGTCACCACCTAAAATTGGATGACCTTCCCAAGTCGAATAAGGGAAAGAATTCCCCTCTGCCGAAGGTGAGTTACAAAACTGCACAAATATACTGTTTTGTAGCAAAATGTATTTAGGTTCCATTCAGAAGCATGCATGTTTGTTCATAATTTCTCAAATTTACATATATATTTTTATTCTTCATTGATCAGTCTGGTGAAGCAAGTTTGCGGAAGGTGGAAATAAATGGGGAGGAAGGTGCACAAGAACCTGGAGAGTTATGATATGAAGAGAAAGGTCGCGGGGGTCCTTGGCGCGGGGGTAGTTGAGGAATAGGAGCTTGATAGATCTGAACGAAAGGAGTTGAAAAGAAAATCATGTTTTTCAATTCAGTTCGTTTTATAGCTTTTGTTGTCTTTTGGTTTATGGTTGTGAAAGAAAGGAATTAGGAGAGCCTTGATTGTAGATGGCTCTGTGGAATTTTATTCAAAGATATTGTATTCTTATTTAGGTATATTTTACTGAATTTGTGGTCTGATTAGTGCAAATATTATTCTTCGTTCTCGACTCTTAAGTCTTTTTATAGAATTTTCAATTAAGTACATAACAACAGGGAAAAATATGCACTGGAGATGTTATGGTAGGTTTGATTAAAGGGAACTGTATCTTTACCAGTACAATTTATTTGTAAAGATTAGGCTGGCCGAAAAGTTACCCGGGCCTTGGTAATGGGCCTACATTACTAGCATTGAGAGCGTACAATCTTATCTTATTACATTAAAAAGAGCTAAGGATGAGAGACTTTAGTAATTTTAAGAAATATTTTAATGAGGGGAGTTTGACAATCATGGTGGAGTTGAGATTTAAATATGGGGTTAGATTGGTGGATTCAGAATATTGAATGATTGAAATAAATTATAGAGGAGCTCAATCGATACTCATATATAAATATAATTATTTTTCATAATCTCTATGTATATTTATATAATTATGAGAGGTCAGACCCTCTGGTCTCTCGTGTCTCCGCCTCTGGTTAGATCAAATGATTGCATCATATTCTATAAATTAAATAACCATGAGGTGCTAAGTACTGTAACATCATTCAAAATACTTTTTATTTTTCGCATGACTATATAATGCTTCATAATATATCACATGATGCAGCATAACATTTCAAATTCATTTTCCATAACATATCTTGACATGTTAATTTTAGTCGATAGCGGCATGTTATGCAAAAGATAACATTAATTACATCATGTACTTGACGGCTCACATCTTGTGCCATATTTAAAAGAACTAGTCTCAACTAAGAACAAATTTAGAATTTCATTTGAACTTTTAGGATTTATTTGTATTACTTTTAGTTTTAAAATTAATACGTTTACAACTAAATTAAAAAGTAGAGCAGTGAGAAACAAATAACAAAGAACATGATCATCCATCATCCATTTCAAAATAACCAAATAGCTAATTTATTATATTACTATTGAAGACGTACGAACTTTTAGGTCTTTACTATAAATATTGAAATAGGATATAAGAGGAATGGCTAAAACTAGAGGCAATAATAAAATATTTTAAATATATTATTTAGTACGGATGGTCACTAACACCGTCACTAAGATCGTGATTTTGTGTAGCACACTCTGAAATGAGACATTGACACTTAAAAAGTTAAGTACCGAATCCGATCTTTAATGTAAAGAGGGTCTTTAAAAAATTGTCAATGATCGCTCGACCGTGTTGTAAGTGTGGTTATATACATTCATTGTTATTAATTAAAAATATTATTACTTTTAAAAGTAAAATGATAATCATTCGTTTTCGCCGTAGCTTTTTAATTTTGTATTTTTTAATGTGATATGAAATGAATTTAATGTGGTATAACTTAAATGAGGTTTTAGTTATCCTTCATTTTGTATCTGTTTGTTCGAGTCTGTACATATTGAATTCATAAGTTATTTATCTTTAATATAATTTCTTGTGAAATTAACCTCAAAAAGGAGATATTAAAAAATATTCATAGATATCTATCGTACTTTTCGAATTTTTTGAGGGAATAGATGAATACACCCGTTAAAAGAACGTCCAAATAATATGTGATTAAACTAAGGATATGAATGACCAGTAAACTAAGGATAGCAACACATAACAGTTATTACTAATCAACTAAATTGTTTGTATAATTTTTTCCCCATGATAAGCACCCAAGCTAGATATGAATGGCCACAAATAAAAACATAGAGAAATAAAAAGAGAAGTTTCTGACCAGTGCCAAGCTAACATAGTAATTAACATCATCATAGAACCTGGAGAGGGCAGTGAAATATATTATTAGTATCCAAATATATAAACAATAAAATTGAGGTTTGAATTTGATTTCACACATCATATTAGTCTACAACTTTATCATATCGTCCTAAGTCCCAACTCGCTCACATCTGCTAGAATGTATATTTGGGTGATTTTCAAATTTTACAATCATAATGCACTAATCCAAACTCTAAATGTAAATAATTTTTTGAGGTTTTAAAAAGAAAAGCGACCAAATGAGAAAGTATTTTCTAACCTTATGTAAAAAACAGAAAGAGAACCAATCACCTTATATACATCAGCTGTTGTTGTATGCGTATCATTTGAAGTCCAACTATGAAATTCCAACAAACTGCCAAGCCTTGCATTATAAGGAAAGACCATAATCTCCCAACTGTTGAAGCAGTCTATCCATTTTTCTGCCAGGTGCTTTACAATTAAGAAATTTTTTTATTGGTTGTCAGAGTCAATTTCAGGTGGGGATTATAGTCATTTTGTGAATAGGAATTAACAAAAAATGGGAACTTCATGAAACTCTCAAAGTAATACAATTTACCTTTACTTGATATATGTGACAAAGAAACATTTATATGTTACCCTTCTTTCCTTTATTTTTTACATACACATCCACTTGGTTTTGATATGCACCTTCTTCTTCATGAAGGTATCAATAGCATAGCTAAAATCTCCTCTTCCTTCAGGTCTAGGTGAAATTACATAGAAAAAAGCAAATCTAAAAAATCAGTAAAAGAATAAAACAAAGTTAACAAAACTAAAATTTTAAAACAATCTTATGTCCATATTTATATTTAATATTATAAATTGATTAAATAAATAGATTTAAATAAAATTATGATGGAAACCATTTCTAAAGCAATCTAGGCTTGTTGATTTTGATCACGGGGAGAATTATTTTACCAGCATTATGTATTAGCAAATGTGTCATATTCAATACGCCCTTAGATTCCCACTTTTACCCTTGAAATACAGTATGACATGCAACTTTGCAGATTGATCACGTGATTACTGTAAATTGTGCAAACTGAGTGCAAGATAAGTGTTGTAAAGTGACTGCAGCACCGAGCTAAATTCCAGACGCGCATCACATCAGTTGACATTCTCAAATTAGAAACAACTCTATAAAATATTTCAATTGAAGATAAAGAAACAACTCCATTGAATGATTTTGTATAGTATGTATTCAATTAAACAAAAGAACGTAACTCTTCTCACTTACCCAAATGAAAAGTGATCTCCTATTTTCGATGAATACATAATATTGATCACAATTTTCTTGTAAAATTTCCATTATTCATCAACCATCACAGAAAAAGTTTTGATAAATATAAAAACCTATCGTCAATTACCAGTTTTCAGAAAGGGTGGTGGGAGAGCGGAGAGAGGGGGCGAAGCGGATGGAGTTGCACAAGGAGAGAGGGGGGAGCGGAGCGGATGGAGCTGCACAAGTAGAAACGAACGGTCCAAATTCAGGTTTCATGAAAACTTAAAGCATGCCTTTGATTTCGCCAAAAACAAACAGCAATCCACGCTGAAACAAAGAATCCACGCTGAAACAAAGAGAACTCGAAAGGTGTCGATGAGAATGCGGCGAGGAGAGGCGGGAGTGATAACCGTAAAATTTCAAATATACGGTGTCGATGTCGCATTTCATTAAAATGCGCGCCACTAGCGAGGATGCGTTTGCCTCTTATATATATAAAATGATTGTAGATTAATTATAGGTTTAAATGTGAAATTATTTAATTATAGATTTAATTATCCATTAATTGTAGATTTAATTCTCTATTTAATTATAAAATTATTTAATTGTAGATTAAATTGTAGAATTATATAATTATAATTTTAGATTATTTATTAATTATTTGTGTAGAATAATATATATTTAATTTATTATTTAATTATAGATTAATTATTGATTTAATTGTAGAATAATATATATTTAATTAGGCTTTAATTGTAGAATAAAAGTTTTAAATTAGGTTTTAATTATAGAATAATATATATTTAATTAGGCTTTTAATTGTAGATTAGTTTTTAATTATAGAATTCATTTATTATTTAATTATAGAATAGATAGATTAAAAATGAAGTATAAATTAATTTTCAATTTAATATGAAATAATTATAAAATATTTATAAAATAATTATAAATTAATTATAAAATAATTACAAAATAATTATAAATTAATTATGAAATAATTTTTGTACTAGATAATGATAGGCGAGCAACGAAATGAAAATGTCATAATTTATCTCCCTGAAGACAAATATCGGACACATTATAGTCAGGCAGAGATACATTATATTTAAAATAATAATAATAAAATACATATATATGAGAAGCTAATTATGAAATGAAAATTACAGAGAGATAACAATGTCATTCGTTTCCGCACTCATCGTCCGACGATACCATACATCTAGCACATTCAGAGTAGGTTGCGAGTTATGAGATTTCTTCATCTCGTCAGGTTGTGTGAGATTTATGTTCAAGAAGCGGAGACCCGTAACTTGAAGATTGATACGGGTTTATTGAGCGCGTTAATAGAGTTTTGAAGGCCAGAAACTCACACGTTTCACTTAAATTTTGGCGAGATGACCGTGACTCTAGAGGTAAATAGTAAAATATTATTAATTTAATTACAATATTAAAAAATGGTATAGTAATACAATTTTTTTTAGGATGTCGCATGTCTGTGGAGTTTATCCACCATTGGTGAGCCGGTGACTGGATATACTAACGGAGATTTTTCGGCATACATCTGTCAATTATTTGGGCAGGATGATATATCAGCATTCTGCAAGGATGGGAGATAATTGATTAGACTATACATGAACTTCAGTTTTTTTTCACAAATTGTGATTAACCAAAATATAAAATTTGGCAGACGTTCTATTTCCCTTCGAGAGTTACGGTCCCACTTTGATCACGCTCCATAGGCAGACAATCATCATGTCTTAATCGATATGCGATCGATTTTGCTTTGGAGTTAGCGGGGTGTATCATGTTCCCCGACAACAGTGGAGACTCTGTACCGTCGTTTCTTCTGCCGATTTTGACGGTAAGGATTTTAAAATAATTTATCTTTCATAATTATATAATTTTAGTACTAACATTTAATTTACAGAAAGATTTACAATGCGGTAGAAAAAGAAATTGGGGCGCTGCGGTACTTGATTATTTATATCGGCGTCTTGATGTGGCATGCCAAGGAAATTGGGGCGCTGCGGTACTTGGTTATTTATATTGGGGCGCTGCGGTACTTCGTGACTTTTATTATTGTTGTGGAGCTGGACGCGTTTGCCCCCCGCTCGTCCATTACCTGCCTCAGAGGCATTCATTTTCAGTGACTGGGGTACACCGGACCGTGATAGTTGTGCGTCTTTTGGCAGGTAAAAATTTAATTACAAAATTAAATCAATCAATTGATGAAAATATATGTGTAATCACTAATCTTAATTTGAACTGATAATAGAAAATTGACGCTTGATAAGAACAGATATCTCAATCCGTCACAGGTCGGTGCGAAGTACGTGAGGGATCAGTTGATTATGTTGCCTCACACGCATGTTAATTGGAGGTCGTACGAGTCAGTACATCACTTATTGCCGACATGCGTAGACGACTGTGTGGACTCATATACTTTTCGGCTTCCATTTATTTACTTTCTGGTAGTGGAATGGTACTATCCGGATCGAGTGAGGTGACAGTTCGGCTTACTTCAGTCAGTACCGCCTCCGCTTCCCGAGGTATTCTACCATATATACTAAAAATATATAATTTTTATATTTATTATTTCTTATACTAACTATTTGCACATTTATACTAACTAATTTTACAGGCATTTGTGGAGGAGCATTAGAAATTATCCGCGCTTGGATTCAAGAAAAAGAATATGAACTTGAGACAACATCATCAGGCATATGTGGAAATATGAGATGAGTTGCCTCCACGAGACCCAGATGAAGAAGAGTGGAATGAAGAGGACTATAGGAGGTATCGACGGTGATTTGAGGTCTATGGAGCCGCTAGCGCTCCACTTGAGTCGAGTGATTTGGTACCTCATATACCATCGGCAGTGGGGATCCCTGACGTCGGCTACATTCCTCACATACCTCACAGACAACGCACAATATATTAAAATTTATAAAATTTATATATCTATATGCACTAATCGGTAATAAGTAATATATATGTAATCAATGTATAATTAATAGATCGCTAGAGTTACAAAGACTACACTGAAGGCGGTCCGATGGGCGGTCACCAGGGGATGGAGACGGTTTGGCAAGATTTCGCTATTCAATTGCAAGGGGCATTTTGAGGATGCAGGCATGCCTCATAAGATGGATGAGATTCTTCATGCGACGGGATTACCCACTGATATTGATGTTATTCCGGATTCGACGGGTGATTCTGAGACTACACCGACTCCACCCACTCCTTATCCCCCACATTTTCCCTATGAGAATGCCGACTTCACTCTATCCTCGACAACGTAAGTACTATATACCTTAATTTAATGACTTGAACTGTATTAACAGCGTAATTTTAATGATTTGAACTGTATTAACAGTTGCCAGAGAACTATGATTGGAACAAAGTTATTACTAGGTTGTCTGTTGATATTCCCGATCCGTCGGATACACTTTTCTCAAATCCATTCGGGACTCAGCATTTCTCACAGACCCAGCAGATACCGATGGATCATGTACCGCGATACGACCAAAGAATGGGATCCGCAATACGGCCAAAGACGATCGATCCCACCCGATGGTTTTCCTTCGGGCTGCGAGTCTGGCGACGTATTTCCACGAGTGCTAATAAATACCCTAAAAACGATACTAAAAGACGGCTTGCAAGCGCACAACCTATTGTTAAGTATATTATCGGGTGTCGAATCCACAAGGAACGGGATTTAAATACCAAATTTATTTCTTTTAACTAGCTAAGCAACTAATTTCGGATTTTCAGAAAATAAAAGACTAAATTATAAGATTAACTTAATTGAAATGATAAAATACGAGAATTCGAATATTTTTGGTATTCCTAGGATTTCGGCATACAAATTACTAGAGGTTGTTGGTATTCATTTAATTGATATTACACTTTTATATTTTCTTTGTGGGTTTCTAATCCAATGGTAGTATTTATTCACTTTTGTGGTTTCGTACCGTACTCAATTTACTTAAACACCCAATTTCGTGGCGCATTCTCCTAAACTAAGTTCATTAAGTTTCGTGATTAGCCTAAACATATTTTAGTAATTTATTTTCTCCTTTCGGTACTTCAATAAATCATTCAAACAAATTTAGGTGTCCCCATTAGGAACGGGTTTCTCCTTTCGGTCCTTCGCCTATTCTTACGTTATCGGGTCTCAAATTATTATCTTTCGATCTAATAATTCAAGTCCTAATTTAAACCATTTGTGTGACTAAGTTATACCATTTTTCTTATTACCAATCTAACGTGGTCATTCGTTGACCGGTATTTACAATTAAGTCAACTCACATCATACAAGTAGTTTAGCAATTCAAATAACAAGATAAACAAAGATCAAATAAAAGTAATAATATCAATTAAATTAAACCGACAACATAGTAATTTGTTACATGCCTAATTTCAAAAATTTTTGTTTAGCCAAACATGGCTTTAAGAACACAAGAATTCAGTTTTTGATCCATCATAGTGGATGAATGAGAGTTAAAGAGAGAAGAATAATAAAACCCAGTTGAAGCCCAAATCCTCCAATGACTCTATTGCTCCCTGGTGAAAAGTCTCCTCTCTTCGAACCCAAAAACTGAACCTCCAGAGAGCCTTTTCCTTTTTCCCCCGAAATCCAAAAAACCGAACCTCCATAGAGAGAGAGTTTCCAGCTGGTCCCGAAAATCTCCTTTTCTTTCCTCTCCCAGAATTTTCCTTCTTTGGTTTAGCTCCTATGGAATCCCCTAGATTTTTCCCCTAAATTTTAGCAATTAATTATCTCTCTCACCTCCTCTTTCCAACCAAGAGGTAAATCTCTTTCCTTTTCTCTCTTTAATCTCCTTTAGTTACTGCATTTAATCTCTACTAAATCATAGATGATAGCTCTAGATTTTCCTTCACGTGTGCAGCTGTTTCTTTGCTCAATTCGCATCTGGTAGCTGCTCTCTGTCAAGAGTCTCGCTGAGAGTCTTGGCAGAGCCAAATTCTGCTCTGATTTCTCTAGGAATTTCTGAAAATTACAAAAACCAAAAAATACGACAGTAACAAGTTCTAGAGATAAAACACAGGCTAAAATAAGCATGATTCAAATAAATTGAGTGAATTATTATGTTAAACCTTGTGCAAATATTATATAAAATGAGCACCTATTATCTGCACAGACAAGAGATTTCACTCCACTTGCTCATGGTCGGGAGCAGCGTGACGTTCATCCACCACCTCGATATATACCTGGCATGGTTAGTTGTTTGTTCTACAACTTAGTCAATATTAATCATTAAAAAAAATAAAATCAGCTTACTGATATACCGTCTTTATTTTTGCAGAAACGTCCGAGAGCACGTCGATATGTTAGACGTCGTCATGAGTAGTATTTTACTTTTTATCTTTATTGTTCTATTATTTTATTATGGAGATTTTGTTGTGGTATTTTATTTAGTATTTTATTATTATATATTTATTGTGACTTTATTATTATATTTTGTTATGACATTATTTGATCCTCTATTATGGCAAATCAATTCACACATTTTACTGCCTACAATTAATCGACAATTAAATAATTTTATAATTAAATGTACAATTAATCTACCATTAAATTATAATTAAATACTTTAAAAATTAAATTTACATTTAATCTATAATTAAATAATTTTATAATTAAATCTATAATTAATCTATAATTAAATTATAATTAATAAATTTTATAATTAAATTTATAATTAATCTATAATTAAATAATTATAATTTAATCTACATAATTAATTAATAATTAAACTATAATTAAATAATTCTATAATTAATATATAATTTATATTTCAATTCTAATTATTTAGATAAATAAAATTTACCTTTAATAGCAATATCCAATAATAAACCGCACTCGTACGTTGATTTTTTTATTCTCTTATCTTTCTCTCTTTTTTTCCCTCTCTTCTCTTTCTTTCTTTTTCTTTCTCTTTTTTTTTCTCTCTCTTCAACAACGCGCATATGAGGTAAACGCGCCATTGACAGTGGCGCGTTTATCTATTTTAATGAAATGCGTCACTGACAATGGCACATTTCAAAACGCGTTACTGTCACAATGACGCGCTGCCATTCATATATTTAAAATTTTACGATTCTCACTCTTATTTTTAATAATATTAATTTAATAATAATAATTATTATTAAAATCTCGAGGATGAGAGGCGGAGGTGAGAGAGGAGAGGCAGCGTGCTTGGAAGATGATTTTCAATTGGAAGACCGAGCGTCGAAAGTGTTGCCTTGAGAGACTCAGTCGTGGCTTCTTTCTTTTTGGAAATGAAAATAAACAGTGAAAAGTGGTTGCCTTGAGAGACTCAGTCTTGGAAATGAAAATAAACAGGCCTCAGGCTTCTTTTTATTGGAAATGAAAGCAAACAGGCGAACGGGTACCAGTAAAATTCAAATGTATGATCGTGATTCTTTTGAATTTTTAGATTTTTAATCCAACGGCTCAAATTTATTTCTGATGACGGATAATACTTTCAGACAACTTTTTTCAAGCTCCTTTTATAAGGAGTAAGGATGGTACAAATATCTCTACTGTTACAAATTAGCTATTTAGTTAATATTTCTTAAAAAAATAATGTAAAAATACATGGAACACCACTTAATATTTTTTTCTCCGTCACTGATGTGATGATGCTGTACTATTCTCGAGATTCATTTTTTTTACTTTCCTCATTAAAATATTCATAAATTAATTGTACTTTTTACTTTGCGCAGCATTCTTTTTGTTTTGTTTGGCAACGATGAATGGATTATTTCGTATTAAAAGGATGGACCAAGTTTTGGAGCCGGAAGAGTCGATCAAAGCCCAACTTCATTCATTGACAACAAAATTGGGAACCCCTTGCCGATCAAAGAGGATAGATCAAATACTTAGATTTGAATTAACAAAATATACTAAACCAGATTATTATTTGTGAAACTTAATTTGTAATTATTAATATGTGTTGCTGATAAATTAAAAAAAAACCCTTTCATATAAAATAATGAATGACATTGCAAATCAATTAAGCTAACACTGAAAATAATAAGGACAATGATATAATGTTCAGGGGTGGAGTCATAATTTTTGTATAGGGGGGCCGAGATACGGATATACGTCATTAGAGTGTTGAAATTGATAAATTAGAAGGGAGGGGGCAATATACTGCACGAAACAAAAATATATGATAAATTTAAATACCGACATGTAACTCCCGTGAGATTGGAGAGGGGGGGGGGAGGGGGGAGGCAACCCCCTAAATGTCTTCAACATTATTTTCATTTTCTTTATTATCATGACACATAGATCTCACAAACTGTAATTTTTCAGAGAGGTCATTTTTCAGTTATGATGAAAAAAATAGTGAGATAATATTAGAGCATTCCTATTTTCCCATATAATCAACCATCCAACTTGTATAGTCTCAATCCTACATTCTTACTACCGTAGGCCTAGGTGAATTTAAGGCAATCAAACCCCCTATTTGTTTGGTGCAATAGAAGAATTAAAAGCAATTTATCATATCTAGAAGAAAAAATAGAGTACTCTGAAAGCTCTTTTCTATTGATTCAATTTAATATTTATAAATATTTTTTTCCTTTTAATTTTACATTACACTACTACTCTATATATACCGATGTCATAAATGTACCGACCTACCTATACAAATAATTTAATCCTAGCTATAAAGACACAATGACATTAATTTTTTAGCCACATTTCTATCAACTTAAATGTTATTTTCATTAGGTATCTCTGATATATGCGGCAAATGTAAGTATTCATGTGCATCATTAAGGAAAGAGTTTCTTCTCGAGCTCTCTGATGTTCCTGAGTTGTTAGGCTCTGGTTTATCTCGAATTTTGCCTTCGATTTGTGCTCGTGCTTATTATCGTTGCTTCTTTGGGCTTGGGGTTGTCGAGGTAGTCAGGTTCCCAGGTCTTTATTCTTCGAGATCGGGACTTAAAATTTACTACTCCAAGCATACTCTCTTAAACTCAAGTCTCACAGATTCTTCATCCTGAGCATCCAATTGAAGTTCTCAAATAGTGGCTTTGGCAAAATCTTAGTGAAAATATTTATAACTTAATCATTATTTTGCACATGAACAACTCGTACTTCCCCATCCTTTATATATTTTCGGATTGAATGAAACCTCACATCAATATACTTGCTCCTCTCGTGATGTAACGAGTTCTTGACTAACTTGATGACCGACTTGTTTTCAACTTGAATCTTGGTCGATCCAAGTTGTGGGCACTTCAGCTCCTACACCAGCTTTCTAAGCATATTACATTGCTCACACCGAGTGATACTGCGACATACCCTCACAAGTTGACAATGTGATGATGAAATGCTTCTTTGACAATCATGTGAAGGTTATACCTCCATGAAGAATGTATATCCCGATGTGCTCTTTCGATCATCAATATCTTTACATCAGTCACTGTCCACATAACCTATAAATTCAAAAATATTAGTCTTTCAGTAAAACAATCCGATATTCTTTGTTCCTTTGACATATCTCAAGATCATTTTTACTACTTTTATATATGAGTATCTCGGGTCATCTATAAATAGTCTTGCAACCCCCATACTAAATGCTATGTAGAACCATATGTAACTCAGGTACTCAAACTTTCAATTATACTCCTATCATTATTTGAGTTCATAATTTCTCCTCCTTTGAGTTTTGAGAGCTTGGCATCAAGTACCATCAGTTTTGTTATCGGGTTGTAATCACTCATCCCGAATTACTGGAGAATTTCTCAGGTGTATGCTCCTTGAGATACAAATATTTTTGACTTCTCCTGCTTTATCTCGAGATCGAAAAAGTACATCATCATCCAGAAGTCTATCATCTCAAATTTGAGCTTCATCACTTACTTGAACTCGTCAATGAGTCTTTAACAACAACTCATGAAGATTAGATCATCCACATATAGTGCGACAATCAGGGGCGGATGCTTTCGGTAATTTGCCCCCTTGGATTGTCTGATTAATTTTATTGAGAAAAAATATTTAATATCATGCATAATGAAATAATTATGCAAAGATATCAAAATATAAAGTTCCATAGACGAAAACTTTCTTCATCAACTTGATTATCTATTACTTTGAGGTTTATTTTGTTGTTATTTTTAATATATAAAATGTTATTATTTTAATAATTTTTTATTAGGTAAGAATATATATTAAATTATTAATTTTTTATTTAGTATCCGATTAGTTAATGAATTTGAACCCGATAAGCTATTACAATCCGATAATTGCCTCCCTGAACAAAATCTCGCATCCGCCCCTGACGACAATTAGAAGTTCATCTTCACATGCATTCACGTAGATGACCGCTTTGAAAGCACACTGCTTGAAGTCATTCTCAAGTCTCATATAATCTCAGGTCTCGAAGATTCATCATCCTGAGAATCTGTTTGCAATTCTCAAATAGTGACTTCGCCAAAGCTTTAGTGAAAATATCTGTAAAAGTGTACTTTAAAATATTTGTACTTATTAAAAGTGCAAACATTTTGGCGACACTATGTAATATACTAATAATATGTATGTTGTACAGATGCATAGGGAAAGTTTTGATGAGCAAACTGTGTTAGCATTTGCTACTTCAACTCAGATGTTTTGAACCTTCTCTCTTTCATGATAATATACCTTTAATTCTTAATTTGATATTTGACGGGATTATCAAGACTTCGCAACGAAACTTTTACATCAAAATCCCATCAATAGGGTCTTGGGCCGAACCCCCTGAGAATAGTCATAAGTGGGCCTAATCCATGGGCCGAGTACATGACCGTAGTTCTATTCGATTTGGGCTGGTAACACCCCCAGATAACCCGAGACAGCTCACAAGAGGATTGTTGCAATAACTTGTGCTTGTTGCAATAAGGATCAAAATATTGAGATGTCCAATTCATCCATTAGATCATTTCAGATCAGATCGGATTGACTTTCAAATTTTGACACTCATATATACGGATGTAAAAGTATAGATTTATGCACTTCTCCATATACTACAAAGGAATAGCATGTTCACATTTTCATTCAAAAATATAAAATCTCAAACCCAATATACATACTCTGAGCACACCAAATACACACAGGAAAAAACAATTTAACAATTTAAAGTACGCTGATTAAATATGACATGAGAAAACTAATTTGTTCAAACCAGCCTTGAACAACCAGTTGTGGTCAACAAGTTATTTGCCTTGAGGAGTTACCGAATGAATGTGTGCATCTTTTGCCTCCTTATCTCGCCCCTTTCCTCTACATGCAAGTGAACAAGTTATTTGCCTTGAGGAGTTACCGAATGAATGTATGCATCTTTTGCCTCCTTATCTCGCCCCTTTCCTCTACATGCAAGTGTGGCGGCTTGGGTTTTGTCACTTCCTTTGTTGACCTGCCAGAGATTTCATCAATTTGCAAAACTGCAAGCTTGATTTAAATTTCTGTGACTTAGGAGGACCAATTTGCCAATTTCTATTTTACATTCATTAGTCAACACATCAGATAATTATGCTGATTTCTTAACCAAAAAGTAAGATAATAAATAATTGCTAAAGTGAGAAACATCGAGTTAGGAAACTACTATGAAAAGGGAACCATAGTTCTTGTCAGATACATCTAAGAAACTTCAGTTAAAGCTATATAAGACACATATAAGAAAAACTTCAGTTAAAGCTATATAAGACACATATAAGAAAAGGGAAACGTACCTTTGAGGAATAAAAGTTTTCTCAAACTTGGGTAGAGGCCTGGCATGAGGAACCATAATTCTTCTCATCTGCTTGAGTGCCTTCTCGTCCTCCATCTGGAAAGATAACATAAATTTTCATAGTGAGAAAACATTTCCTCTTGATTACCAAGCTAAATTAAAAAAAAATAAATTAGGTCATAATTTCAGTACCAATTTTGCAGACTCAGCCTCCTCTCTGAGTCTTTTGTACACAACTTCTTTTTCCTTAATCTGCAAATTAGGAGCCAACATACTTGTTCATAACAGTATTTAAACGACTAAAGCATGTTATGTACCCACACTTTGCCTTATTAGCTTCTCAAATGGTACTTCTTTGGCATAATACAATCAAGTCAGGAACAGTTTTTCACTTCTCCTATTGGCATATCAAGTTTACAACTTGTCACAAATTGTTTGCTACCAAAACCAACTTGTGAATTTCCTCTGCTTTTCCTTTGATCTGCAATATGTTTCGGTGGCATTGCGAACTGTTTGATACCCAATTGTAAATGACACATAACAAAGTAGACTTCAGAAATAATGAATTATAATGAAGTTACCATATTATCGAACTCTTGTCTTTGAGTAGACCTTTGGTCTACATGCAAAGCAAATGCTTGCACCTCTGTCAGTGGCTTTCTTTCCTTCACTGGTACCGGCAAAGGGTCCCTTTAAAAAAAAAGAAATCAGGACAGCAAATAATGACCCAAAATAATTCAGGACTAACAAAATTAAAGTAATATTGATAAAGAAAACTGAAGTTACTCCGTAAGAATCGGCTGTGCCCTAAAAATCCTCCTCTGAGCCTCCTCCCTCTCCAACCTTTCTCTCTCTTGCATCTTCCGTTGCATTTCTTCCTCATGTCTGATAAGGCTCTCTAGTTGGAAACCCTCGGGCCTTGTGCTTGGCTTTGGTTCTGGTTTTGGGGGTACCTACATAGTGTACGCATAGAATTAAATATCAGTACACTACACATCTGAAAGTTTGACCAGTTATATTTTAAAAGTGATTATTGAACTAAAATCGTACCACTGGATAATCAGTAGTGTATGGGTATGGAGTGGCTTTTGGAATTCTAGCTTTCTCTTCCTCCTGTTGCTTGTGTGCCAGCTGGTTCTGTAATGACACCTCTTTTTGGAGCGCTCTCTCCTGTGAAGTACATTAGACCTCAGAACGTAGTAATAAGGCTAAACAACTATCTAACATCGCACATAATATACCTCAGTGTGAAGAGTGAATGGGTTTGGTATGGTAAGCCCAGGAATGGTATTGTTAAGCTTCTGACAGTGAAATGATGAATCAGATTGTAGAGAAAGCTGTATGATAGAAAAAGAAAAAGGAAACAATATATAAATGAGGCACAGAATTAAATTTAAAATATGAATTTTAATTTTTAATTGCAAAAAGTATAACCAGCAGACCTTTTCAAACTGATCGAAAACTGATGCAGTAGCTGGTCCCAGCCGTTCATCTGTTGCAAAGTGGAACCCTTTTGGAGTAGTCAAAGGAGGTTTTGACACAGAAAGTGAAATAGTATCAAGTTTTTGATCAAGAATCTGCAATTATAATATTAGAGGTAAAAGAAAAGTTAAATAGGGTTAACATTCTTCAAAGACTTTAAGGGTGTAAAATATGTACCTTTCTGTTCAGAGGCCTGGCCTTAAACTTTGGAGCCTTTTCTAGTTCTTCCAACTCCAACTCCTGAGAACTCTTTACCCTGATCAGACAATTATTAGCTTCAGTGTTTTTTTGTATTAATAGTGTCAATGTATGTAAGAATCAGAGTAATAGAAAAAGGAATATACTTGGGTGGCCGGGCGCGAAGCGATGTTTCAAGCTTGGGTGGTCTTGGCTCAGTTAATTTTAGGGGCTTCTTTTGACTCTGATGAAGAAAGAACTTAGTTTTAAAATTGCTTTAAAGATTCAGTTAACCAAAGAAAAGAGCAAGGAATTTATTTTGCCTGAAAAGTGAATCCCATCACTGAGGAAGTCTCAGATGATGCGTCAGCATGCCGGCTTGCTCTTTCAGATGTTTTAAAGTTGAACTCCTAAAT
This sequence comes from Schoenoplectus tabernaemontani, assembly GCA_037127355.1. NCBI lineage: Eukaryota > Viridiplantae > Streptophyta > Magnoliopsida > Poales > Cyperaceae > Schoenoplectus > Schoenoplectus tabernaemontani. Next base: position 12,274,463 of record CM073757.1, read on the forward strand.
CAAGTAATAAGTAAAAGTTTATCTTCGTGAATATAGAAAAAAAAAAGTGATGTCAGTACTCCAAGGGAAATATATACCTTAAATTCTGGTAGCTGATGAGTACTCTTGTTTACTGGAGGAAGAGGGGGAGCCTCAAGAATCTGATCATAAAACAGAAACTTAAATCATTGACTGGTAATTGTTATATTATTACATTTTCTGTAATACTATAATATGAGTGGTCACCCTGAATTGAACAAGGAAATCCAGAGAGTGTGCAAAAAACAAAAAAAAAAAAACTAATCAGTCAGGTTTACTTTTTTATTGACTGGTCGAGCCTTGAACTTGGGCATTTTAGCCAGCATCTCAGCCTCTAGCTCCTCTGAGCTCTTCACTCGAACCGCCCTTACCCTCTGTGAGGTTTGTAGATCAGGCTCCTTGGGCCTTGTCAGAACCAGCCTTGGCCTTTGTGCCTGAGAAGAATCAACAATTCAATGAGTTTAGTTTTAACAAATCAAGTATCAAGTGAAAGTTACCACACTGGAACTCATCCTTAGCTTTTTGTAGTATTTTGTTGAATTTTCAACAACATCAGTACCAAATTTACCTATTAAAATAACTAATTTGAAGTTTCTGGATTTGAGGAATGGATAAACTTACATGAAGGCGCTGAGAAATTCCTAGGTCCCTTGTTCCTGATTCGAACTGCTTTATAACCTCAGCGGCAGAAACAAATGGATTTTCCTGCTTATAATATAATGTTCAAAACATTTTGCATATACTCAAAACACTAATGCAACATATAAATTCCATTCTAACATTCAAAGTAGTATATTCTAGGGTTTATTTATACCTTCAATGAAGTTGAGACCGCCTGTGTCATCCTCTTTGGGGCAGTAGTACATTTATGGGCTAAGTCAACCTGTTTTATATTCATTATCTATGATAAAAGTACAAAAATAAATATTTAGTTTGGAATTAAATAAATATGGATTTTTTTTTCAATGAAGTTTATTTGAACCTGTCTAGATCTCCCTCCATCAAGTTTTTGCCTTTTGACTGCTTGATTCTCCTGTGCAATATCATGGGCAGCAGGGTTCTTTGGCTTCCCATTTTGAGACCTAGCCAAAGAATATACATTAAATATCAATAAAAAAATAAGAAAAACAATGCTATGAATAATAATTTAACAGAGTTAAAACTAACTGCATCTGAAAAAGAATTCCACATCTTAGAACCATTAATTACTCTAGCATGAGGATTAAATATGAGTTATCAAGGATATTTATGTTATTTTCTGGCAGTACTGCATTGCTTTGTCTCTCCATTTTTTTCCATATTTTGTTTTAAAATTTAGGGTTCAATGGGAAAAGGGAAAAAAATATAGTTAGTTTTACTACCCGGTACAGTTCTTATCTGATCCTGTACCAGATTTTTCCACATGTTATGCTTGATCTACAAATTTCAATTTTACAAACAAGAGATCATTACCAACAAGTTCTACATAGTACCAGTATGAGTAGTTCAATCAAGTTACAAAACTCACTTGATCAAGCTTCTATATTCGGTGTTCTTCTGATGGATTGGCAGAGGTGTTTTTTTTATGGATGAGTTCCCTAGTGCACTTGTTATCTCTTTTGCATGTATTTGAGATACATTCCTGATCTTTATGATGTGCTCTTTCCCACTAGCAGGGATGGGTTTAGGTGGTTTCTCCATGGTAGCAGGAACAAGATTGGGTGTACAGAACTGAACATCTGTTGTTGAAAAAAATAAAAAAAGATCATGTCATTTATCAGAAAGGTGCAAACTGTATTTTTCAGAAAGGTGGCCACCATTTAAGCCAGCTTGCCAAAGGGTCCTATGGAAAATGACATAACAAGCTCTAATTAACTCTATAGTATTGTTTGTGAAATCAAACTTCAACTGTATAAATAAACAGTAGTTGAGTGTTGAGTTGGATACCAAAACAAGACAAAAATTGAAAGAAAAGGGACAAACCTGGTAGTGAATACATTTAGGAAGAATGTAAAAAGAGCATTTATTTTTTTTACTCACCTGTGGTCTTTAGTTCCCTTGGTGCATGAACCGGGAACTCAAAAGGAGGTATCTCATCTCTTGCTGAACCGGTAATTAGGCTATTCATTCATTTAAAGAAAGACATTAAAAATTAGGTCCAAGGACATATTAAATTATGATGAATTTGATATTCCACAGAAAATTATTTGTACCTTGACTCTTTTCTAGGCTCCTGCCTATCAGTGCCACATGTTTCTCCACATGCATTTGGGACCTAAAAGGAGGCCCAACAAATTAATGACAAAGATCTAGATAGACCTAATTTGTATTGGGGCATTGTTATTTAATTAAAATATCAAATAACAACGCTTCAATACTGTAAAGTTTTGTTTAAGTTCTAGAAGTGCTTCAAAACCTAACCCCTTTGGCCTAAAATTTGTGAACTTATTTAACACCTCTTGGTCAAATCTCCCCTCAATTCCAAGAGATTATGGTACTTACACAACAACACCACCTTTAATACCAAATAAATTGGGGTATAAGCAATAAATGAAACCCAATCCGAAATCATATAGATTAAAAAAACTCAAATATCATCAATTATGGTACTCACACAGTCAAAGGAAATTGACTTCCTGTCCTTTTCTTCTTCTCTCAGTTCTTTATCTCTAGACTCTTGAATTGCATTATTCCCGTGGTCAGGCCTGTTTAGATCAATAGTTAAAACATAATCAGAGAAGTAATAAACACAAGTAAAAAAATGTCTAAAGAAAATAAAACTCACCCAGGAATGTCATTTTCTTGATTATTCTGGTATTGAAGTTCTCCATCCTTCCATTCATGGAAAAAGTAGAATTACAAAGGAGTTAAACTACTGGAAGTGAAACAATATAAGATTTCAAAGATAGGAAATGAGGAAAATCAAAGTTTATGATGTTTTTCACCTTTTCGACTTTCATTTCCACCTCACCAAAATCACATAATGTCTCAATCTTAATAGATCTCTCCTTTATCTTTGGCATAAAGGCTAAAATGAGAATTTTATTATGGTTAGAGTCAGTGCCAGAAACTTATAGTAGAGTCAGCACAAAAAAATAATGCATTTTCCATTAATATGTACTAATATCAATGAGCCAAGGGGCTACATCAGCAAACTCCAAATTTAGAAAATCAGCACAACAAACCAGTCAGAATTTAAGTTTTGAATAATAAAATAAAATTCGAATTGAGCATTGAAGAAGAAGAAATTAAGGTAGTGAAACTAATGTCAGTCGATTCATGCCAATTTAAAGAATTAAGATGACAATATTGGGATTAATTGACCGTTTTCCCATCATGACCGTCTAATTTCCAACCCACAGCAAATTTATTTGATTTTATCATTATAGATCTTTTTAAAGCTTCCCAAAAAGCTCAACTGTTCCATCACTTCCATCTGTTACAATCGAATACTGTGCTTGAAAGTATATGGAATTCCACGGGAAATAAGTTAAAAACAACACAGATGAAGAGGTTTTCAGAAATTTTCAATTGAAACTTAGCACTCAGAATTGCAGAACTTGGGGGTCGTTCTTTTTTTTTTTTTTTTTTTTTTTTTTTTTTTTTTTTTTTGCTTTTGGGAGTGGGGCGAAAGTAAAGAATAATTCTTACGAGAAGGTGCGTGACTGTGAGAGATCTCAAACCAGATCTCGGCTCTTCTGATTTGCTCTTCCGTCTCTTCTTTTGCAAAATCGAAGAATCGTGGTGCTGAAAACTCGTACGCCTCGTCGATCTGAAATGACCCAGACGCCATGTCTCAATCTCTTTATCTAAAAGGTTATCTGCTTTCCTCCTCCTCCTTCTTCGTCGCTCTCTCTCTCCCCCTTCCTTCCTTCCTTCCTTTCTTTCTTTCTTTCTTTCTTTCTTTCTTTCTTTCTATCGATTATTCGTTCGAGAATTAGGTTTATCGGGGTGGGAAAAGAGGAGCCGAACGTTAGAAAGCTCAACGGTCGAATATTTGAAATTATTAAGAGAGTGTTGATAATAGGAACATATTTGGTTGTTCTCGGAAATTTCGTCGGACTCGGTATACCGTAACTCTGAATGGTGGGGTCATGTCTTGATATGCTTGCTGAGATTGTGCTCGGGAGAGAGATATCCATACGGATTAAAAGTGATAATTATCTTGCTACACTTTGCTCCTGGAGCACCACGTCGGACAGACGGCCGGTGCTGGATCATGGATGGCTGAAAAGGAAAACCCACCTTCCAATTAATTAATTCATTTTTCAAAACCAATCTAAACCATTCATGTTCTTATATAGCGATGCAGATACTTATGATAATATAGTTTCTAATTTTTATTTAACACAAATGTTTGAGTTTAAATTTGGCCGGTCCAAGTACTAACCATATTTGAAATAATAATCTACATCCATTTTTTAATATCTAAAGTAACTTCTTAAGTCATATCAAAATATTTTGTGACTAATAAATCTTCTAAATAGATTTTAAAATATTTTTATTAAATATTTTCTAAATGCTCATTTTTTGAAAGAAAATACTTGCTAAAATATTAATGAAGAAAAAATAATTTTACTTGGTATTAGTTTATTTATACCAATAAAGACTATTTACCTTCTAAATTTTTTTTTCAAAAATAAAGGTGGTTTCATTAACAACCTCCCGTTTTTAAATAAAGATTGAAAAATATTGTTGTTTGATATATATATATAGGTAGACTATTGTGAAAACGTTTGTATTTCAGCCGATATGCAAACAGATCAAAAACTATATTTTAAAATCTCAAAAATTTTAATTTATAATTTTCATTAAATTCTTCATATGAAAAATTTGGAGTGTTTTGAGTTTTTTAAGCCACTCTTTTGAATTTTTGAAAAATCAGCTCTAAAAATAATAATAAATATTCAATGTTTGTGTTATTTTTTTAAAAATTCAAAAGAGTGACTTCAAAAACTCAAAATACTTCAAATTTTTATATCCCATAAGGTTTCATATGAAAAATTTAATGAAAATCATAAATGAAAAATTTTGAGATTTTAAAATATAATTTTTGATCCGTTTGCATCGGCTATGGTGCTTCGCGAAGCACAAAACCTCTCGTGTTTCGCGTCCGTATCTTAAATTTGAAAGTTCAAATGGCAGATCCAAATCATTGAACATCATCTTTATATTGAAATATCTTTGAAGATCAAATTTTATATATTTTTTAAAAAATATATTATTTTTTAAATGAGTATAAAATTTGCTGATCTAACGATTTTTGCATCATCCAAAAACTAGCGATTTTATACCCATATAAAAAATAATAAAATATTTCAAAAAAATATAAATTTTGATCTCCAAAGATAGTTCAATATGAAGATCACGTTCAACGGTTTGGATTGACCGTTTGAACTTTCAAATTTGAGATACGAACACGAAGCACAAGAGATTTTGTGTTTTGTGAAACACTATAACCTCACAATATATATATATATATATATATATATATATATATATATAGTCTAACTTTGGTGCTTTGCAAAGCACAAATGCGTTAATGCTTTGCGCTCTATTTTTAATTTCAAGTCAGAAATAATCGATTCGAACCGTTCAATCTAATCTTCATATCAAAATCTATTAGTAAACCAAAATTTATTTATTTTTAGAATTTTTTTGTTATTTTTTTCTGATGAGGAGAAAATGACTTGATCTGATAATTCTGGTTCATCAAAAAATTATGATTTTCCCCCTATCCAAAAAAATAGCAAATGAATTACAAAAATATAAAATTTAATTTACTAATAGATTTTGATATGGAAATTAGATTGAGCGGTTTGGATCGATCATTTTTGACTTAAAATTAATAATAGAGCGCAAAACACACAACGTTATTGTGCTTTGCAAAGCACCATAGCCTAATTCTCTCTCTCTCTATATATATATATATATATACACACAGAGAGAGTGAGGCTATGGTGTTCTACAAAGTACACCCCAGTTGTGCTTTGAATTTTAATCCATTTGATAAGCGTAAAAAATCGTGCTCAGCGATCCGGTTTAACAGAGTCACTCTGTCAGCGTCTGTGTTTCTTTATGCTCAATTCATGACCAAAAAGATTTGAGCGTAAAGAAACACGATACGCTTGACGAGCGACTCTCTGTTAAACGGATTGATGAGTATGAATTTTTACGCCGATCGAATGGATTAAAATTCAAAGCACAGCTGGGATGTACTTTGCAGAACACCATAGTCTCACTCATATAATATTATTATTATGCATGCATGAAAAATTAACAAATAAAAAAGTAGAAATAGAAGAGTAGATATCTGAAATTGTATAAGAAGTTGATCAAGAGAGCTGGATGAGCTTCAAGCATTTAGCTACAGCTTCAAGTAGGAAGTTTGATATGGAGACAGAGGAAACTGCATCCAGAGAGAGGAGAAAAAAAAAGACAGCTATGTTTTGCACAGTTGGAAAAAATAGAGGATCTTTAGTAACAGTTTTTAATGAAAATCGTTATTAAAATATTTTTTGATAATATAAAATTTGGCACTTTATATTTGCTTAATATTTTAAAAAACTGTTTTCAAAACTGGATTGCACACCTTAATTTTCTAACGGTTTTATAAAAAAAATTCATTATTGAAGTCTTTACTAACGGTTTATGGATAAAAATCATTAGTAAAGTCCAGCAAATTTCACATTATTAACGGTTTTTAGTACCAATCATTAGTGAGGTTAAACCAAAAGTTAGTGTCTGGATTATAATGATAATTTTTAATTAAAAAATCGTTAGTAAAGATTTGCGCTGAAATATTTAATGACGGTTGTTTATTAAAAATCATTAGCAAAGTTCTCCGATTTTTTTAATTCTGACACATTTATTTTAACAATTTCTTCATCCAAACGGTTATAGAATAATTCAAACTAATTTTTAAAATATCACCACCTAAACTTACTAATGATTTTCACTAAAAAATCATTAGTAAATTAGTATTAGTAAAGTCTTTTTTGTTATAGTGAAAGCTAATAAAAAAATAAATTATGTACTACTAAAAACCGGCAAGATAGGAAGCCCTACTTGATCGGAATCTCGCTCATCTTATAATGAACAATAATATCCCAATGAATGAATTTTAATTATCGCAAATGCTCAACATGGGAAGAACGTGAACAAATTTATATCAAGGTTTCAGCAATACAGGGCTACCTACCTTTTGCACCCCATTTAAGTCAATACGATCATCATGGCAAGTTGGCAACATTTAATTTGGAGGTTTAATTTTCATTTTGTTGTGAGATCATAAGACCAACTTTTCTAAGAGTGTTGTTTTTGTCTATAATTTATTTGCTTCTTTTTCTAAAAATAATATTCAGAGTTTAAAAAGAAATTTTATAATATGATATTTAAAAATAATTAATGAAATCGAATATAAAGACATTTATTTATCTCCATTTTTTGTACGTTAAAATATCAAAAATAATTTAATAATAATTGCTTTCCATATGGAAGGCTATATGTACGAAATTTGGACGAAAGTTTTTTTTTTATGAACATTAACATTCGAATGATTTAAACTCCATTTTTATTACAAAGAAGAAAAGGAATATCAGAAAGGACTGTGAAAACTATCCTAACGCGTCTTTATTTTTTATGAATAATCGGACTGTTTGAAATTAAAACCATTTAGAACTTGTTTTAGATCCTCGGACATTAAGTTTTTTGAAAAAAAAAACGAATTTTACACTTTGTTTTAACAATTAAATGGTTTTAATATTGTTAAATCAGTTAAAATCCATATGGTTTGATTGAATTTATATGGTAATAATCGAAATTTTTATCCAAGCTTTTAAAGAACTATATACACTCAAGAGGTAGATCATATAATTCATGGTCACTGGCTTGTAATATTCTGCACTCTCTATTTTTCTCTCTGTCTGTATCTCTTTTTAATTTTGTTTAAATAAAATATAATAGTAGACTTCTCTACTTTAAAAAAAACTTTATCATGTTTGACTCTATAGAACTTTTTATTTGTATTTATTTTGATGTGACCATATGATATTATTTTGGATTTGAATATATTCGCTTGTGTTATAGTTATTATTGTCGCTTATTTCCATTATTTTGTCAAATATTAAGTACAGAATTGCACTGTTAGTAACTAACCACGTGACATCCTGAATGCAGGATTCAGACCACGCATATGCAGTTTAATTTATACGAACTAAACTGTGCAAATTCAGTTTGCAGTATACAAGAACTCCAGCTTTTGTAGCGTTATCTTGTAAATCTGATTCACGTTTCACGGTTCACGGTTCACGTGAAGGCCGTATTCTTTTTGAAATCTAGACATAGGTTGGGGAGTTCAGTGAAGACTGTATTTACTCGCACGTTCGGCAATACGAATAGAGAAATTATTTTGGAATAGACGTCCAATATGATTGGAATTGAATAAAATTGTGAAAAAAAATTAAAAAAAAATGAAATGAAAAGAAATATTTGCAGTCAGATTCTGTTTTATAATTTAGTTTTCTATTTCATAAAATGAACTCTTCTCAATTTTATGGGGATGAAATAGAAGAAGAGTATTATTATAATGGATCGAAATAGATTCATTTTCTCTCTTTTATTATTCTTTTTTTACCGAATAATATGTTTGAAATAGTAAGAAAATGACTCAAGTTCCAAAATACATATATCCTCTATTCACTCTCTATTCTCCTCATACAAACCCACCTAGAAATGTGTTAACCCTCATACGAGTCCTTTGAAGAAGAATACAGGACAATGTGATTAACAATATGACTAAGATAATGTCATATACGACTTCAATACAGAAAATGGGAGTAGTGCTGGAAGGGAAAGGGGTTCAAAATGACTTTGAACTCAAAAATTGGTTTAAAATCTCTCTCACTCATTGATTTTGCATTGAGATTCGTAAAAAGATGAGAGAGAAATTTTGAATAAATAAAAAATATAAATCTCAATGCAAAATTAATAGATAAAAGAAACTTTAAATTAATTTTTTAAACCCCATTTGAACCTACCCATCTCCATGCTGGAAACCGTTGGCGCCAGCTTTGAATTGAAATTCAGCGGTTCAATTGAATTGAAATTTTAACCGTTGGTTACTTTTCCTCTTTTTCTAAGTTATTATTGTAATACTGAGTTCAATACCTTCAAATAGGCGAGTTGTGCCTGCTTAGTTTTGTGCTGATGAAATTGTGAATCTGATACTCTCTTATGAACTATTATCCCAATTCCCTTTTATTCAATAAAATCCTTCAACTACTCTGTCGATCTCCATTTTATCCAAAATTCTTCTATTTCTTAAATTGATCCATCCAGTGTTATAACAGATAAAGGGAAACTGTTCAATTTATATACACTCAAAATTTATCATACATTCAATACAACAAATACAAAAATAACAATTAAGCAATCTCTTCGCATGTTCTAAACTGAGCTAAGGTCTTGGGAAACTTGGCTTTGCCATCTGCGACCAGAAAGTACAAATTATTTTCCAACTTCACAACTCCCAACCCATCATGAGAAAAGATATCCAAATCATAACCATTTTTTCATACTGTGTTTGCAAACTGAGTATATCTCATAATTCAAAATTTTAAACCGCCAACCATTAGGTGCTTATGCATGACGTGGTAATGCTTACAGTTTGCAAAAAGGAAAATAATAAGGGTTAATAATATCATATTTATCCTTCAACTCTTCTTCTATTTCATATTTACCCATCAAATTTTTAATATATCATATTTATCCATCAACTCTTTAGATCATTTCATATTTACCTATATGCTCTTTAATATATCTAATATATCCTTAAACACTTTAAATTCTTTTATATTTAAAATACATCATATAAAAAATATATCCAATAATTATTTAGAATATCTTACATACTATTTAACTCCTTAAATCTTTCTATATCTATTCATAAAATTAAATTTATTTAAATCCGATTTGATAGATATTATTTAATTTTCTCAATCTGACCCTAAAAGAGACCGAACAGGTCACATCATATTAGATCAAGAAAAATAATTAACTAATATCTACCCAGATCGATTTAAATAAATTTGATTTTATGAATATATATAAAAGTTAAAGATATGTAAGCCATCATAAATAATTATTCGGTACATATAAATATTTTAATGATGGATAAGTATATAAATTTAATGATATATTTGAGAGCTCATGGGTAAATATGAAAGAATTTAATGTGTTTAAGGATATATTAGATATATTAAAGAGTATATGGATAAATATGAAAGGATCTAAAGAGTTGATGGATATATATGAAATAGAAGAGTTGAAGGGTTAATAAGATATTAACTCCTATAATAAAAAGAGAGAACATATTTAATATAAGGGCTGTGAGGTCAACCTTGTCAGAAGGAATCTTGAGAGAGGGCTTAAACTAGCTGTATCAAGTGGTTGTGCAATTGCTGCTTTTCTATCGGTTTTTGGTTCTTTAGCAGAAATCTCATCATTTTTTTTCAATAAAAAGTTATCTGCAGTTTCCTGTAGTGCACCCAAGGATGATTCCTTTGAACTGTTGCATAAGAGAACAAAAAAAGATCAGTTAAAAACTCAGGAATATTTTTGTAAAAGAAAAATAATACTAACATAGTGACACTTCACAAATCTTGCATCTCTCAAAGAAGCATCATTGTCAGTTACACCACCTTACAACTTTTGTTATACATTACTGAGCAGAATCTTACATAACTCTCTTTAAGGGTGGGCTCCACAAGTGGTGAATAGAAGGGGAGGGAATGGAAGAAGGTGAACTTCAAATCTTACTTGCTCAAAGATGAAGGGAAGGTGATGTCACAAAATTAATTTTGTTCTCTCAAAATTGGGGTGTAGAGGAGGTAAACTCATTTTTCACACTTCTTCCATCCCTTTCCCTCCCCCTTCCCTCCCTTCCCTCCCTTGACTGGACAAATAAGTAGCACTGAACCTTACTAATGCTTGACACCTAGTCCTCTAGTTGCAATAGTAATTTTGATATTATTTGCTCGCCAACAACAATGATTAAATTAGTTAGATGAACAAAATACAGTCATGCAAAAATTAACAAAGCAGCCCTTCCCAAGTATGTTTCTCTAAATAGAATAACATCAAATGAACAAAAAATTTGGACACTGAAATTCAACTTAAGAACTAATCAAACCACATGATTTATGTTAACCAAGTTATTTTAGCTAAAACTTTCAATTGTATTATTTCTGAAAGTAAAGCTTAATCAAATAACTGAAAACAGTCGAGGACAATGCTATCACACATCATTCATCATTTTCCTGATAGATAACACTTTTTCATGCATCATATATGCGTATGAAATAGATGGATACTTCTCACAACTCACTAAAATACAGGTGCAGTTTGCAAAATGGCTACTGAAAACTAATATAAAATATGCTATTATGACCTTCCAAGGTGTTGTAGCAACTTGAGCACAAATCTTTCACAAGAGCCAGGATGCTGATACTCAAGATCCATCAAAGACTCCACTACAGCATTTGTGGTCAGACCCTCTGATTTATCTTCCATGGCCTGAAAGAGAGATTTTTAGACAAGACTACTAGTGAATAACTATTAGCAAGATAAATCCAAGATCATACATCTTTCAGCGAAGGAAGGATTAACAGAGATAATGCTGCAGAGTTTGAAACAGCTGAAGCCCGAGCAGCAAGCTGCACATCACTCGATGGACGTGATTTACTGCCACGTGCTTCTGTAGGTTCTCTGAAGGAAGGAAACGGAAGTAAATATTGTAATTGTAAGTTTTAGCAAATACAAACAGTATGCAATATTCATATATGTCTATTACTTAATATGGTCACATTTATATCCTTCATAAAGCACAAGCTGGCCAACAGAGTATCCTTCAACAGCAGCAAGAGAATACAGTGGTGGAATGTTTGTATTCACCCTGGACATAGAGAAAACAAAAGCCGAAATTCCATACCTGGAGGGCTCATGGTTGTTTATTCTTTCAGATAATCTACAGTCATTGGATTCTCTGTCGTGCCGGGCCATGACTGGCCTTTCTCGACCATTACCTTTTCTTAATAAAGCTGCTCTTGCCTGAAAATCAAGGACAGAATATCATATTGTATAAAATACTGCTTAACATATGCATAGGTTGTTAATTTGTTAGATAATGCAATTTGCAGTGCAGCTAAGGCAGTCCATACCAAAAAACAAGACCTGATTAATATTCCTTTTCAGTCTCTTCTTGTAATGAGACGACTATGGGTCGTGCTGGTTTCAAACCAGTTGATTCTAATACCAATGCTCTGACACCTTTTGAGTGCTCAAATGAAGTCTTCAGCGTCAAAACATGGTCAATCCAAATAATGTACTTCAGTACATTAGTATAAACATTAGGATTCTCAATTGTAGATAAATAGTTTTGCAATTGTAAACCTATTTGATTTTATATTGGTCTACGCAAAATCAGACCATACTATATAGGTGTGATAGCAGAGAACAGCACCAGGTATGCACGAGTCAAAACTGTTTCTCTTGGAGAAATCCTTTTACATGACAAATCCACCCTTAACCGGAATACCAATGGTAAAGAGTACCTCAGCAAGATTAGTAGCACTGTCTTCCCGTGGCAAGGCAGATGATGCCTTTTCTTGCATTCCAAGTCTTGATCTAGGAGCTCTGGGAGAATCTGAATCGCTCGGTGAACGAATGACCATCGTACCACTAATTGAGTCATCACTAGACGAGAACTTGCTAACAGGCTAATAAAGAAAAGAAAGTCCTGCTATATCATGCCATTTAATTATTTTCTTTCCGTTCTATTCATTCTTTTCTTTTCTTTTCTTTATTTATATAATTTTTTTTTTACTTTCTGTTACAGAAATATATGGGCCTTGGGCTAGTAAAGTCCAGGTTCATTTCTTTACCAGGACTGATCTGAGCTCAGTTGAGGTTTATACTATAAAAACGAGTGCTCATTGTGGCACAAGAATGACGGGTTGGTCAATTCAACCAAAGAAAGGGACAGAGAATAGAAAAAGTCACTCCATACAAGATTACAAGTACATCCAGAAAAAAAATAATGTCAAAACCAGAGTTGCAATGGTTTTAATCTTTCCATAATAGCTATTGTAGATTATTACGTTACCTTATTTGCTTGATTGCTTGAAGCCGCACTAAGGATTTCTCTTGGAGTACGGAGTACAACTGTACCCGTCTCACTTACCAATTCGTCCTGCCAATATAGAAGCAAAAAATATATAAGAGCATAAGAATATACAGAAATTTCCTGAAAGTGATTATGATTTAGCATGCCAACATGGTCATGCCTTGAAACACATGGAGCAGTTGTCAAGCAATGTACCTATCCTACTGTTTATAACGAAATGGCCACTTGAGCTGGTCAAACTTGTAGTCATAGACCAGTCAAATATCCACTACAGGTGAAAAAAAAAGCTGGTAAAAACTTGGGTCCAAATATAATTTGACCATTACAAAACATGCAAAATACTGAGTATACTTCAAGTCTCCTGTTTTCTCTGAAGTGCCATTTATTACTCTTCCTAATTTTACATTAAGATAGATGATGAGATGCTGTGAGGTGTTTACATAAAGAATCTTTAAAGAAAGTACAGAGACAGGTAGAAAGGGTCAATTGTTATGATACCTAAGGGGTGCATTTGGTTCCTGATATTTGTAATTGGTAAACCATAAACATTATGTTTCACATTTTGCAATCATGCATCGAAAAATATAAAATGGAACGAGTTGTAAGCACATACATCTTCTAAAGAGCTGTCAGATCCTGCATTATCAGGCTCGATTTTGGCTCCTTGCCGTGAGAAAATAGCATTGACTTGTTCCTTGGGGGTACTAGAGATGTATGGAAGGTCTGGTTTATTATCTCTTGATATTGATGATAGTTTTATTGGAGTGCTTCTCACAGTCCCCAAGCTCTCTGTATTTTGCTTCCATGTGGAGTCCCTGGGAATGTTTGGCACACTGCAATAGATAAAAGATATATGATTCAGTCAAATATTTCAATAGAGTTCAGTTCCATCATTTGTGATACCAATCTTGTAAAGTAACATTCAACTGTTCAAGGTCAAGTCAAGCATCTCCAAACAGGTCAAGTTCACTGCTACATCAACATATTCTGCTTCAAGTTCCTCAAATAGAATTTTTCTGAGAACTTGATAAATTTTGGCCACCAGGAAAATGTTTACCAAGAGATCTTATCCAATTAGGTAACTAAGTTTATCTTAATACGAAAAATATAAGAGTTTGTCATATAATTTGAACCCATTATCCACAATAAGGAAGAGAAACCATACACTTGTTGTCTGTACTACCCACTTAATATGATTTCATTGGCTTTAATTTTCCAAATCTTCACACCAATAATTTCCATGTGTTTATCTAAAACTTATTCCTTAGAAGTAGCTTCATGGCTCAACATGTGCTAGAACTGCCAATTTCATTAAGTAATCTATTTTTCCAAAAACTCTCAACTCAAAATAAACTGATTTGAAACCAGGCTTATCCTGAGCCTGCTAATATTCAAAACCAGCCATTATAACAGAAGGTGAGTTTAGATTAAAAATAAAGTAGTACATGGGTCTAGGAGCTTCATCTTGTGGGTCTCTGATGACCTTAAGAGTGCCTGTGCCTCCTAAATCATACCTGGGTAAGGTACCTTCTATGCCTTCCTTCACTGGAAATTTAGGTCGTTCTCTGGCATAAACAAACACACAAATTAGGAAAAGAGAAACTATAGAATTAATTACAAGAAGGGGTTGCAATCTCAGCATTATAGTTCCAGTCTTATACTAGTAGGTCAAATATTAGTCAGTTTCCATTGGTTGAAACTAATTTAGTTTTCTAGGGTGGTTGATGTGCCAATATTTCTTCAATAAGGCTAAATCGGCATTTTAAAAGGTAGGACAAGAACACCGGAGATGTCTCAGAATACTATACACATCTCATAAAAGTAAATTTTGTCAGAAATTCAATTTGCCCACACTTGTGTTTGTGAATAAGAGGGCAGAGAGAGAGATAACCTTATTCTTTCCAATAACCTGGCACTCTTCCGGGCATTTTTGATAAAACGGTGTTTGAGAAGTTCCTTAGCACTAGGCCTCTGTACCACCAAAAAAAAAAAAGCTGATACCTCAGAATATATATTATTTTCACTGAAATCATTTTACCCAAAATTAGAACCAAAGGGTATTACAACATAATTGTGAGATTAGCATATTGGGAAAAAAAATGTTGAAAATTTTGATTCACCTCAGCGGGGGTCTTCTTTAAACACAAAGAAACAAATTCTTTGAGAGGTTTTGAAAAATGTTCGTCAAGCTGTCAACATATCAAGATTCTTTTATCAGTTAGAACTATTATATACTTATAACACCCAAGTCCAGGAAAAAAATTACAGTGCTTGACGGAAGCATGCCTTTCATTATTAACTTTTTGAAACGTGAAAGAAATTATATATAAGCATAAATAGAAAAATCAATGACTTGCTTGTGCAAACCTGTGGAGGATTCTCTCTTGGTATCATGAAAAGAACCCTCATTGGATGGATGTCCGCCAAAGGGGGCTCTCCTTTAGCCATTTCAATAGCAGTTATGCCCAGAGACCATATATCTGCCTACATATAAGATCAAGAGTTTTATTAAAACCCTAAGTCTATTCAATTTATGATTACCCTTCAACAGATTTCTTTCTTTTTTGTATGGATACCTTCTCATTGTATCCTTCAGAGTTCTGAATAACCTCAGGAGCCATCCAAAAAGGAGTCCCGACAAATGTCTGAAATGAATCAACATTGCGAATGAGTTAATGACCACATTTCACCATAAACTGTAATGCAACTAATCATATCATAAAGATTTTTTGTAAGGAACACACTGATAAACCAAGATAACATATGAATGTTTCTTTGCTAGTATACACTACAGAGATTACAACCTCAAAACGGCTACTACATAATACATAACACAGATGATATATGGGTGTCAATGAAATTCATTTTTCAAGTTACTATGTGCATAAAGATTTCCCATTAGCTAATCAAGCAAGAGTTCAGGTAAGAGCTACTTCATTTCCATCATCCTATAGGGTAATTGATAACTATGAAATCACATATGATATTTTCTTATTCATTCTTTTTTAACTTGGATAGTATCCATTGATAAAACTAAAATTAAATAGAATTCATTACCTTTCTGCGAGACATAGTTTTGGTAAGTTCAGCTGAAACACCAAAATCTGCAACCTACAACACATAACACCATAATAGCTTCTAGCAGAAAGTAATATATTTTCCAAAAGCCATTTTTGCTATATACAAAACAACTATGAACTAACCTTAACATCTCCATTTTCTGTCAGTAATATGTTAGCAGCTGGATAATAAATTTGAAAAATGCAGAATATATCAGATTTTCAGAGACATAGATCACAAAACATATAGCAGAAAATGTGAAATACGGTTCAACTCAGTTGTGCCAGTATATGTGGACTAATACTCTACTAGCATAGCAAATATACTTTTTTCTGGTATCAGTGCATTTCATATTTAATTTTAGCTTCTTGTGGATCTTTCAAATTTAATATATTATTGAAAAATTGTTTATTTCTTCATAGTTTTCTTACCAATAGGTAAACTAAAATTAAAATATGAACATAAACCTTTTATATCTCGGTGAATTTTTCCTTCTGAGTGGAGATACTCAATGGCATGCAACAAGTCCCTCAAGATGCATGAAATTGACATTTCATCTAGAGGAGGCCCTGACTGAAGCTACATCAAGTAATGAATTGTAAGGGGAAAATTTTGTTTTTAAAGAATGAAGCTAATTAAGCTCAAATCTTACTACAAAGTTCATGAGCTCAAGCCAAAACAAATAATCAGATTGGCTTCAAATGTTAATTATGCTGTTGATCACAAACTACTTATGAGCAAGCATAATTGTTTGAAGTACCATTTTTGAGATCATTCAACATAAGAGTTAAGAAATTGTTTTGATGTGCTCGTTTTTTAAAAAAAATACGTCATCTTGTTACAAAAATTAAAATGAAAATTTTTGGAGAATTAATGCCTCACTTGTCATGTAAATCAAGATCAAGGGTTCAAATAAGTAGTTTGAAAGTCAATCCAGCAATTTTGGAAATTAAGTTCACAGTTTATTCACCCAGTAACATCTAAAACCACCACATGTGTGTCATATGAATAGGGTAATGTAAGCTATCACTATACAACCTTCAACGTTTATGCTTCTAGCCTCTGCATTAGCAACAACTGAATGGCAGGATGCTGATAACAATATATAATTAATGAAACAAACTTATGAAAGAGTTCTATGTAAGCTTTTTTAGCTCAAAGTTCAGCCTTGAACTTGCAGTTTCAAAGGATCTGTGCTGAGATCCATGATGACACAAGTATTTTTCAGCTCTAAGTTCAAAATCACGTGCAGGAAATTCTAGCTCTGATTACAAAATATGTGTTTGTCAAGCATAAGCTATAAGGCTAAATCACTGATAAATGGAAGCAATTAATACAGAAAACTGCCTAGAGTCACTAGAATTTGAACTCACAACCCTGCATGCCTGTACCAGCACCCTGTGCCAGTATTATGTACCTTCTATTCTTTTAACAGTGAGAGCCAAATTTTAGTACAGCTTAGTAAAAAAATATTTTTTAATCAGAGAGAAACATACAAGATCAGCAACAGAACCACCAGCCATATACTCCATCACTATCCATAGCTTAGTTTGGTGAAGATATGAGCCATAATAATCTGTTATATATGGAGAACGGCACTGTGATAGTACTGATATTTCCTACATTTTAATTAGCAATAAAAAATAAATGAGTATACTGGACAAATTTACTTCCTGTAATATATAGAATCTAAGAAGTACAGAAAGTGGTATCCTGACTATTAGTATTATTATTTCGTCCAGGAAGTATAACTTGTATCATAATCCTTATGACAAGTCGTTAGCCAACTGCAATACTAAAATTTGAAAATAATATTTGAACTTTAGTGCGTTGAACAACACAATCCTATTGCAAATTCCAGAAGTTCTTATGGAATATGTACTTCAATTCCGAAAGGGGGGGGGGGCTACCTTTTGAATGTCTTCAACATCATCCTCGCTATGTTCAAAAGAAGAAAAGGAAAAAAGAAATGGAAGGCATTAAATAGCATATCCAAGATGATCATAGATAGAGAAGCAGTTGAAACAATATGTTGAATTTTTATATTTTTTACAACATAAAATCATATTTTAGTCTAAAGATTTCAGAAGGTATGCAGTATGCATCAGATGTACCCGCTTTTTTATAAGAAAGTAGTCTTCGGTCGCTTCAATTTTTATTGAACCAATAAAACGAGATATATGCTTCAGAATTCATGTTAACTGAATAAACACAGCAACTTGAGTACCTCACAAAAAGTTCAATTATTTGAAAGAGTATATTCATTAAATCAATAAATATAGTTCAAGTGTAGGAACTTACGCTTCTTCTAGATCAATAACTTTAATTGCCACGTCCTTGTTCAATTCCTTGTCAAACCTACAAGAAGCCTTACTTATGTAAGACAAACCGATTGTTGTGACTGAACCAACTCAAAGTCATATTTTTACTAAATTATAAACTGTAGTGAGGTTTGAATGCATGGAAAATTTAAACAAAGGAAATGGAATATCACAGTTCCGCTGTTAGCAAAAAATGCAATATCACCTCAAATTAAACAAAATGTGGCCAAAATTTACCTCCAAAAGGGCTTGAAACCTAGCTAAGTAATTCAATTAACAAACCACAATTTTAAGGCGGGGTGATAAAATTTAAACGTCGCCAATCAATCCCAATTAGTATCTCGACTGACAATCTATCGTGCATTGCTCACCCTTTGTAGACTTCGCCAAACGAACCACGCCCGATAGGCTCCAGATTACTGAAGCGGGCCTCCATCGCCGCTTGCATTGAATTCGGTTCCGACATGGTCGGAGAAGAGGGAGAGGCTCGCGAATAAATAAACCCGTCCCGTCTGATCAAAACATCTATCGCTTGAAAGGCACGAACTGGTGGGATCCAGATCCCGTCCGATCAAAACATCTATCGCTTGAAAGGCACGAACTGGTGGGATCCAGATCCCGTCCGATCAAAACATCTATCGTTTGAAAGGCACGAACCGGTGGGATCCAGATCGCGGGAGAGCAAACAGGAAAGGGGTAAGACTTAAGAGAGAGGGAGAGGAAAAAGGAGAAGGGAAAGGGTTGAGATGCCGTCGCGCTTGTGAGAAAGGTGGAGGACTGGAGGAGTGCTCTCTCGGGCAATCACATTTCTCTGTGGCGAGAGATAACATGGCCAAGGTGCTGCGAATCACTCTGTCCACACACATGACATTGACAGTTGGACACACGGGCACTACACAGTGCATACATTTTTTGGCAAATATACTATAGTTGTGTCCGTACATGAACCAGGAATCTTGGTTCAAGTCTCAGTCTAACGTAATTAACAATTAATTTATATGTCTTAACAATATAATTTTGTTAGAACAAGGGGACACAATTCACTCAAATTTTTTAAAATTAATTTTTTTTTTGGAATATTATTATCATCTCCAGCCTTTTATCCTCATTCGTTATCACCAAGTGAAAATTTTCTATTTTAAGCATTCAATTAACTTTTTATATGTTTCCGACTTTCCATTTTTATAACTGCATAGCACATTAATAATTCAAAAAAAAAATTGAAATTGAAATGGCGTCTCTTTAAGAAAATTAGAGAGAGTTAGCACTTGGTAAAAACTATCAAATTTACTTATATCTATTATACTGTGCTATTTATATCAAGTGTCGTGATTATTTATTTGTATAAATGATGGAATTTAACCACCAAAGCCGGTTGATGTATATAGCAAAAATTAATAGATATAAATAAAATTGATAGTTGAAGCCAATAGATACAACAATTATCAAAAACGTAGATATAAATAACATGGATATCAAATAAAAATATTTTAAGTTATTAAAATTTTAGTAACTGGCACAGTAAATATAAATAGGGACAACTAAAGATATAAATAATGTCAGAATGAAAATCAATTGATGGCGCGCTGATTTTTTGTGTCAAATTTATTGTTGTCTAATATAAACTAACGGTTGATTATAAATTAATCGACCGATTTGCCTAGAAACGAGAAAAAAATAGTGAATCTAATTGATGTCGCTGAGATTGCATGTTATGGTCACAAAAAATAGCGATTTTTTTTGTGCCAAATGATTGCAGTTACGGTCAACTCACGAAGATTCAAAATTTTTATTTGTCTCTGCGATTATGGTCAAATCGCGAAAGACTTTTGGCGTTTCAACTGCTAAATTCGCGGGAGTCAAAGTTTGGGGATATTTGTGGGGATAAATGCTTGGGGATTATTATCAGCCTCCTTTTTTTTTAGGGATTTGAATCAGTACAGTGTTCTTTTTTTCTACTTTTTGAGAGGCAGTGATCTTCTCCTCCTCAGCATCCGATCTTTTTATTTTGAATTTAAACCTAGCGCCAACGATCACCAACACTCCCTTTCCATCTTACGCTTTCCTGAATCCTGACATTTTACCTTTCTTTTGGGAAAAGAGGTGAAAATAAGCATCAGTAATATTCTGTATTAGATTTTTTCTCATCGTATAAGCACCGAAAAAAGAGAAGGAGAAAGGGAAGCAAAAAGGAGGACATGCAGAGGAGTGGGTCCGATTGAGGAAGGAAGATGGAGAGAAAGAGATATTGATCTTGGATTCTTGGTGGAAACGGAGCAAGAGAAGTAGCGCGAAACAGAGCGGATGGGAGCTGAATCAAAAAGGGTGGTAGATAGAAGTGGAGGGAATGGATTGAAGCGGATAGTAAGGAGCATTTCCGACTGGAGTGGAGCGATTGACGAGGGGCAATGAAGACTGAAGGGTGATGTAGAGGAAAAAGCGATGTGATCAGAGAGGGATGAGAGCTCTCTTCAATCAGGGATGGGGTGTGTGAATGACTAGTTAGAAGAGAGGGATCAACTCCAGGCAGAGGGGAATGACGGTGTGGAGAGACGAAGTGGATTTAGGTTTGAGAGATAGAGAGAGATGACTAACACCGAGAAATTTTAAGTGTTCATTTTCTGTGTAGCACTCTGTGTAACAATCATCAATGGGAGTAAATAAAGATTTCTACACATAAGTCTATAAATTCAGTTAAGATAACTTCATCCAATAATTAATATTAAATCTGAAAATTTAAGAATAAATTCTGACTGTTACAAGATCAAGATACTTAGATGTTTAATAAAAAATAGAGATAATTATCAACCACGTTTGGGATTTACATCATCTGCCATAGGTTTTGATGGTAGAGTTCTGTCATTGTGTTTATGGCAGACGAGACCCACTTAAGTAAAAAATAAAAATGCATCTCTATTAATCAAACTTGAGTCGTTTAAATTTCCTTTAGCCGTCCAAATAATTCCATGGCAAGGCCCTATCATCAACATTATGGCAACAAATGCACATCCTTGATCTGCTACATAGAAATACATTCAGTTTCAATCACAGAAAAATATGTCATATTTCTTATTTCCCGTGAAGTATCGTGGGAATGAAATCCTATGTGGAGGTGTGCGGTTCTTTTTTAATCTCCGATTAATAATCAACGCTTTTGATTTAATAATAATAAATTCTTCGTGTATTATAATAAATTTCATAACCGTTGTGATTTAATCAGACCGTTTCTATTAACCTCTGTATCCTATCCTCGGTCATGTGTTTCTTGTCCCCAAATTAACCTATGCACCTTATCACCCACACATGGATATTGTCTATTGCGCGTCATGAGAGCAACACGCATGGTGATTTTAGATTCACACGAATTTAAAAATTGATGAAGTACAAATATCTACCATCAACTATGCAAAGCGGTGTAGCGCAGGTGATAAAAATTCACCCCCATAGTATTGTGTTCGTGTAAGAGACCTTTTTTTAGGGCTGCAAATGAGTTGAGTTTGAGCGAGTCGGGTTTAGTTCAAGTTCGGTTCATGAAAATTTGAGTCGAGTTGAGTCGAGCTCGTAAAATGCTTCGAGCTGAAAAGTCTAGCTCAAACACATTTCATTACTATTCGAGCTGGCTCACGAACCAATACATATACATTGACTCAGTTTGACATTTATATTTAGTATATCTACAAATTACAAATTTAGTATATCTACAAAAATGATACATGAGTTAGTATAAAATTGATATATCAACAAACTATATTTTCAATAAAATCTTTATTGTATTAATTTGAATGGATGGATCAACAAAAAAACTATCGAGTCAGATATATGAGCCGAGTCATAAGTGAGTACAAGAAGTTATTAAGTCGCTGAGATGATGAAATAATGAGAGAATGGAATTAAATTATTAAATTAGAATTTAATAAAAAAAATATAAATTATTATTATTTAAGCATAATCGAGTCATTTATGATGAGCCTAGTCAATTCAACTGAAACAACTCATTAACTATGGAGTCAAATTAGTTGGTGGGACCACGAGCTTTTTTTCTGCAGCCCTACTTTTCTTTCGTTCCGATCCTGTCCCATTCATGGCGCCTGTCCTACCCAAGTCCGGCGACGCTGTTTTTGCCAGTGTAGAGCGCGTCGTACGTGCACTCTTCCTGAACCCTAATCCTCCCTCCCTCCCTCTCTCTATCTCTCTCTCTATTTCCGCTTTACATAGTTCTGATCTCGACTCGTATGTGTAATTCTAACTTACTCTAATTCACTTTTTTTTTTGGGATAGAATGCAGAGCTGTTCACCTTGACTTATGGCGCCATCGTGAGGCAGCTTCTCACGGATCTTGAGGAGGTGGAGGAGGTCAACAAGCAGTTAGATCAGATGTATTGTGTTATTTTTCATCCTGGTTTCTCAAGTTTTTCAAGTTCCTTCTTTTTTCTTTGTCTTGTTACTCCGCATTTCCTGATATTACCGTTTATTATTTCAATGAGGATTATGAAGTAGGTGTTGGGATGTTGATCCAATCATTAATTATATCAGATGAAATTGAATTTTTGTATCATTTATTTTGGGTTATGGATGCTTAAGGTTGTATATTGGAGTAATTTCCTTTCTTTTATGTGTTATCTCTCTGTTTATTAAATTACATTTATCTGTTTTTGGAGGAAATTTCTCATCTCAAAACTCGGTACCAACTTGGTCACAGTCAATATTCAGTTGTTAATACTGCGCTGGAATTTCTAAATGTTCTAGTTAAGCGTATCTGTGACTTAATTTGTGCATCTACTACTCAGTTTGTCCTGTAACCTCATGTAACTCTCAATTTATGCAGCTATGCTCATTTAGCCATCAATTGGGAAATTCTGTCTGCATAATTTTCAATTCTGCATAGTTAGATTTCACAATTTTCTTTATTCGATCCACTGTTCATCAAATAAAGCCTCAGCCGTTCAATCATGGCTGTCTCTCATCAGCTTCATTTGCTGTCTACTTTCGATAGTTCTTTTGGATCACATTCAATGTGTCCTTTTCTTTTTGCACACATGACCAATGTTACTGATTATGCCCTGTATGTCCTAATTTGAAGTTTTTTTGTTTCAAGGGGTTACAATATCGGAGTCCGATTGATTGATGAATTTCTTGCAAAGTCGAATGTATCAAGATGTGTTGATTTCAGAGAGACTGCTGATGTTATTGCCAAGGTGTATTTTTTAAATTATTTGAACTTTTTAACCTTTATTTGTTTCAGTTTTCAGATCTGTTTCCCTGTAAATGTTAGTTTGGCTGTTACTCTTTGTAATAAGGTACCTTTTTTTGTACTTACTGATCTAACTGTGTGAATAGGCATATGTGTGTTGTTATATCATAAGGTCAAGATATTTATTTCTTGATTTCTTAAACTTGCATTTGGGATTTGGCAATAACAAGATGACTTTCCTCATGTTTAGGAGGCAAGAAGAGAATTCTTCACAAAATTCTATACTTTAGCAGGAGTATAAATAGTGCAAACCTGTTCCATTGACCCAAATAAATTGAAACCTGATTAGAAAAATGGAATGCAGACAGATGAAGAAAGCCCAGGTCTTCTACTAAACTGAAGTATTAAACCAATATGGTGAAATACTATCATCACAAAGATACTTTATTCTGACAAAACCTATGTGCAATCGTCAGGTGGGGTTTAAGATGTTTTTGGGTGTGGCAGCAACAGTGTCGAACTGGGATGCTGAGGGAACCACATGCAGTCTGGTGCTAGAAGATAACCCACTGGTAGACTTTGTGGAGCTGCCTGATACGTGTCAGGGCCTCCGCTACTGCAACATCCTAAGCGGTGTTATCAGAGGAGCACTTGAAATGGTTTGTTTTCTACTTTATCCCAGGCCCCTTGTGTGATATTATTTTTAAGCATCTTATGGTGCATAAGTTTGCAAGTAATACCGTGTTAATTTGGTAGCTGATCCCACACTGGTTACAACAGTAAAGTATGCAGAAAATAAGACCTTATCAGTTGTGTTTGGCTTGTTTCTGGTTAACAGAGGTTCCAGTCGATACCGAACTGATTTATGTTTGATAACTCTTGTTGAATCAAATTGGAAGCAGTTTCTTAGTTCAGTCTACTTATTTATTTTTTGTATCGATTAAATTGTCTGATGTTAGTGTAAGTTTTTGGGTCACATGGTTTTTAGGTTGGCTTGAATTTTGCTTTCTCGTTGTCAGATTGGATATGTATTGATGAAATCGCTGTCTACTTGTTTGTTAAGGATGAGCGGGATTAATTGTTGTTGTTCATTATTTTGTCAGTACCAGTGAAGCAAAATCATACTTAAATCTGATAAAAATTACAATTAAATTAAAAACATGAGCATGATGGACATCATTGCTGGATTTTCATATTCATATGTTTTATTTCAATGTCTTGAATGTGAAGTTCTTAATACTTGTATTGATTTTAGGTATCGATGAAGACTGAAATAACATGGGTACGTGACATGTTGCATGGGGACGATGCGTACGAGTTGCGTGTGAAGCTTCTTAAGCAAGTTCCAGAGGAATATCCCTATAAGGATGATGAATAAACAAAACTGAAATAAATTTAGCCTGTATTTTTGTGATGATATTTTGATCCTCGTTACCTGTATCCTTTTAATTAGTTTGTGCTTATTTTCAATGCTACCCAAGACTCATGTTCTGTCTTCCGAGATGTTCATCTGCCATTTTATTTTAACTATTCCCCTTATCAATTTTACGAATCATTAATACCTAAAAGTAAATTATTTTTTATGCCAATGTTATGGCTTCATATGATTCTCGCTAGTATATGACAAGTGTATCGTAGGTTAATCTGACAAGAGTTATCAAACATTGGCAAGATGTTTATGAACATTACTTCAAAAGATTTATGTGCTTGAACAATAATTAAACCAATCCAAACTTTTCAGTCTTGATTGGTGTTAGACCATAATAATTTAGTCTTAAATGTTACTACATAAATCTTTTGAAGTAATGTTCATAAACATCTTGCAAATTCTTGGTTTTTTTTCTCACGACCGAAAAAGATCACAGCTAGTCGGACAGCTCTATCTGCGGGCTGCGGCCCAATTATTGCTTTCTCACAACCATCCGGCCCCACATGACAGACCCATCTTTTCTTCCAACTCAATTAAATACTCGAGCGCCTGTGTAAATGGATCACAATAATGATCAATGATCAACATGATCATGGTATTCGTATTAGTTATAATTTTTAAATATAAATTTAAATATGAATAAGCAGATACGGATACGAGTATCGAATAAATATAAATATTTTTTAGATATTAAATAAAATATTAAACAAGCACAAGAATACAGTATTTCTCGATCTGATGCATCCAAAGTAGCTGGTGCTCTATACAAATACCGAGAAGTGAGATATCCAAGCGAGAGAAGGAAAGCTCTTTTTTTTAGTCACTAAAAGTAATTATATAAATAAAATCATTAATTATAAATTAATATTAATTATAAAAATTAAATTCTAATTATTACTAATAACTATTATTATATTAATAGTTTAAATATGAATTATAAAAAATATAATATATTAATATTAATTAGATATAAATTTAATAAGATTTATAATATATATTAAAAAATTAATAAAAAATCGGATATCTTTAAACAATAGAAAATATTAATAGATACTAGATATATGATCAGATATAAATAAATAATAATTAAATTTTATAAATACATTTTCAATGGAATCACAATAAGTCAATACTATCCATTTATCCCCCATTCAAGTCTGAACTTATGGAAGTGGGGGAGGTACAAAGGCTTTTGAACCAAAAAGTGGGTTCAAAACCTTCTGGAGACGTTGAATTTGCATCGAGATTCGTAATAATTACTGAAAATATGAATTTTAAACTTAGAATTTATTAAAAGTATGAATCTCGATGCAAAATCAACGGCTCCAGAAAACTTTGAACCCATTTTTTGGTTCAAAGACCTTTGTACCTCCCCGTATCCTGAACTTATATCCTCTGTGGAGATACGAAGCCGTACGATTTTTTATTGTGAATCGTCTATTCACCAATCAACAATTATAACTTAATACTAATAAATCTCTATATATTAAAATTCATATTTAATTTTTTTATAGTCATTTAGATTTAAAATGAGCCAGGATATGTCATAGTCTAGAATAATTGTATAGGATATATTACTATAGACAATTAGTGGTGTTAATTAGCAATATTTAAAAGTTAGTTGGGAAAATTTCCTATATAAATTCATCCCTCATTGTAATTTTATTATGTAAAAAATAAAGTAATTAATTATTTACTAGCTATATACCCGCGCGTTGCAGCATACTTTTTTATTTAAACATTAAAACATTATAAGATAAAAAAATTCACATTTATCTAATATTAAATTATAAATTCACCAAATTATAGAGATAACCTATAAAAAAAGACTATATTTAATCTTGGATGAGATTTTTGCACAATATAAGTTAATGATTCATGATTTTTATGGCAAGAAAAGTAATTTATTCTAATATATATTATCACCATTAATTTCTTACCAAATATGCACAAAGTTGCTAAATAAAAAAAATAATATTATGAAAATAATAGTATATATGGGAAAGAAATGGAGAGAAAGAGGAGATCAATGGACGCGATCACATACGTTTGATCAACCAAAAATAAATATTATCCATCTAATTGAGGGATAAAATGTGTATAATAAAATAATACCATGATAAAAAATGGACCCTCCAATTCTTAGATGTTTTATATAATAGTATAGATTTATTCATTTCCTGACTTATTCAGTGACTAATTTTTTTTTTGTATCCCAATTATCCAACTTAGGTAAAAAATATCAAAAACCCCAATTTCCAATAAATATTTCCATTCAATTTTCGTAATTACACTCCAATTATGTCACCCTCATAATTGAAATTGAAGTGTGATTAGAAGAATTGGATGGAATTATTTATTGGAAATTAGGTATTTTTGATATTTTTGGATAATTTGGATAATTGAGATACAAAGAAATAGATAGCCACCAGACAGAAAATGAACAAATAAATAATTCTTTATTTTGTTTCTCACATAACAAAATTACAATGAGAAATGAATTTATGTAGATAATTTTATGAACTTACTTTTTAATATTACTAAGTAACCCTACTAATTATGTATAATAATATTGCTAACTTTTTAATATATCATATACAAACAGGATATCTCCGAAATATCCGCAGAAAGGTCGCCCACTCGAGCCTACCCCAAATTTCCGATTAGTAATGTCTCTGACTTCGCCTCTAAAATCGGTAAAATAAAACATTCAATTTCAAACAATTTGTCAGTGCAGAACTCTAACGGGAGTCCGAGGAATCAGCCAGCTGGTAGCTCATCTCCGCCCCAATTCAAGCGGTTTCTCGCTTAAACCAGAAGACGGCAAGTGGTTTGGGAAATTGCTCAATTATCAGATCGTGTGCTGCCTATATATTGTACCAAAACATGGCAGCAACAACGGACTATTGCTTGCCATGGCTGAAGGTCCTGATTTTAAGGCAAGTTATTTAATAAACATGCAACATTGAGGCCCAAGCCTGGGTCCCAGCTGGCCGCCCCTCACTCCGGTTGTGTCAGTACTTACTTTTACTGCTGTAACAAGGACTATTATTAGGTCTGTAAGTCAAAATTTCTGTTGGTATGTAACTGATACAATGAGGGAACCAAGCAGCAAAATGATCTGGTTATATAAGAATCATATTAATACAGTACAGCACCAAATAGGCGGCTTTGTTCCTTGACCATGATATTTTTTTTTTCTTTCACTTTGATGCAGAATATAGAGTATTCGCTTTGCATGAGTTTCACCTTTTTAACATTATAACCTGCCGATGAGTGTGAAGGACAAACTGCCCCGGCTTGCTCCAGCACCAGTTCCAGCCCTGGTACCAGTACCAGTTATCCCTTCCTCAGTTGGAAATGCTAACCCAAACCCTAACCCTAGCTCAGATCCAGGTGTGAACTCCACATGGCCTCGCAATTTGGTCCTTTTGTCCCCTTATCCATGGGTTCCGCAGCAAACTCTCCAGTCACAACCTCATGTTCTGATTATGAATGATACAGTACTCTCTCTCTCTCTTTCTCCCCCACCCATAGAAGTTAGTATCGTACGATATGCTGAGAAGGTTGGCTTCTGTGTGCGCCGATCAACACTCTGAACCACGTCTAAAAATGTAATTACACGGTGAACCTTTGTCTGCTCCCGAGAGGGATTTCGATAAAAGAAGAAGGGTGCCAAATAGGCTAAATGTCCAAGACCTGAAACCCGTATTGGCTGCCCCGCTTGCATGACCATTAGACTGACAAGTAATGGCAAGTACCGGGTCACTGAGTTCATACCAGGTCACAACCATTCTCTTGCCACCAGTACAACTATTCAGACATTAAGGAGTAAAAAAATGAGGAGGAAGGCACGTGCTATTAGGGAAAATTTAGTGGATGAAAGTATAAAAACTCCAGAGTTTGAGACAGACGAGGCAGCCTATGAGTTTTATAGCATGGATGCTGGAAAGATAGGGTTTACTGTGAGACGGGCTAGTATGACAGTAGGACCAGGTGATGTTATTACAAGGAGAGTATTTGTTTGTTCAAAAGAAGGGTTTAGGGAGAGAAAGAAGGGAGCGAAACGAGTCAAAAATGCTCGACCCGAGACACGTACTGGCTGCCCTGCATGTATGGTGGTACGTTTGGGAGAGAATGGTAAATACCATGTGACTGAGTTTGTTACTTGTCATAACCACCAGCTTTTGATTTCTTCCTCATCTAACCTAGTTTTAGAATCTGGGACTGACAGTTTCTGATCCAGATGAGATTTTGAGAAAGGAGGATTCTCTCGAGGAAGAGAAAAATTTGAAATTCAAGGGGGAAAAGGGTAAAAACAACACAGTTGGGAGATGTGGGAACTACGCTAGAATACCTGCAAAGGATGCAATTGGAGAAACCCTCTTTTTTCTATGCAATGAAGTCTGATGAAAATGATATAGTAACGAATATTTTCTGGGCTGATGCGAAGTCAATAACTGATTTTATGTATTTTGGTGATGTGGCATGTTTAGATACTGGTTATCGGGTCCATGGTTACCATCGCCCATTTGCGATATTTACAGGTTTGAACCACCATAAGCAAAGCATCATATTTGGATCTGCTCTGATGTATGATGAGAGTTCAAATGTTTTTAAGTGGCTTTTTGAGATATTTAAAATTGCCATGAATGGGGAAGTGCCAAAAACAATATTGACTGACCGGGATGAGGAGATAACAGACGCCATATCATTGAACTTGCCTAGCAGTGCACATAGGTATTGTGTTTGGCAAATTTTCCGGAATGCCCTTGAGCAGCTGAGCCAGGCATTTCATGGGCCGAGAACTCTGGGGTTTGATTTTAGTAAAGGTCTTTTTGACTGTGAAGGGGAGGAATTTCTTGCATCCTGGAATGAAATGTTGGAGAAGTATGATTTAAAAGATAATAAATGGTTGTTGAATTCGTTTGAAGAAAGAGAAAAATGGGCACTTGTATATGGTCGTGATGCTTTTTGTGGAGATTTTAAAGCCATTCAACAGAAGGACAGCTTGAGTTCTGAACTTAAGAAAATGTTGTCAGAGAAGGATATTTTGTGTGTTTTTGACCAATACGAAAAGATAATTGAAGAGAAGATTTGATGAGGTGCAAATTGAAATAATCTCAAACCAAAGTACAAAAAAACCACCTTCAATGCGAATTTTGAGGCAAGCTGCTAATTCATATACTTCTACAGCTTTCAAAATGTTTGAGAGAGAATTTGAATTATACATGGATTGCATGGTGTACAATTCTGGTGAAGTGGGGACTATTTCTGAGTACAGAGTCTCAGTTGAGGAAGAAGATTCCAAAATTTCTAAGGACCATCTTGTAAAATTTGATTCCCTTGATGGAATGGTGTCCTGCACATGCAAAAAGTTCGAGTTTCTTGGAATCCCTTGCAGTTGCAGGCACGTGTTAAAAGTGCTTGATACAAGAAATATCAAAGAATTACCTGAACGACTCATTCTAAAGAGATGGAGAAAAGATGCAAAAAGTTGTTCCTTTGGAAGTGACTTTGCAATTTCTCAGGGGAAAAGAATGAACTACCTTTGTCGGGTTTTTGGTTTGTTGGCTGGACGGGCAATGAATAGTGTCGATGTAGCTGCATACATGGAAAGTGAAGCAGGTGCATTGTTGGATCAGGTTGAGCGGGTTCTGCAAGAAAGAAACCCAGATTTGTCGGCTCTTGGGGTGGAGAATGTTATCAGTGGGGGGGTTGCCAGCGCATACAAATTTTATAGCTGGAGCAGCAGAAGGTACTCCTTTATGGGTTAATTATCAGCTCTATACATGTATTGTTTTAGAATATAATAATTATAAAATTTGTTTTAGTAATACACTTGCAAAGCATACAATTAACTTCTATGACTGGAATATTTCATTTCCCCATGAAAAAAAAAGAAAACTAGCAAAAGAGAAATGTTACAATATCAGCCAGATATTGGTCAGTGCCCAGTAAAATTTACAAAATTTTGAGACAACATTTTCCCCTGGCAAGGTCTGATAAAAGGAAATGATATTACTTGATTCTAGAAAAAAAATGGTACATGCTTTGACCCTGCTAAGTGGTGATCATATATCTTAGTTACAAATATTAGGGTATTGGTATCTACCAGTCTGCTAGTTTGTACTTCAGGTGGTTATGGAAACTGGTTATTGAGGTGTTAAGATTAATATTCATCAGAAAGTGCAAATCACTGTTCATTCATGTACACTTTTTAGATTTATGTGAATACATTGCTTTGAAGTACATAGAAGAGCATGCGCAAGAATTGATGCTATGTAGTTTCCATTTCCTGCAGGCCCTTTGACTTTCCCATTCACACTTAATGGCTAGTCTTGGTTAGAACTAGCATCTCTCTCTCTCTCTCTCTCTCTCAAGTCAAAAAAAGAAGTGGATTAGTACATGAGTGCCTGTAGGTATATGGCCAATATTGCAACACTGAATCTGCAGAAGCACAATAATTTAGTACACTAACAAATCTCCTTATTAATTTCAGGTAAAGTCAACTTGCATGGAATTAATTCAAAGTGGAATAACTGTTTGACTGAATATTTGGAAAATATCCAAAATGAGTAATGGAAAGTTGGTCTACCTATGTCCTCTGTATAGGCATAGTTTGAGAGTATTCTTATACAAATAGCACCTGACTAGTGAGGAAATCGTTCCACAAGCGAGCAGAAATGAGAATATACTAATGAATTACAGAGTCATTTGAACGAATCGGTCCCAAACATTAGTTTTGTAATATCTATAGTTACTTTTTAAGCTTCTAATCATTCCCAAGTGTTAGTTTTATAATTTGAAACACTGCCTAGTTCGGGCAATATTCACCGCCAAATATAATTCAACTTGTGTATCCATGCAGAATATAAGAAGTACGGCCAAATCAAAATATTTTTTGAAGAAGATGATGAGATCTAAACCAATGTACTTGTTACGCAATTTATTTCGTAAATTCTGCCGATACACGGGTGTATTGAGAATTTTTTTTTTTGGCAAAAAGAGATTTGCTTAGGAATAGTTGCTTGGCACAGCTACAATAATATTGAAGCTTGGCCACCACTAAAAACTCATTCACTCTAATCCTACGCAAAATGCAACTATTTAACAAAATATCCCTCGAGCGGCTAATCTGCAGTCCAAAATCAACAGTCAGTATGATACGAAGTTAGGAACTCAAAATTGAACATCTTTTGCTTCAATCTTATAGAATAAGTGCATAACCATGATCCTAACTTCTTTGTTTTTTGAACGTTCAAGCCTCTTATGCAAGCTTTTTTATTTTTGTTTTAGGCTGAAGCAAGACATGGTGAAATTTTGGGCGGTTACTCTATGCCTCAAAAATAGTGGCAGAGAAGGTAGGCATAGCTGAATGCTTCCGCGTCGTCATAAATAACGGTCCTGACGCCTGTAAGTTGTTTTCTTTTCTCGTCTCTGTTTTCACTTCTTAATTTGTTATTTTTTGGAAAACCGAAAAGGGCCGTCCTTAATAGAAAATTGCAGAAGTACCCTTGTTTTTTTTGTCATTGGCAGAGGTCTCCACCTTTAGGGAACTCAGAATTGGGTCCTACATCACTCATTCTTTGACTGCTCATCTAATGGATGTCTAGTGATGAAATATAATAGTGACTTAACTAAAATCTAAGATTAATTCACTACACACTAAAATAATGTGCAGAGAGTTAAATGGAGTCTGCTTCCATTTATAACGTTGTCAACATACTGTGTACCATGTTTATCTCCTTCTTCCTTTGAATTACCCTGTGGTTCTGGCTATATTGCAAAATATTAGGTGTGCATGTTGAGTCTGGTGGGATCTCAGCATTATATCAGCTTGGCTAGTTGTTACAATTCTAGCCTAGTAATATACCTCCTGGCCACTTGGTCATAACCTTAGTTCACTCCTGATAATTATCTCCTCGGAACGCAATGCAAAGTCCAAATCATTAAACTAGCTGTAATAGTTCCCTTTTGCATTGTAGTCTACCGCTGGTTTGGAATATACACACACAGAGTTGAGCTATGATTGTTATGTACAGTACGGATTGTCTTCGTATTATAAATTATTTTTTCATTTTCAAAATCAAAATGGATTGTCTGAACCACTCAAAATGATTTGCATATGAAAATCTAGTTGGAGGCTAAATTTTATATTTTTTATATTTTTTTAGATAATTAAAAGTCACTTGAGTTAATTATCATAAACCATCCAAAAGAAGTGATTTTCTAACTATATAGAAAAATAGTTAAAAAATCTAAAAAATCTAAAATTTAGTCTCCAATTAAATTTTCATATGGAATCATTTTGAATGGTTCAAATAGTTCATTTTGATTTTGAAAATAAAAAAGCGATTCATAGCATGAAGATGATCCGTGTTATGTATAGCATCATAGCCTAACTAACTAACTAACTAACTATATATATATATATAGTGGAGATACCGTGAGCTTAAGCTCACGGAGGCCTTCCGTGAGCTTAACTCAAAAAACATATTAAATCATCTCGAAATTTTAATTTATCATTCTCATTAAATTCTTTATATAAAAATCTCGTGGGATGCAAAAATTTGGAGTGTTTTGAGCTTTTTAAGTCACCGTTTTTAATTTTTTAAAATGATGTTCAAATATTGAATATATTATTATTATTATTTTTAGAGCTAATTTTCAAAAATTAAAAACCACAACTTCAAAACGCTCCAAATTTTTGCATCCCATGAGATTTTCATATAAAGAATTTAATGAGAATGATAAATTAAAATTTCAAAATGATTTGATATGTTTTTTGAGTTAAGCTCACGGAGGCCTTCCGTGAGTTTAACTCAAAAAGTATATCAAATCATCTCCAAATTTGAATTTTTCACTCTCATTAAATTTTCATATTGAAATCTTATGGGTACAAAATTTTGGGATGTTTCAAGTTTTCTAAGTCACTCTTTTTAATTTTTGAAAATCGACTCTAAAAATAATAATAATAAAATATTCAATGTTTGTACATTATTTTCGAAAATTAAAAAGAGCGACTTAGAAAACTCGAAATATCCTAAAATTTTGTACTCCACAAGATTTAAATATGAAAAATTTAATGAAAGTGAAAAATCAAAATTTGGAGATGATTTGATATACTTTTTGAGTTAAGCTCACGGAAAGTCTCCGTGAGCTTAAGCTCACGGTATCTTTACTCATATATATATATCTATAATAATAATTAAAAATACTCATTTTTATAGGTCAAATGTTGCCATCTTTTAAAAATTGTTAAGTATAGTAAATTAACTCCAAACTTGATGATCTACAAGATTTTGAGATATTTAAATTGAAATTTTAGACATGAGATTTTAAAATTTGAGTCATAACTCATAAACATTTCGGCTCAGAATACTTACAAAATCATTGTATCCAGTCCCTACGTATATGTGTGTATATAAGATGATCCGTGTGTTATGGACCGTTGCTCCATCTTCAATGTTCAAATGGTCGATCTGACCGGTCAAAATATTTTTCATATGAAAAATTTAGTTGGGGTTTAAATTTTTTTATTATTTTCTAAGATAGCTGGAAAATCACAAATCACTTGATTTAATTATTATGAGCTATTCAAAATGAGTCATTTTTTAGCTATCTTAAAAAATAGTAAAAAAATAAATAAATATAAAATTTAGTCCCTAACTAGATTTTCATATGAAAAATATTTTGATCGGTCGGATTGACTATTTAAACTTTAAAGATGGAGAAACGATCCGTGGCATACGGGTCATCTGTGCTACACATAGCACCGTAGCCTAACTCTCTCTCTCTATATATATATAGAGAGAGAGAGGTGTGGAACCCGACTCGACCCGCCCGAACCCAAATCCGAACTCGATCCAACCTGATTTTTTACAAAAATCAAATTGACCCGATCCGACCTAACCCAAGATCAAATAATCTTCAATCCAATCAAAATCTATCAATGATCTGAAAAAACACAATATGTAAATTGACTCGACCCGACCCGACCCTGCCCAACCCGATTTCTTTCAAAAGGTCAAACTGACCTGACCCGTCCGACCCGAACCCAACCTGACTCATCGGATTGCCACATCTCTCTCTATATATATAATTTATCTATTATGTTTCCGGTAGTACTCCAACCAAAATAATATCAGTCTAAATTTTAATTTCTCATGCTAAATTTTTTAATTTAAGTAGCTCAATAAAATATTTTTTATCATAATCTTATAAAATACTAATTTTTATCATGTTTGAAATTTTTTAGAAAGTAAGCTTTTTTTACATACAAATTTTATTATTTCTCTATTATTTTAGAGCTATCTTTCAAAAATTATTAACCATAGTAAACTAACTCCAAACATGATAAAAATTTATATTATATAAGATTATAATATAAAAAATTTATTGAGCTATTTATATTATATAATATGCAACCGTTATGGTCTACCTCACATCAAATAGTTGTCTGAGATATACCAAATTGAGGAGCAATATTGGAGTACAAGAGCAAAGGAGCAATGGTTAAAAGAGGGTGATATTAAATTTCAAGTTAAAAATGATCGATGTGAACCTCTCAATATATTCTACATATCAATTTATTTTGGAAGTTTCTTACTATTTTTTTTGGATAAGAAAAAGATCATCAACATTGGACGATCCAAAATTTTCAAATCAAGTAACTTTCTCTTCAACTAAATAGCAAAAAAATTTAAAAAAATATAAAATTTAATTTTCTGCAAGAGTTTGATAGAGAGAATATATTGAGCGACCCAAATTGGTCATTTTTAACTTGAATTTTGAGATTTTGATGCATTGTACGAGAACATTCGTCAAAATAGTTAATCCAAATTGTTGAACATGATCTTCATATTAAAATAATCATTCATATTTTCAAAACAAAATACAAAATCATTCAGATTTTGAGCATTGTGTCTGTTTCTCCTTTATCTCTCCATCAGATCATGAGAAAAATCACTGTAAGGATTAATAAAACTCAGTAATTTTATCTCTTCATCAGATCATGAGAAAAATCACTGTAAGGATTAATAAAACTCAGTAATTAGGAAAGTTGTGTATCTCTAGAAGTTCAAAACTATGAAATTAGATATTTTTAAATTCAAATGAGATGATTCATTAAAGTGATCTTGAGAATTGAGAATTTAATCCAAAGATAATTTAAATAGCAAGTTCCATGATGGTTCATTTTTGTTTTGTTTTTGGTTTCAGCATTACTTGTTTCATCGTGTTTGCTGATATTATTCCCCCGTGATTCACTTTCTGAGCAGATAAGTGATATCTACTTTGGTTTGGTTCATGTTTAGTCATATCTCGAGGATAATTGGGGTTGAGAGGGTATTATATAACCTTGTTCATTATATTAAAATGCTTTTTGAAGAGGTGTTAATTGAATCATGCAATTCTAATGAGGAACATTTTTTTGCAAAGATTCCTGTCATAAACTATAGAATGGAAATAGCAAGTTTTACCCCAAATATTTTCATTACGGATCTCAGTCTCAGTGCGTTTATTCACATTTTTTCTGAATAAAATTTTCTTTTCAAAAATACCTTTTCACAACATAAGCTGGAAAGAATTTGTTTTTTTTTTAATAGGAAGTGAAAAGAAATCTTTGTCAAGGTGTCTGAATACAATCCTAAATTTCCTGCTTCGTAAGACTATTTCAATACCGCATTCCCTGTACATCACAAGTTGCTGAACTGCTGTGAATCAGGCAGAGTAAAAGTATACTCTGTAGGCCTGTGCAAATGCATCCTTCTTGTTCTGTAATAGCCAGATGTCTGAACCATGGAGAGGAGCAACTTGAATAAGAGTTGTTCTCTTGAATTTGAGCTCTTTTATTTCTAGTGAAATCTAGGGATATTAAGCCATGGATGGCTGCCTCTAAAAACTCAAACCCAGTAATACAAAAAGAAAATAATAAAGGAACAAAATAATAGCTCATGACTGAACAGGCTCTATGACAATCTGGCGCCCCATCTCCTCCTCAGAAGTGACTGCACCTCTAAAAAGCAAAATACAGAGAGTTCCTATGGTGAAGTATATGAAACAGCCAAACTGGTGTGTCACGAAACATCCGAAATCTCTCCCCACAATACACTGCCACCCTTGTCCATGCAGCCGATCAAACTCCTGCATATCAAAATCATATTTCCTGAGATTGGATCCAATATTAAGGAAAAGAAACCTGTTAGTTCCTTGGTTTGATTGATGTTATACCTTTTTGATGAGGCGGGCTATCTCAGTTGAATCAGTGACATCGTACTGATCAAGAGCTTTCCCGGCCAAACGAAGTGCATCCTGCTGCATCACTTGCAACATATCAGTTTCGCCGATGACTGCCTTGTTTTCCATCATATTGAAATTTCAACTAATTATCTTTTTAAGAATAATTTGGGCATTTCTTCTCAAAAAAGAATAGTTTGGGCATCTGGTATTTATATATAGAGAGAGTGTGGATATGAAGCTTGTGGAGAACAATGGACGGGATACAAATGGATGGAAGGAACAAATTCAAGATTGCTGGTTTTGTTTTATGTGACAAATTCAAGTAGAATGGTAGCTAGTTGCTCTCCAGTATTCTTCTTTGTTCTAGAGGAATATATATGTGCCAGTTCAGGATTTTATTTATAGTAAAAAATTGAATCACTCCAATCACTTAAAGAAAAGGTACGACTTGGTAAAAATTCAGAGAACGAGGCTATATATATGTGGGGAAGGATTAATTGTGTAGTACATAGCCTTGATTAGTAATAACACTGGAGCCTCTTCAACTAACTTTCAGGATTAATTCTGTTTTAAATTTCAGGATTTTCAGTTATTGACTTAACCAGCTAATCTAAAATTGCATCTCCATAACAATGGAAAACTTACAAGGGTGCTAGATTAAATATATTTTAAAGCACCAGAAATACTATACAATTCTGCTTTGTTCCTTGGTTGCACCAAAAAAAAAAAGGAGAGAGCACAACAACCCACAGGGATGGAATATTGGAATCCCCTTACCAGAAAGCAAAATAGATAAGAAATTCGATTCCCTAATCCTACAAGTCCAGAGGAACCAGATCTTATCAGGATAAGCGGCCCCCACAAAAGGCTCTCAGTATTATTTTAATATAATAATAACTCAACAGCGCACTGCTGGCCCAGTACAAATGAACTAAAAGAATCATTTCTTCACAAAGCCCACGGCCCACGGCCCACGGCCCACGGGCCATTCCAAAATCCAAAAAACTAACAATCCCTTTCCACTTCCAGTTCCCGGCTTTCCACAATAGTTTTGTAGGTAATTGGAAATTGAAGCATCACATCAAGGGGTAATATCTTATCAAATACCTAATGGTACTCATACCATTAGGGTGTCAAACGGCTGAAACGGTGACGAAACAGTCAACCGTTTCGTCCGTTTCGTTTAATAAACGAAACATAAAACAGTTCCGTTAACTATTTCGTTTAATAAATGAAACAGAAAATTATTTTGTTAACCATTTCATTTATCACGAAATTTTGTGTATTTTACACTTAAATATTCTTAACGAAATGAAAAATACCGTTTCGTTAATAATTTTGTTCTTTGCGCAAAATAGAAAACCGTTTCGTTTAATAAACGAAACAGAAATTCTTTTTGTTAATTGTTTTGTTACCACGAAACGAAACGAAATATGATCGAAACGAAATTCGTTGACAACCCTACATACCACTTTCAGCATTGCATTACTTCCACCTCACCACATGATTCTCAACGAGCCCTTGAAATTTTCTACTTATTCAATTTGTCACCACAATTTATATTTCATTATTCTCCTCTACTCTGACGAGAGAGGAGATCATTTTCATCTTCATTGTGAAAATAAGAAATGAGAAAAAGGCTATGTCAAAATAATGGGTAGGCATCCGTAGAAAAAAAATATATAAATTGTCTTTCTGTTTTGAGTTTTGACGCGTAAAATTTAAATCATCACACAAGAATAGAAGTGGAGAATGGAGATCATTGGTGGAAACAAGGAGATTAGGGGTGCCCATCTCTGATACCCATTCTCTGGTATATTGTCTGGTCACCATTTCTGTATTGGTGCTGTTCTAGCGGGTTCTATATGGTAATGGCACGACCCACTGCAAGATTATCTGATGGTAACAAAAGGAGCAGAATATATTATTCGCTTGCTCAGTTGCTCGGGATGTCTGACCCCTGTCACCAACTCCAAAGTAGTGGTGGGTGGGGATTTTGAGACGAAGAAAAAAAATATATAGAAATATCCAATGTATAATTTGTTTGGTTGGCTTTGTTTGGTGTAAATGGTGTGCTTTATTTCTATTTTTTTTGTTCTGTTTGTGCACGGACTATTTATTGATGTTGTACATTTCGTTGGATTGCCACCACTCCACTCGATCGAACGCGTGGCGGGGTCGAAAATGAATATGTTTTAAGCAAATATTGGTGGGTAAAATGCTAACAAAATATTTTACTATTATAATCTGCTATATCTGTCCATACTCAAAGATGAAATATCTGTGTCACAGTGTCAGCGACATCGCATACGGTGTGGTCTGTCTGTTTGTGCCACAGGCCCACAGACTCACAAGTTGTTGCGATTAATAAACCCTTGTTTTGGGGCCCTTGGCCTTTTGAGTTTTGAGGGGTTTAAGCGCAAAATTTCTGTACGCAGACAACTATTCCTTTTGCATCAACTTAGGAAAAGCGTACATAGGAGGTTCGGATCATGGCGTCGAGAGTTCTATGGGCATCAAGAGCCGCCTCTTACCTCCGCATCTCCACCTTCAATCGATCTTTCTCTACTGGTAAAGTGGCGATCTAGAATATTCCTCAGTTTTCTTCTTTCGATCGGTTTGAGGTTTCTTATTTTGGTGTGACTGATCAACCTTTATGTACTGGTAGAACGCGAGTCGCTTTAGTCTCTAATATTCTTGTGATCTTTTTTACAATCGACCAAAGATTTCTCGACAATCGCCTTTTGGCGGATTTGTGTTCATTTTTTATGTTCTAAAATTGAACTCATTTATTCGTGATTGAAAAAGATTGAGCCTTTTCAGCGGTAAGAATATTGCGCTGTTTTGTATTCTATTCATGGGTTTATTCATATCCCAAGTATTTGTTTTTACTCTACTGAAGTGTAAAGAATCGTCTATTTCTTTGATAATGATGTGATCTCAGGAGTATTTTATTTCAGTTTTGTGTGATAAAGTTTGTACCTTTGTTCCCCAATTTCTCAGTTTTTTTCTGTTCCTTTTTGTATATTAAAAAAGAGCCCTTTTAGCTCGTAACTTTTGTGTTTCGAGTGTGATGACCTGAATTCGGTACTATTATGTATCGCAAGATGTTTTTATGAATTAGTGGAAACCTGTATCCTGTCTGGGATGATTTTTTTTTGAATGTTTGCTAATGTGATGAGTTTGAACCAACTGCCGGAAAATATGATCTGGTCTTACACAAGGGAGTTGAGTGCTTCTAAGTTGGTCTGTCGTCGAAAGAAATATTGAATTAGGAGCTTTTGTTGAGTTTAACATTTTAAAATATGTTAAAAAAATGTGAATACACTCACTTTCTTTGAACCATATAACCTTCTGGTTTCAAACCTACTAAGTAGTGTTCTCTTGAAAATTGAAATGTCTCCGTTGGATCTAGTAAAGGCTGAACATACAGTTTAGAGGATAAAAATCAACACAATTATTCCAAAATCTCGTTTTGTTTCATCTTGCACTTCCTCTTTCTCTTTTTTGTAGACTAGTCAATGCACACTTTTAAATTGCATCCTTTTGAGTTAGTTGCACCAAAAATTGTAACTCTAGGTTAATTGTGCATAACAAAAGGTACTTCCTTAGTTCAGGATTATTTAAACGGTGTATGTAAAATTTGATAACATTTTGGGCTTCATGTTCATAAAAACAGGTTGAAATTTAGATTCTGAAATGCAAACTGGAATACTTAGTACTTCTTGCTTTGTTTTTGAATAAACAGTGCTGAAGGATTTGAAGTATGCTGAAACTCATGAGTGGGTTAAATTTGACGGTGATTCTGCTACTGTTGGCATAACTGATCATGCCCAGGTACCTCTAATCTCTCTTTGTGTCTAGTTGGGTTAAATTAATTTATTAATTGAAATATAGTTATATATAAAGACTGAGGGTGATACAAGGATACAAGCATTCATCCGGTATAGCTATCACTTAAGCAGACAATCAATATGTCTACTTAGAATATATAATATATTTTTGGCTTGATGAAATGTCAACCAGAATATTAGTAAACTATAGGTGCTCAAAATACAAGCCTTTTTTTTCTGTCTATTGAATTTGTTCTTCTTTAATTGCGGTGGATGATGTTTGGGTGAAAAATAATATAGGATCATTTGGGCGACGTGGTGTATGTGGAGTTACCAGAAGTTGGAGGAACTGTATCTCAGGGTGCAAATTTTGGTGCAGTTGAAAGCGTGAAGGCGACAAGTGACATAATTTCTCCCATTTCTGGTGAGATTGTTGAGGTCAATCAGCAGCTTAGCGAGTCTCCCGGCCTGGTACAATTCCTTCTCTTTTCTTATGGTGTAGTCTACCAACAATGGAAACAGCAGCAGCAAGCAGTAAAACTCTCATGTTATTACAACCATGATTTTTTTTTATCACTATCATTATGAGAAGCTTCTGATGGCTACATTCGATTGGACAAAAAAAATGGCATGCTGTGCTTGCTGCAGTTTATCCATTATTTTCCTGTAGTCTTAAAGCACTTCCTAATTTATGTTATCCTTTTGTCATTGCATTTTATTAAATTGATAATTATCTCCAGCATGTACTGGATTGTCAGTATCATTTGTTAAATCTTATAATTTTGATTAAAGATGGTAAAATTTCTTTTGTACTGCACTTGTATCCACAGTCCAGCCTCAATCCCAATTATTTAAGATACTGTTGCAACCTGACACTTATGTAATTAAGTTGTACCAATCAGTTGTAATTTCAAACCCAAATGATCCATTTTGCTATGGTGCCTCATTTCACTGTAATTTTCTGTCTTTGGAAGATTAAATTGTTCTGTGAATTGAAATATTTTGCTGTTTTTAATCAACAACAGGTCAATGCAAGCCCGTATGAAAAAGGGTGGATAATTAAGGTGAAATTGAATAATGAAGGAGAATTGAACTCTTTGATGGACTCTGACAAATACAACAAATTTTGTGAAGAAGAGGATGCTAAGCACTGATTGAGTTGCTTTGAACAAGCCTTTCAGAAAACAAAAACTAAATTCCAGTTTTAGTTGCACTGGTGTTTATTTCCTTGGCTGTGACAATGAAGTGTTCTTTTACTCCTGTCAGGACTGTTTTTTGAATCATGGAATAAGCTCAATTTTTCTTTGTTATGCATCCTCCTCTTATGCTCAGCTTTTGATAAAGTAGCATGATATTGAATTTTTTTCATGATTCCCGTGAAACCTACAGAATACCTGCTTCTTTCAAACGAGGAAGGCTCCACCAAAATAAGTACAGAATACCTGCTTCTTTCAGTATGGTCTCCAAAGCTACGACTCGCAACCTAAAGCATCTCCGAATTATGAGAAGGCTAGGCATCACATTCTTCACCAAACCCTCAAACAGCATTGCACTAAAAACTCTGCACCAACCCAATAGAAAATACGCAACCTGACAGAAACTGCTCAGGTAGGGCACACATTACAACAAAACAAGTTCAACATGCGAGCAGCTTCACTGGAAAAACAATTATTTATCATGTGAGCAAGACAGTGATAGCAGGTACCGGTTAAAAGAGTTTTGGACTTTTGATTGAATATTCCAACGGAAGAAAGAAGAGATTCAATGTCAGTAGCAGTTGAAATTGAGATGTGCGAGAGTTGCTCCATTCTCAATTACTATATTATACTTTCTTATTATCAAAATCCAGTACAAATAATTGGAACTTGTTGAGAACTACTTACCGCTTTGTTGACAAAATATGAAAAAGAAAAATCAATAGACAACAGGAAGATGAACAAATTTTAGCAGCATATCTAACACACTTTTCTCTTCTACAAGCAAATACCTACCAACAGAAGAATAGTTGGCAACTAAGCACAAAAAGGACAGGAAGGGCGAAACATTAAAATCATACAATCAAACAAGTTTCTAATTCCATCTTGACTTACAACATGCAAAGAGAGATGCAACAAGGATCATGCATTCATGCTTTAATCTTCCATTTATGAGCCGACCGCGGCCCGCTGCTTATGCCCTCATAATATTGTTTCTTCAATTTTCCGCTATTCCACTTTTTAATAAAACCTGAGAACAAGTCGCGTGCAGATTCAGATGAAAGGTCGGAGAAGAAGATGTTTTTCTCTTCCTTCAACCAAGTGGCAAATTCATTGTTCTTAGAAAAATAGTCTTCCTCTGACAGCTCCTTAAAATCCTTCAGAATAATCAAGCAAACTTAATAATTAGTATAACTAAAGCTTTTTATATTTTCTATTAATACAGGGCTAACATATCCCATCCTACTGAAAGCTGATAAGAGCATTTTCTGCCAAACAAGTCATAAGATAGTCTAATCTAAACATTTCATCTAGGATAACAGGTCATGGCTCAAACCGATACATGTTTTTAACCTCTCAAAATGATACATTACAGCTGACAAAATATGCCAGTCTGATATAAATCCCAAAATGTTCTTTTCATCTTGAGCTCATTGAAACTTTCATGCTTAAACTAAATTTTATGCGTGCAGTCCATTTAGACAAAATATGCCAGTCAAGCCTAGTACTATACAACTAACCATCTTTTTGTAAGATGGATTTTGAGTTGCTAAGACCAACGGCCAAGACAAAAAAAACCTTCATGTAAAGTGTAATTTTTTTTTTTTTTAAATGTCATCTAACTTGAACTGCTAAGGCCAAAAGTATATGCATTATGTAGGGATTACTTACAGAATCAGTATCTTTCTTTCTGTGTCTGTGCTTCTCCTTTGGCTTCTTTTCTGG
Source organism: Schoenoplectus tabernaemontani (assembly GCA_037127355.1). Lineage (NCBI taxonomy): Eukaryota > Viridiplantae > Streptophyta > Magnoliopsida > Poales > Cyperaceae > Schoenoplectus > Schoenoplectus tabernaemontani. The sequence goes on from CM073757.1 coordinate 12,318,641, forward strand.
AACCATATGCAAAATAATTTAGTTTGAATCAAGTGCTCAACATTTGCAACTATTAGTTCAACTCAAAACAAAGTATGGAAGAACACGTGAGATACTCGTAACAAGTTTAAGGCCTTGCAAAAAGGTAAACAAAAATCATAGTATGAACTAAGTTTTCCGGTAATGTAGGCATCGGTTAGCTGTAGTGACCTGACTTGTATGATATCAGACCTTTCATTCAGACATTTTTATACAGTGTTGCATCTTATTAATTGAAATCAGATCACATTTTTTTCATATAGCCCAGATCATCTACCTCAGGGCTCCTCATACCTTACTTCTAGCAGGGACTCTCAAACTTTTCTTTTCTTTTTAATAAATTAGGTATAAACGATACTTTCACCTAATATAATATCTAGTAAGTCTATGGCACTATGCATAGGCAGTTGGTCTGTGGTACCACTAAAATTTGTATTCTTGAAATTCAAATAGCCAAAAGCTGCTCAATTCGATTTACATTTCAAATTTTGTAGGAAAACAATAATTACATTTTCTAAGATCATTTCTTTTCTGATATGGAGAAAACCATTGATTTAAAACTTTAGTCCAAAAATAACAGTTCTCACACACATTAAACAAATAGTATAAGAAATCCTAAAAAAAATGTAAATGTAATTCATGACAAAATTTTGATATGTAATTGAAGTGATAGCTAGGAGCGGTCATTTGAATCTAGAAGAATCAAGTTTGGAGCTGTATTGGGTTAAATTTATAGCACCATAAGCATAAATTTCATATGCAGCACAACACATAGCTATCCCATTACTCTAGAAAACAGCTCCATTTTAGCATCCTTTAGAAATTAGAATTGAGTGCCAAATACATTGATACTGGAAAAAGTACAACCGCAAGTCGTGATTAATCGTCAGCCTGACAAAATTAAGGTTATATAGGAGGCACCAGGTGCCAAGTGAATTTAATAGATAATGAGTTCTTGTGACAAAAGCCTTAAGTAGTGAGTTCATAAATCATAACTCTTCACATAGAGTTATATATCAAAAAACTAATTTTCCACTCTTTTTTTCCTGTGCAAAATAGATAATCTACGGCTTCAAATAACAAAGACTTGATGCAGCCTCTTATTCAAAATAACTGCTTAAACAGAAAAAATAAAAAGGAGGATAAATAACCTTTCTCTTCTTCTGGGGTTTTAGCATGCTTGCTTGATTTCTCTTTCTTCTTTTCTTTTTCTCTTCTCAATCTCTTCTTCTCCTCCTTTTCATCTTCTACTCTATCATGCCTCTTCTTCCTGTGCTTTCTCCTCTCCTCTTCGTCTAAACAAGAAATTTGTAAATGGAAAAAAGCTTCGGTACGTCAGTAAGGTTGAAAAAAAAAATACATGATTGTGAAAAATAAAAATCACCAGGCGAAGATGAAGGGGAAGACCGCCTCTTTCTTGATTTCTCCTCCCTTCCCATCTCCACTGTTATTTCAGAGTGCTCGAATCGAAGGAAAATGCGAGAACAGGAGATGAAAATATCCGAGCAAGTCCGAGACGAACGAGGGTATAATGGGCCAAAAGTGCGTCGAAGTAAAATCAGCGCTGAGCCATACAACAAACAGACAGCACAAAAACCCAATCAGCCCGCTTCGCACAAAACATAAGGCGCTGTCCGGTTTGTATCATTGTATGCGTAGTGTGTTTGGACGGTGAAAGAATAGTATCAGTTTTTATTAATAATAATTATTATTAAATTAATATTATTAAAAATAGGAGTGAGAACCGTAAAATTTCAAATATACGAATGACAGCGCGCCACATGCCGATGGCGTGGAAGAAACGCGCCATTGTCAGTGGCGCGTTTTAAGTCAAATCCGCGCAAGTGAGGTGAACCTCACTTGCGCGTTTTGTATATATAAGAAGCAAACGCGCTTTACTTTATCGTGTGACGCGTTTCGTAAAAATAATGAAACGCGCCACTGTGCGGCGCGCTACCATTCGTATATTTGAAATTTTACGTTTCTCACTCTTATTTTTAATAATATTAATTTAATAAAACTTATTATTAATAAAAACTGAGTATTGTTTGAATTAGCAGTTGAGAATAACGTGAGATTCGTGATATTCCGGAAAATATGAGAAAAATGTTATTTTTTACTATTTTAAGTTAGTAAAATATTATTTAAATAGAAACTTGAGAACAATGGAGAGAATAATTAAAATAATTAATTATTTTTTAGTATTTAATACTACTCTATACTAATATAAAAGAAAAAATATTTTATTATTATTTTTATTACCTTCATGGATACTAATTCGCTAACCCAACGTTTTATATATGAGTTAACGGATTAGCATTGTTCTGCTGCTATTCTCGATTTCAATTTTATATTTAAATAATTATTAATCGGAAAACAATATTATTATTCCCAAAACAATATTATTCTACACCATCCAAACACACCTACGTTTGCATCTTTCAAGAGCAACTTCTCGCGCTGCTTCAGAGCAACTCATTAGTGTTTGATAGTACAATGAAGTAAGATGTAGTTATTTGGTGAAGTAGCGTTGAATATAAAATATAGAATAACTTATTAAATATTAAGATTATAATTGAAGGACCAAAATACCCTTACATCTTATACATACATTTTGTATTATGAGATGGGCCATTAGAGTGACATCTAATTAAAATTGTGAACAATTAATAATAAACAGTATATAAAAAATGTGTAAAATAATAATTTTAGAAATACCTAATACATAAATTAATATCCAAACATTAATATCTAAAGTAATAGAATTCAATATATAGTACTAAATAAATAACTACAGAGCATGAATAAAATAAATATTCTTATATTCCATGACTAATATTTGCATTCTCATTTCGCTTGTTTATTACTAGCGTACCACTTGAATTACTTTATATTCTTATTTTATTTAATATTTTTTTCCAGTATTAACAATAACAAATGATGTACTAGCATGCTAAACAATATTTGAAGTAGCAAATGTCTGTAATTAGGTGAACATTTCTTTACTTCTAACTTTATAAAACCACAATTGTTAAATGTTAGAAATTTAGTGAAATTGATGGTTAGATGAGTAACTGAGTAGATAAGGGGTAGGTGGATAAAATTGTACTGCTTTATATTTACAATAACTACTTCACTGAAGTAACTTTGCATTTTTACTTCACCTCATTTACGCTACTACACTCTGCGTAAAAATACATGTGGCATGTGGCATGTGCATGTGTGTACAATAGATGGTTCTTTAGTGTGATACACCGAAACGGATAAAGCACAATTAAGATGAGGGATCTACAACCATTTTAAATAACTGGTGAACAATCATATGAATGATATTAATTGACGAAAATTGATGCACAGTAATCGAGTCATTTTTTTAAAATATATCGGTGAAAGATATTGGTGAAAACTAATAAAATGTGAGTCCCTATATTTGTTAAGATATTAGAACAAATGCTAACTCAATAATTATGCTATTCTTAAAAGTATTTTTTTTGAAGTCTCTAAAAGATCAAAGTGTTGTACTTTCAAATAGTCAATACTTGTTAATTTATTTACCTAATGAAACTATTTCAATACAACTTCTCACTGCCAGTGCTACATCAATTTTGAAAATAATTTTTTTTTGTCCATTGTGGCTTACAATCATTTTTTTAATGTGTTTGATATACCTCTACCTAGTCTTCATGGACCCAATAGACTCCTTCCCCTTTTTCTATATATTCAGTCTTGAAGTATATTAAATCCCTAATTTCTTAGGACTTATTTGCACATTATCTCAAAATTAATTGTCTAGATACAAACGGCATTACAATCTTTGTTTGTATACATTATTTTACTTGCTAACAGGCAAAGGCAATAAGGAACTGGCCAATGAGAAGAAAGAATCTACGAAAATTTATGTTCCAATGAGAAGAACAAATCTACTAAAATTGATATTCATTTAGCCTACCAAACTAAATAATCTCATCATATTTTATAGATATTAACATTTGAAAAATAAAAATCATTTTTCATATTGTCATGTTTCAAAATATTGAGTTCATCTTTTAAAATTGTTAAAATCATTAAATAATTTTCCTCATGGCTATCAAGTTGATATTTTATCATAAATATCTGTTTTTAATTAAAATTAAAATGTAGAGATTAATTTTACAAAGATTGGCGAAGCTAAATGCTACATCTGTTGAATTTCATTGATGTTTATTCTATAAACTCGTGCACTGAAAATATTTTCTAAATACTTTGGTGCTAATAGCACTGCTGCAAATCTTTATGAAATCCGTGAGAGGTAGGAAAAATAAATCATAGGGACCTTTTTCTGACACTGATTTTTTAAACAATAATTATATTAATTACATTTTTAATAATAAAATTTAGAAAATCAAAAACACTGTTGAGAATCACGTCTATGTTTTTTCCTACCGTAACATCACATCTCCCATTTTTAACTGAATTGTTAATTTTAGAAGTTTTACCCGCCAGATGTCATTCCCATTGATATTATTAATTGTTTTTATAAAGTAAACTGAAAATTGTAAAATAAATAAATAAAAAGATATCAGTGCTAGTGACGTCTTTATAAAAATATATTTGTTCTAGTAAAGTGTTTACAAAGCGTCATTACCATTATTAAAGTTATAATTTAAACATTCTTATAATTAATTATATGATTTTTTCAATTATTAAAAAAAATCTCTGGGTTCAAGCCAAACAAATCGAAAATTGTTTCAAGCATACATGTAATCTTGGCACCGAAAAACTGAGAGACCTGAAATAAACGCCCACATGCTACATCGATCAAAACAATAAGCAAACAAGTATACACTGAATATAAACTGTAAGTCGAGTGTTAGAAGATATATTCATTTGAATGCCACACACTATACAATTTGAGTCCTGAAGGAACCTCCCATTCCTGCCCGACTTAAACAAAAAGAATGATTATTGCTGTCCTATACTCTTAAATTACAATAATTTACTCTTTGCAAGCATCTCTTGAGGTGAGATCTCTATAAGCAAATATTATTCTCTCAATCTAATTAAATACAGCATAAACATTTCAGTTAGTGAACTTCTATATTGGGTCTATGAGTTAATTCTGCATCAAATCCAACTAAACAACTAGCGAGCAGAGAAAGCATCTATTTACATACACAAGAGAAGAGTGATTCTTCAATTCTCCTGATGACAACACTGAGGCTATGGCCGGCTTCAAGTGCCTTGACTGCAGAACTGAGTGCATGTTTGTGCCATCTGAGAAAACACCAGACCCAACAAAGGCACCATGTCAATATGTAATGATGTATTTACAAAAGTTAAAGAAAAATTAAAGCAAAAATATATATATACTATCTCAATGTCATTTTTAGAGCCTCCTGTCAATAAACGTCTCACTTAGTATTACTTCAAAAATTAATACTTATTTACAGCTATACCTGTCAAAAGCAGTGCTGCTCAGTCGACCCTCAGCAAGTTCATTTTCCATATTTTCATCCCAAAATTGAGTTCCTGCCTAAGCATATAATATAGAATGGAAACAAATTTTGTCAAAAATTACTCTTAGCACATTGCGTTTACCAACATATAAACATACCCAAAAGGAGAGAATGAGTACCTGCCCTTTGATGCCCATCCTCAAAGCCACAAAAGGATCCAAAATAACTCCTCTTATTGGACAACCCATCAAGTAACCTGAAAAGAAGTTTTTAGCTTTCTGGTCAACTACTCAATATCAGTTCTATCAGTTAACAGTGATTGATTACAGGCTCTCATCCTGCCAAAAAAACAACAGCTATATTGTATGTTTACTTGCATAAATAAGCGCAAATTTACTTGAATTAAAGTTTACGTACGCAGCTAAAGTCGATTTAGTCTCAATTGCACCTATATGAAATTAAGTCGAGCATAATTGATTTTGCAGTTAAAATTCCAGCATAGCAACTAGTGATGGACTAAACACCAAAATTTCAACATAATATAGAACCATAGATTAAATTAAATTAAATTTAAGTATATGGTCCAGAAGCAATACAATTCTGCAGTAAAACTAGCAACAACCCAAAAAGCTAAACAGAAAGACCCAAAGGGACCACATAATTTATGGTATGTTCTACCAGTAAGAAGATGCCCAGCTTCATGGATGAGTATGCGGCGCTTGTGTGGAGGCCAGAAGGAAGAGATTTGAGCAAGGCACGTGCCCCCCAAAAAAATTGCATCAGCAGTTGCCAATGCAAGAATAGCTGCCAAATTTGGCCGAATTTCAATGCCCTGGGAAACCAAGAATGAGGAACCTCCAAGGAATGCAACCAAAGCAAGCTGAGAGGTTCCAGACATGCCCCACTTCTTTGGAGCAAGCTTAATAGCTGAAATAGAAATAAAATTTAACAAGAAATGTTGGTTTGATATGGAAGGAGGATCCCACTTCCAATAACATAAATTAAATATTACCAAAAAGAAAACAAAAGAAAAAATACACTTTAGAGGACTGGTAAAACAGGAACTATTGGCAAAGTTTTTCTTTGACGGAATGATAATTAGTTAGGGCTTTGGCTGAATTAAGACTTAAGTGAAGCTAGGTTCTCTCATTTTGTATTTGTAGCAACCAGATTAACCAACTGGTATCGTACCACGTGTTTAGTCCTCACCTTCCAATCCAGTATATTCCTTTAAAACAATTGGAGTGACCTCCCTTGGTCCTTCAATAACTGCAGAGAATCAAAGAAATGTGAGGCGTTTCTTGACAGCAGTCAAAGTGGGAAATAGAAATGGTGAACAATCCATTTCAGATGAAAAACAACAAAAAGATAAGGGTTTTACTGATTATAGGAAAATAAATTTACTCAGAAGCTCTTCAAGGAAACAATAATGAAAACTGGATAGAAGAAGGCTGCAAGAGACTAAAGCAACTAGTAAGCAGTCATGTACAGAAATACTGGTATAACCAGCACTAATACCAATGCGAGATTGAGAACTCAGTTGAATTCAAGGTAGTGTTCTTTAATTCTTTCCTCAGTTACTGAAATAGATTTTCATAAATTGAATGTAGTGATATTTAACTTTTAGACTTAAACAGTGAAGTCACAGAAGAGCTTTTCATACTTCTGCCAATGACAAAACTTTAGACGAAAAATTCTGATGGTCTCCAAACATATACCTATATCCCTGCACTTCCCAAAATTCCTCAAGAGACCCCTATTTTGGAGAAATCCATAAGCACTACCAACAAGCCTCATATCATCAGCATTCAAGCAAGTATCCAGTATTTCCCAATCCCTGTCTAGTATCTCCCAATCCAGCTCACCAAACCCCGAGTTGATATTCAAACCCGGATTCGAAATTGAGGAAGAATCTATCGGAGAGGATGGGGCTGATTGGAGGAACCGGAGCGCACGAGCGAGGTCCTTGTCTCTCACTGCATCCTCGTACTCTCGTCATTGTTGGATAGCAGTTATGCGGAATCGGAGGTGCTGAGGTTTGGAAGAGGGGAGAAATTGAAGGGGGGAGAAGAAAGGTGAATGCCTAGTGGGCGGATGGAGCCTGAAAGAAGTAGTTGCCATGGGAGAGGGAAGTAGTTGCCATGGGAGAATGTAATTGCACAGTCACAATTGCACGAATCGTCGATAAATTCAGATTCCATTCATTCCAGGCAGTTACTGGGCCCGATAGAGCGTTAGTGGGTTAGCAGCGACTCAGAAAAACGTGTCTGAGCAGGCCGAGCCCAGTAAATAGACAAGAGCCTGATTTCACAAGTTTAACGGGCTTTGGACTGGATTTAGGTTTCCTCTCTTCTTTCTAATTTTCATTTAGGAAGGAAACTGTTATACAGAGTGAGATGTGCTAATGTGTTTTATAAAATATAAAATATTTTGTATTTTGTATTTCATATTTATATTTTATATTTTAAAATTTAAATGGATGATCCAAACTGTTAAATATGATCTTTATATAAAAATTTCTTTGGTGATCAAATTTTATATATTTTTTAAAAAATTACTATTTTTTTGAAGGGCTACAAAATTCATTGATATGACGTCATCTGAACCATTCAATATCAATAATTTTCTATCCCTTAAATAAATAACAACAAAAAATTTTAAAAATATAAAATTTAATCACCGAGAAGATTTTGATATGAAAATCATATTTAACGGTTTGGATCGTCCATTTAAATTTAAAAATATGAGATATAAACGTAAAGTATGAAGTATTTTATGCTTTATAAAGTACATTAGCACACCTCTATATATATATATATATGAAATGAAAAAAAGAAAGAAAATGATAGTATTTTGTTTGTTGCAGTTTCAATCTTGGGATAAATCAATTGTGATTCCAAAATATCTGGTCTGCTTATAAAAATGTGTCAATTAAGACGTGTTGAATTGTCATTTTTCGATCCAATAGCTTTTAATTGTAATTCCCAAGCCTTTAATGAACTGAGTCTTCGTTAAAACCATTTAAACTTGTTTTAGATCCTCGGATGTTAAGTTATTTTGAAAAAAAAAACGGATTTAACAATTTTCTTTACAATTAAATTGTTTTAATACTGATAAATCAGTTAAAATCCATGATATTTTAAGGCGATGAAATATTATAAAAATTTGAGTGATAAATTTCATATATTACAAGCAAGCCCAAAATAAAGAAGTTAAATATTAATGATCGACAAATTAAATTTTGAATCTCTCAAACCTTGTGTTTCTATATATTTAATTTTATTTCACGTGATTATGTGGTATTATTTAATATTTTGGATATTTAGTTTGTATTATAATTGTGGTTGTCACTTAATAAACTTTTTTTAATCAAATATTGAGTATAAAAGTGTAGTGTTCGTTCATTGTAAATTTAGAAGAGTAGATATTAAAACAATAATCATTTTATGATATAACGACTGATTAATCCCGCTTTAACGCAAATCATTAAATAATACTTCACCGTTAAAAGTGTTAATATTTTTTAAAAGCTTGGTAATTCCAAATCGTATAGACATAAATGCATAATGGAAATTCTTATACAATTGATGGGAGTCGTTAAACATTTTTCCTATCCAGAATTGGATTGTACAATTGATGGGAGGATCATTGCCCGTTGAATAGGACCCAAAAATAAAAAATAAAAAAATAAAAATAAAAACGAAAACAAAATCATTCCCAGCCGAAAAGAAAATGCAGTTTCCTGGACCAGTGGTCTCCCACCGTGAGCCCGTAGATTGAAAGTTTGAAACTACAGATTAAAGAGAGCATTCAGACATCGGGGAGAGAGAGAGAGAGTTGGTGGATTTTAGTTTCAGCGGTGAATACCAGAGACAAAAGCATCGAATTTCAACCTTAATCCGTGCTTATTGCGCCGCATTTACGCACCGTTGGATCCTTTACTAGAAGAGCTACATTTAATCCTGACCGTCTACGTGGAGGCCCAGAGTAACGACACAGACACCTCAACCAGGTAACCAGCTGCGCCACAGCGAAATCTCCTGCCGCTGATTAAAAGAAAGAAAAAACAATAAATAATAAATAATTTAAAGAATGAGGAAAATCTCTCTACGGCTTCCGAGTTCCGATTGACACAACAAACTATATCAAAACAAATCGTCTCCAGTAGGAAAATGACATGAATCATGACCACCCAGCGGCAACGAATTTTTTTTTATGAATAATCAAAGTCTCAAAGATATCTACCCCATGACTGTCATTGTTAATCTCGCCTCAACATTTTTATTTTTATTTTTTTAGAATGTCTCATCTATTTTTGCGGGATCCGTTGGTCAGAAAAGAAAAAAGCCACGAGCAAAAAAAAAAATTCAAAATATAAAATTTTCGAACTCATAAATTTATTCACTGCGTTTTAAAATCTTAATTTATTTTTCTCCAATGTATGTGTCACGTAGGGTGTCAATTCTTGACCCGACCCGGCGGGTTAATCCGACCTGACCCGACATGACCCGAATATAAATGGATCGGGTATGTGTTTAATTTTTTTGATCCGAATCGAGTCAGGTCGGGTTCGAGTCAACCCGATCCGACTCGATTAATTATATTTTTTAAAATAATATTGTGATTTAAGACTAATTAAAACTTAAATATATACTAATTAAGATTAATTATAAATTAATTAATATTTTATTGCTTAAAATTATATAAAAATAATTAATAAATATTTAATTATTTTACAAGGGTCGGGTCGGGTATGAGTTAAGATTTTTTGATTCGAATTTAATCGGGTCGGGTTCGGATCGGATCAAAAATAATAATAATATAATATGACTTGACCCGAACCCGACCCGACCTGACCCATTGACACCACTAGTGTCACGGGTCCCTCAAAACAGATAAAAATTCTGAAAAAATCATTAAAAAATGTAGGAAAATTTCAAAAGCAGGATTTATTAATCCGGCCCTTGACTTTGGCCATCCATGAAATTTTGATTATTCATAAATAAATCCCAGCGACAACCCATTTCCTATAAATCTGTAATCCAATCACATTCAAGATTATTTTTCTATTCTTTTACATGAATGTGTCTTGTTTTTCTTATATAAGCAGGTTCAAATGTTTCAATTTTTTGTGCCTCAATCATATCTTTATTTTTAAAAAAATTTAATAACTCAAAATTTAAAATTGAATATCAAGATAAAATAATTAGATAGATCTAAGTCATTATTTATGTATAAATTAAAATTATGACGTTTGAATATTATTTTATGTGACATAAAGATTTTGTATAAATATTCTAATATGATTAATTTCTGAATGTTGATTTTATAACGTGTTGATTTAAAATATAATGATTTTATTTTTATATTTCAATTTAAAATTTTGAGTTTTTAAAAATTTAAAAAGTAGAGACATGATTGAGGCATCTGAATCATCCTCTTCATAAATATAATTCGGGACATAAGTCCTTCAATAAAGAGTTGTCAATAAATTAAAGAATTTTAAATACATCTAATTCTAGTCTTTATATGATTAAGAGTAACTTTATACTTTGTCATAAGTAAATAAATAAAGGAAGATTTTGTAATGAATTTTAAACCTTAATTTTGAGCACTGAATTATTAAAATATTTTTTATAATGTAATTAAAGGAGAGACGAATTCACTTTGAAAAGTTATATAACCAGAGCAACCACGAGACCATGACCATCAGCCTGGTCTTTTGTGGGATTGACACGAGTGCTCCCATCGGATACTCATGAGATCAGATTTATGCACATGCTGGCTGCGCCACGTCACGGCACTGTTTTGGCCGGGCTCAGCGCTTGCTGCATCTTCTATTTGATATCATGCATGGATACCTCCATTTGGCATGCAATGGAGAGAAGTAAACCAATTTTCTCTTTTTGGCGAACGCACATAAGCATATTCTGATATTCTCTCGGAGCATTATCAGCCTGCAATCCTAACGTTTTAACAGGAAAGTACTTCACGACAATAATATTTACGATTTTTTACAAGCTACCACCGTGGCATTTTATAGTCACCGCAGTCCGCAGATGATATAACAATTCCGCGTCATTCTTTGTAGATAATAGTAAATATATTTTGTGAGCGTACCTTTTGCTTCTTGTTCTCCAAGTCGTTCCTGAAGGCGTTTCTAGATGCTTCCATTTTCGCATGTGTTGCCCATCGCAAACTTACTTGAATAATCCCTCACGGCATGATGGATTGTTGGTTCAATTTAATCTTTTCTCGAAGCGTACTTAGTGCGCATAAATTGACAATTATTATTCTTTTTCTCGAAGTTCAAATTGACAAACCATTTTTTTTGTAGAAGCTAGAAAGATTTCTGCGCTCAGGGCCTTACATTAGTCAACGGTGGTTAAAGGAAAATGTTAAAAATCTGATTGAATAATAAAGAACGTTGATACTTAAAAAAATATTTTTTGGAATATTACCATAAGAAATTTCAAGAGTCTTAAACGCTTCTTAATGTATGCACTTTTTGACATGAAATACTGGTGAAATCCGCCTGCATAGGAGATAATAAGAGTGTTAATGACTAAAATACAGATGATAATCATTCTTTTCCCTCATTCCAGGCAGAATAGAATAATATTTTGGTTACAATAAGAAAGATGAGATTTGTTGTCTGCACTCGGTGCATTCTACAAAATTCTATTGCATATATTTGATTATTATTTTTTTTTTTTGCTGAGCCCACTAGGCCATTGATCATTAACCAGTGTTTCAACTGATCATTCTACCAATACTATTTTCTTTTGTATATTATTTCCGGTATATAAAATAGCTAGAATTTTGTGAGAGCCCACTGATTCCAAATCCAGGTCCAAGCTAAGAAAGAAACCGAAGGTGCTTTATAAGTAGCACCACCCCATCCCTTTTCTTCTCCATTCTATCTCCAATCTTCACTCTTAGCCTGTTATCTCCAAGCCAATTCATCAGCAAATAGGTAAGGACTCTAGCTTAAAGCCTTAAACCCTAGATGCATCTTTACCTCCTGCACATATCAGATCCGGATCTATTACTACAATATTTCTTTGACTTCCTGACCCGATCGAGTGTTTCTTCTCCTTTTTCCTTCCGTTTTTACAGTGTGCAAAATGGCCACAAAGAAGAGCGTTGGATCGCTAACGGACGCGGATCTGAAGGGGAAGCGGGTGTTCGTTAGAGCCGATCTGAATGTGCCTTTGGATGAAAATCAGAAAATCACTGATGATACAAGGATCCGTGCGTCAGTGCCTACGATCAAGTATTTGATTGGTCGTGGTGCCAAAGTCGTGCTTGCCAGCCACTTGGTGAGCCATCTCTCTCTCTCTCTCTCTCTTGTTTTTGGTAATAGGCGAGTCGATCCGAGTATATTTTTTTTTGTATGATGATACTTTGCATTCCTGATGGAGTAAATAGGAAGTTAAAACTAAGAATTAGAAAATTAATATCAAGTCGGAGAATGATAAGGTAAATTTTAGAGGTATTAAGTTGAGATTTGAGAAGAAATTTTCTGGTAGTAAATTGCTGGAGAAATGCAGTGCAGAAAATCATACTGCTCCTGGTTTTTCTATTTTGTAATAACTTCTTTGAAGTTTTTTGAAGAGGAAAACAATGGCAGTAAAACTTGATATATATATATGTTCTTGGAAAGTGAGTATGAAAATGCAAAAGGGGATAATCTTTGTGTATTTTCTGGTAAATTGAATGTGTTTCTCTGTGATCATGATGTTGATGTATGTGTCTGACAAAAAGAAAAATGTTATGGTATCCCGTGGTGAATTAATGTCTTCTTACACATGATCATTTGATTTCAACATCTTTATAACACATACACTGTTCGACACCAAAAAATGGGGTTGTCTTAATTCATGCAATATACAGAGTGAACATTTTGAGTTTGCTATTCAAATTGATTCAGGCAGTTTCAATAAATTACTTATGTTTAATATATATTTTCTTAATGAATTATAAACATGATTTCATTCTTTGATAGAGCAAAATCTATGTTTTCTCAGAGTTGGAAAGTGGACAGACCTCTACTTTTAAATACTGTAGAATATGTGTTTAGAACATTGCAAATAGACTACCTATGGGTTTTGACTTTGGATATTTTCTACATTGTGTCTCTATCATGCATACCATAAAAGTCACAAGTGCTTATAAAATCTTTTTTGTTTGTTAATATATATTCCTTGTGGACTTTCTTGGCACATTTTCAATTTGTTCTCGTATTCTTTGTTTGCTTACATGTGTTGGCAATAATAAAATGCATTTATACAAAAAGCAGTTGTAGCATAACTTTATTTAATGTTACTGCTAATTCATCATTTGGCATCATTGTAGTATTGCATAATTTCCAATGCCTGATATTTCCAGGAAAGGGCAGGTGGATGACTATTATTGAATTGAAATGTATGGGTCACTAATAATGCTTTTTTGTGTGCCTTGTTTATGAGAAATTGGTTTAGTATTAGTGTATTTAGTAATGTGTTGTCATTGCAACTGATAAGCAAGTTTCAGATGAATTCTTCATGTCACTTTAATTCAATAGCAGATTAAAATACATGTGCCTTTGTAAATAGGTGGTAACAGATGGGCATTCTACTTGTTAACTTAATTTCCTGCCTGATACATTATTTTCCTGACAAATGCTATTTTGAATTTCAGGGGCGGCCAAAGGGTGTCACACCTAAATACAGCTTGAAACCTCTTGTGCCTAGGCTCTCTGAACTCCTTGGTGTTGAGGTATGCTCTGATTTGCAGGTTCTTCAGCCTGTTTCAAGATGTTTTATTCTGTTTTCGAGTTGCTTTTCTCATATTGATTGCTATGGTAGTGTGTTGTGAACCATTGTGGTTTTGGTTTTGAATTGGCTCAGTGTACTTGTTCCAATTGAATTATCGGTCATGTTTTCAACTGAATTTTTTATATTTAACTCAATTAAAAATTTGTTTCATTCATGTTATTCATTTTTGGGGAGAGATGACAGTTGAAATGTTTATGATGATAGTTTTCACAATAGGATTTTAAATAAAAAGGTTTTAAAAAAAATCATAGAAATGGAAAAATATTTATAGAGATGTTTTTCAAATTATAGATTGATTTTGTTTCAAATTTCATGCAATTTAAACATCATTTGCTAGTCCATCAAAGACCATTAAATTGAAATTGTTGCAATTTGTATACAATTTTGATGTTATTTGTTTCATTCATGTTATTCATTTTTGGGGAGAGATGACAGTTGAAATGTTTATGATGATAGTTTTCACAATAGGATTTCAAATAAAAAGGTTTTAAAAAAAATCATAGAAATGGAAAAATATTTATAGAGATGTTTTTCAAATTATAGATTGATTTTGTTTCAAATTTCATGCAATTTAAACATCATTCGCTAGTCCATCAAAGACCAGTAAATTGAAATTGTTGCAATTTGTATACAATTTTGATGTTATATGATGGGCTTTGAAATGAAGCTTAAATATTATGAAATTAGAAACACTATCAACCTATAAGTTCAACAGTAAACCTATAGGCATTTTTCTATTTTTAAGATTTTTTTTAATGTTTTTGAAGTCCCTTTTTCTTTTAAGACAACCAAGCATTGTCAAGTGGTCCCTCCTATTCATGTTTAGGAATTGGTCATTCGAGTAAACTTAAGGTAGGGTTATCTGACCTAATTAGGTTCCTGGGTGGTTCAGGTTCACTATTCAACTTTTCCACAATTGGTTGCATCTGGTTAGCGTCAAAGGACCTGATGCAGCTACATATATATTCGGTCATATTTTCTTGTTCAGTTAAATGAATAAATGTTGCAAAACATGAGTTTGGGCTCTCTACTGATTTATGAACCTTTTTATATTTCAGGTTGTGATGGCCAATGATTGCATTGGTGATGAGGTAGAAGCTCAAGCAGCTGCCCTCCCTGAAGGTGGTGTTCTTCTTTTGGAGAATGTTCGCTTCCACAAGGAGGAAGAGAAGAACGACCCTGAGTTTGCCAAGAAGCTTGCAGCTCTTGCTGACTTGTATGTAAATGATGCTTTTGGTACCGCCCACAGGGCTCATGCCTCCACCGAGGGCGTCACCAAGTACCTCAAGCCTGCTGTTGCTGGTTTCCTTATGCAGAAGGTACTTTCTTTTTATATTTTTCCTTTGGTGTGATCCATGAGAGATTTTTTTCAGTTGGACTTACCATGTTACATAGAAGTAGTGTTCATGTTTGAAAAGTCAAGAGGTGAATGCTAACATATCAATTATCCTACTGCATGGTTTAACCAAGGTTTCCTGCATATTTTTCAAAATTTATTCTAGAATTAAAATTCTAAAAATTGTAGGTGACTGCTACTTATGTGGCATTTTGGAGAGCAAACCAGCTCCTTTATGAGCCCATAATGTCATCATACTGCTTTCTTTTTTAATATCACCATTGGCAGTAATCTCATACCAATGCATCTCTTTCTCTAATTTGCAATAGGAATTGGACTACTTGGTTGGAGCTGTTGCCAACCCAAAGAAGCCCTTCGTAGCCATTGTTGGTGGCTCCAAGGTGTCAACCAAGATCGGTGTGATTGAGTCCCTGCTTGAGAAGGTTGACATCCTTATCCTAGGTGGTGGTATGATTTTCACCTTCTACAAAGCCCAAGGATACTCAGTCGGATCCTCCCTTGTTGAGGAGGACAAGCTTGAGCTTGCCACCACACTCCTTGAGAAAGCTAAAGCCAAGGGTGTTTCCCTCCTCCTCCCCACAGATGTTGTTATTGCTGACAAGTTTTCTGCTGATGCCAACAGCAAGGTTAGATAATTTATTTGTCTTTCCAGTTCGAAACCACCACTGTACATAATTCTGTCCTCTTTTATTTTTCCTATAATTTCCTTTGACCTGAGACGTGAACTTAAAAAATCAAGTCTTTTTGAAGCTTATTCAAATTATAGAATGTACTGTAGTGTATTGCTAATTGTGGCAGTGCTTATTTTTCTAGGTTGTGCCGGCATCAGAAATCCCTGATGGATGGATGGGTCTTGATGTAGGGCCCGACTCCATCAAGCTCTTTAATGAAACCTTGGATACCACTTTGACTGTCATCTGGAACGGTCCCATGGGTGTCTTTGAATTTGAGAAGTTTGCTGCTGGTACTGATGTAAGTCGGTCATCACTCTTTCCTTCTTTTTTTTTTGTAATTTCCTTGCAGTTCAGGAATTATGCTATTTTCCTTGCTTGAGTTCAAGATTTTTTTATTATATCTGGAAATGAATTCATTTTGAATGAGAAGACCAAGTAGTTCATTCTTTATTTTATCTGGGACTGTAGGTTTATCACAGAGATGTATTCCCTTGAAAAAAAAAGGGGTTAACATGACCAAAATACCAAAAATTTGTCTGTGAGATTAACTGGCTGTAACACTTTTATTTTAAACTTATTTAGGTGATTGATTTAGAATAAGTGGTTACATCGAATTGGGTAAACATCAGACAACATAGTAGCTCAGTATCATGAATTAGTTTAAATTGAGTTTAGAGACAATTGGTATTTTTGGCTTAATGAGGATTGGTTTAATTCCACCATGGAGAATATATAATCTTCATTATCACATTATATTGAGATCTTACTTGAGTGTAATTGTTTTTCTCTTCTTTTTTTTTTATCAACTGCTTTAAACAATGTTCTTTTTTGACACAATTGATTTGATCCATTGGCATGAACAGGCTATTGCTAAGAAGTTGGCTGAGCTAACAGAGACTAAGGGCGTCACAACCATCATTGGTGGTGGTGACTCTGTTGCAGCTGTGGAGAAGGCTGGCCTCGCCAGCAAGATGAGCCACATCTCCACTGGTGGAGGTGCCAGTCTTGAGTTGCTCGAGGGGAAGACTCTTCCTGGTGTTCTTGCTCTCAATGATGCTTGACTTTAAGCTGTATTTAATTTTCTGGTTCTAGTTATAAGAGGCATCCTCCCCTTTTGTTTCGGATATGTTCTGATGTTGCAATTCCAAAAGTTTTGCTAGGTTTACATGCCATCTGAAATAACAAACACTGTTACAATAAGTTATGGCTTGCTTGATGTTACAGAATTTGTGAATGTTTGATTTTCATTTTTGTTTATTATTAATGGGTTTTCATTAGATGTTTGTGTATTTTTTGCTGATTATGATGCCGGCGTGGTACTTGTGTGTTCAATGATAATGCTGCTGCTTAGAGGGCTTAGCTGTGCTGTTTGTAGCATTGTTCTAAAATATGGCCGTAAATATATTTAAAGAGCGTGTTTTTCATAGTAGTGTTTGTTTTTGTTTTTGATAGGAGTGTTTGAAAAATACGATTTATGTTTTAGGAGTTAGAGTTTAATAATAGAGTTATAAATTTTATATTTTTAAATTTTTAGGATTTTAAAATTTAAAATTTAGACAAGAGATTTTAGAAATAGAATTTTAGAATTTAGAATTAGATTTTAAAATAAAATTTTATAATTTATAAATAGATTTTATAATATGTGTTTATTGTATTATTATTATTATTATTGTTATTACTATTAACATATTATCATTATCATCTTTATTTATTTATTATTATTATTATTATTATTATTATTATTATTATTTTATTTATTTATTTATTTTCTTTTTCTTTTATCATATTCATTATTATCACAATTTGAGATCTTTGATCTTATGTTTTTCGATTGGGTTTCATTTATAGCCTACCCCAATTTATTTGGGATTAAAGGCTTTGTTGTTGTATATGATTTGCTTATGTATGTGATGTTTTTTAATTTTGTTATAAATTTATAAAATTAATTATATATTTTATTTCATATAAAAAGTTTAAAATTATATTAATATTTTATTTTATATTAAAATTATATAAAACTAATAGATCAATTTAAATATTTAAAATATATTTTAAAATATATATTCACATTGAATGTACATATGTGATATGTGATATATGTATTATGCAGTGATATATGTATTATGTATTATGTATTATGCAGTGGTCAATTGTATATATTAAAATTCACATTCTATAACCTCAGTTTGTATATTTTTCTCTTGAAGTAACTACAAGAGCAAACATTCAAGATTTCGTTCCCTTCATGAGAAGAGTGCTAGAGAAGTTAGATGTCCCGGCCAAATATCATTCCTATTCCTGTTTAAGGGAATAGCTCTCCTTGAATTTTCTGGGGTTGGATATCAACTAAAAGAGAACCGATGGGAACACGTGATAGGATCATAAGAATCCCATGAAATGCCCATCTTAACCGGGGGGGGGGGGGGGGGGGTCCACAGTTTCCGAGTCCAAACGCGCTTCTCCGTATGTGCGTGTGTAAAGGCAAGCCAAATGCTAATTGAGACCGGAATCTAAAATTTGTTCCTTAATTATTTAGGCAGGTATCAATTGTCACACCTCTACAAGAGCGTATCTTATGTTATTTTGTTAAGATGTGTTCTCAGAATTGCTTCTCATTAAACTGCAGTAGTTTTTTTTTTTTTTTTGAGTAAAAATGAGAATCTAATCTACGCATCTTTTAATTGTCTATAGAGAACTCTTCATGCGGATTACAAACCTACATAAGTCAGTTTTAAAATTTCCTCTCACAATTTAACCCATATTGGTTGCCCATGTACAACTCAACAGAGCAACGCCAATCCTGGTGTAATTTTATGAGAGCTGAGAAGCACCAATTTTGGATTAATCATGGGTTTGAACGTGTGGTTTCTATAGAACAGATGACTATTGTAGTCATTTGCCAGCATAAAGCAAGCTCTCTGAAATAAGGGGCCAGGAGAAGAAAAAAATGCTGGGCATGATTGAGAGCGTGCGGAACTTGTGAAATTGGCCTAACGACCAGAAATCTAAAATTATGAATTTTGAAATGGGCCTCTCCTTGTGGGAAATGGGAACCTAGCACTACAAATTTTGCATAGCAAATTACCAAGTGACAGGAAAAAGGCGTATGTTATACAGTGAACCGCCGTCATTTTTTCTCACATCCATAATATTTGCATGTGTATCCTGATATCTGGCTCTGCCATTTTTTGAATGGCTTCAGTTTCAGAGGCGCCTGATGCCGAAAACAGATAAAATTTTGCTACAATATAGTTTAAAACATTCTACATTTGTGACCAATTTATGTCTACATGGACTTACTGTGTCGACGTGGGTCCAGTATGTACAATTTGAAGATACTGAAGCATCTTCAAATCTTATTAATTGTGAGTGAAGTTCACACGAATGTTTACATATATGGAACTTTTACTCAAATTGATCCCACTTTTCCTCGTCCTCTGCTATAGTTGTGAAAGGGACAGATAATACTAACCGTTATGCTGGTCTTGCTGTGATTGAAAAGAAAAGGAAAAGAAAAAAAAAAACAAAAATTAAAAGTATGGGATAACTTTTTTAAGTACTGTAAATTGGTGTTTTACTTGACGAAATAGTAGTTGGTACTGTTGAATCAGTAACACTGTCATTAAGAAAAAGAAGAAGGAGAACCAAACTGTAATTGCTTGTACAGTTAATTACAGGTCATACCTTCGCATGTGGTGAGTGAAACTTCTACAGGTGCTGATTATTTCATCTACCAAGTCAACTTCATGTACTATATGATAATAATATAAAATTCTATAACAAAAGGAAAAGGTAATAAAAGCGTACAAAATAAAAGGCATTAGAGGTTAGTGCAAGATTAAGACATGGCAAACAATTAGAAGTGAAAGAAAACTCTCATCTTTCCTGTCTTAACCATTTCTCTTTTGTGGGGGATCTTTCCACTTCCATATAGAAAGTGATATCTATATTGGCTACCTTTCATTTTGTCGGTAAAATCCACCTTTTAGAAAGGAAGATGGTTTTCATTCATCAATCTA
The DNA here is from genome assembly GCA_037127355.1 of Schoenoplectus tabernaemontani. NCBI lineage: Eukaryota > Viridiplantae > Streptophyta > Magnoliopsida > Poales > Cyperaceae > Schoenoplectus > Schoenoplectus tabernaemontani. Next base: position 12,338,963 of record CM073757.1, read on the forward strand.
CTTCTATTGAGAAAAAGTTCTCCAAAGTTGGGTTAATAATTTTTTTTTCTGAGATTATGAACGGAAGTCGTAAGCCACTATATGTCAGATTGACCCTGATTTTTATGTATATCATGTTGAGAGTAGTAAACTCAAGTTCTGATTAAGAGTTCGAAAATTCGATCACCTCACCGTACCTCATGCCGAATTCGAAGAAGCAACAACAACATCAATCACGAGCGAGTGCCAAAGACAAAACACGAGATGGATAAGAGCCTAACAGCTCGAGAACAACTGAATAGAAATGAAGAAAGTCTCTCGGAGCATAGGGTGGTGGAGAAGATCTTGAGCTCGCTAACCGACACATTCGAAAACGTGGTATGTGCTATAGAGGAGACAAAGGACTTGGCATAGTTAACTGTTGATGAACTTGCCGGCTCGCTCTTAGCACACAAGTAGAGAAAGAATCTCAAGAAAAAGAAACTCTCGAGGAGGCCTTTCAAGATAAGGTGGTTCTTGAAGAGAAAGCGTTGTACGTGCAGAAGGCACAATAGGCACGCAATCGAGGAGGTCGTGGATGACGTGACCGAGGTGAGTCGAGCCAGTCGGGGCAGTCAAGCCCAACCTTGCGAGGACGAGGAAGAAGCCAAAATGCAGAAGAAAACTCAATGCATATTGCTACAATTGCGGTAAGCATGTATATTACGCTCAAAATTGCTGGGTAGAGAAGAAAGTAGAAGGCAAAGCCAAATACGCCGAAGTGATCGAAAATGAGAAAGTGTTGCTGATGGCACAAACTCCGTCGACTTCGGGATGCGATACTGTGTGGTATCTAGTCATAGGGGCCAGCAATCACATGACCGGTCACAAGCACTTGTTTGCCGAAATGATCGAGTTAGCCGGGATAGTTTCCTTCGGAGATACTTCTAAGGTAGAGGTTAAAAGAAAAGGTAACGTAAAGTTTTCCAGAAGAATGAAAAACTCAGGATGGTAGAAAATGTCTACTACATTCCGGAGATAAATAACAACATTCTGAGTATGGGCCAATTAATGGAAAAAGGGTTCGAAATCTTCATGAAGAAGAGAACTCTACATTTGAAAGATAGCTGAGGAAGAGTTATCGCTCGAGTTAAAATGGGAGAAAACAGAATGTTTAAACTGAACTTATAAAGGATCGAGCAGAAATGTCTCAAGATTAACAAGGAAGACGAAACCTAGTTATGGCACATGAGATTCAGATATTTGGGGTATAGTGGCCTCGGGACTTAGTGAAGAAACAATAAGTGCAAGGACTGCCGAATCTCGACTCCGAGAATAAATTTTGCGAAGGGTGCGTGATAGAGAAGCAAATGAGAAGGCAATTCGGGAAGTCTAACTTTTCGGCAACTAGACCCCTCGAGTTGATCCATACAGATATCTGTGGTCCGATCACCCCAGACTCATTCAGTGGGAAAGAGTACTTCATCACTTTCATCGATGACTATTCAAGAAAGTGTTTGGTGTACTTCCTCGAGAAGAAATCTGAGGCATTCGAGACCTTCAAGAAGTTCAAGTTTATGGTTGAGAAAACGATGGGAAAAAAGATTCAGTCTCTGAGATCGGATAGAGGCGGTGAGTACCTATCCAACCAGTTTAAGTCATACTATGAGAATCACGAGATCCGTAGTTTTTTAACAGCACCTTACACAACATAGCAGAATGACGTCGTTGAGAGAAAAAAACAGGATAATTCTCGACATGGTGAGATCAATGATCAAAACCAAATAAATGTCGAAGGAATTTTGGGCTAAAGTTATGCAGTGTGCGGTGTACATACATAATCGATGCCGACAATGTATTTCTCAATGATAGAACCCCTTAAGAACTCTGGAGCGGTCACAAACCCAATGTTGCACATCTCAAGGTATTCGAGAGCATATCATATGAGAAAATCCCAGACCTGAAGAGAACCAAGCTCGAAGACAAAAGCAAAAAATATGTCTTCATTGGATACAGTGAGAAATTCAAGACATACAAACTCTATGATCTTATCGAGAAGAAACTCATGATCAGTAGAGATGTTAAGCTAAATGAAGAAGCTCGTTGGGACTGGAAGAACCAGCAGGAAGAGCTATCAACTGAGGAAGTCGAGGTGAGACATCTAGTTCGAGATGATGGAGCCTCGATCTCGAGAAGCTCAGATGAGGACTCCAATTCGGGAAGCTCAGATGAAACTGAGGCTGAACCAAGAAACCCAAGATTTCAGGATCTTCGAGATCTCTATGAGACAACCGGTGAGGTGCACTTGGTATGTCTGTTGGCCGATGCCGAGGCGATCTAATTCGAAGAAACAATTCGAGATCCAAAATGGAAAGCTGCGATGGATGAAAAGATGAAGGCAACCGAGAATAATGAAACTTGGGAGATGATAGATCTGCCCAAAGGGCACAAATCAATTGGAGTCAAGTTGGTGTACAAGAAGAAAATGACCCTACAAGGTACAATTGAGAGGTATAAGGCGAGACTCATAGTCAAAGGATATCGGTAGAAGGCCGGGATCGACTATGGTGAGGTGTTTGCCCCAGTAGCACGAATGAAGACAATTCGGCTGCTGATCTCGCAAGCTGCACATAATGAATGGACGGTACATCAGATGAATGTGAAGTCAGCATCCCTGAATGGTGTGCTCGAAGAGGAGGTGTATGTCGAATAACCTCTTGGATATATGAAGCTCGGGAAAGAGCATAAGGTGCTCAGATTGAAGAAGGGGATGTATGGGGTTAAAGCAAGCCCCAAGAGCATGAAACATTAGGATTGATAACTATTTCAAGGAAAATGGTTTCAAACAGTGTCCCTTCGAAGCAGCCATCTAGTGAAGACATGCAAAGATAAACTCTTGATTGTCAAACTGTATGTGGATGATCTGATCTTCATAAGTAACAACAAAAAACTTATTGACGAGTGCAAATGAGAAATGAAGCTCGAGTTCGAGATGACATACCTCGGGATGATGAGGTACTTTCTCGGTCTCGAGATCAAGCACGAGAAGTTAGGAATATTTGTATCTCAAGGATCATATGTCTGAGAAATTCTCTAAAAGTTCGGGATGAGTGATTGCAACCCGGTAGCGACACCGCTGGAACTCGATGCCACTCTCTCAAAACTTGAAGGAGGAGAAGCTGTGGACTCGACACCTACTAAAGTATGATTGGTAGTCTGAGGTATCTAATTTGCACAAGGCCCGACATAGCATTTATTGTGGAGGTCGCAAGCTGATTCATGGAGGACCCGAGATACCCTCACTTGAAAGTAGTGAAGAAGATTCTCAGATATGTTAAGGGGACAGATGACCTCGGGTTGTTCTACCAAAAGACTAATATTTTTTGAACTTGCAGGTTATGTGGACAGTGACTGGTGCGGTGATATTGATTATCGCAAGAGCACGTTGAGATATACATTCTACATGAGAGGCACAACCTTCACATGGTTGTCGAAGAAGCAGCCCATCGTCATCATACTATTCACCTGTGAAGCCGAGTATGTCGCAGCATCACTCGGTGTGAGCCATGTAATCTGACTCAGAAGACTGCTGTAGGAGCTAAAGTGCCCACAACTTGAATCGATCGAGATTCGAGTTGATAACAAATCGGCTATCGAATTAGCCAAGAACCCGGCACATCATGAAATGAGCAAGCACATAGATGTGAGATTCCACTCAATCCGGAAATATATCAAGGATGGAAAAGTTCGAGTTGTTCAAGTGCAAGGCAATGATCAAGCTGTGGATATTTTCACAAAGGCTTTGCTGAAGTCACTATTCGAGAACTGCAAGTAGATGCTCGGGATGATGAAGGAGCGAACTTGAGTTTAAGGGAGAATGTTGAGAGTAGTAAACTCCAAGTCCCGATCCCGAATGATCAAGAACTCGGGAACCCGACCAACTCACTGTACCCCATGTCGAACCCGAAGAAGTAGCAGCAGCACCAAGCACGAGCGAGTGCCAAAGACAAAGCTCGAGATGGACAAGAGCCTAACAGCTCGAGAATATCAGGGAGCTCGAGATGAAACCCTTGCCCCGATGAAGAACAAGACACTTTTGACATCTGTCACATGTGTCAAGAACAACTGATGAGAGCAACAGTGAAGTTATAGAAGTGCGGCTAGACAATTAATGCCATTGTATAGCTATGATAGTTAAGATTAGATTGATTGTATATGATTGTAGATGTATTAATGACACCAAACACTATAAATAAATGAGTAGTGTAGTGTAGAAATAAGAGAGATAAGAGAGAGAAAATACTTAATAAACAAGTTGAGTTATAAAGAAAACAGATTTCAGAGCATTCTCTTCCTTCTCTCCGATCTAATAACTTATTTTTATTTTCATTTAAATCAGTTTTTTGTCTGTTCTTGTTTGTCAAAGTGAACATTTATGTCAGACCTTGAGATAATATTTCGAGTTTAAAGAGTTCAAGATTATTTCGGAATAATTAGATAAGAAGGTGAACATATCAATCTACTTGAGCCAGTATCACACAATTATTTATATCTCTTTGGTCTTGGTGTTGTATTAATTTGAAATTATTGACGGCAGTTAATTACTGAAAGCTCAATCTAAAAGATAAATTAATCAACAATAACACAAACGTATGTAAGAGTAAATTAGCTAGATAAGAAACACTACGACTATGACATTTTATTTGCACTAGAGCTTTTAATCAGTGGACTATGTAGCAGGCAAACTCCATCAGAGAAGCAATATATAATATAATGGTCAGAAGATAATGTTATTCATTCAATTCCATAGAGAAGTGGACCTTAAATATATTAAAAAATGTATAGGTTAGAGAAAATAGTCTAAGAATGCTTAAGCTTTAGGAGGCAAGGAATCTTGTCTGCACATGAAATATTAGGTTTAATCAGGGACACATACAAATAAGCTAATTATTATGTCTCTACGCCTTTGTCAACATAATGTGTCACTGTTTCATATTTATGTATTTATTGTCTTATCTTTTGTAGTATCCCCCGCATGCTTAGTTTATGCTCACCTTAATTATTTGTTATTTAATTATGATGAAATGATGATGCAAATTTGAATCATGCAGTCGTTATTCGGAGTGATATACATGTACACACACATTAATATAAGGTGCAATAATCTAGAGGATTTTCATCTCAAATTTACTTTTGTTTCTTCTCTATAAGTTTTTGAGCTCAAACACAGAAAATCTAATTAAACTCTTCCAAACTATATATACATAGGTAATAACTAGTAGATATGACTCTAGTAAAACTAGCATGTTCTTAGAAGCACAAAGTTTATTCGTGATTATAACTAAAAAAAATACATTAAATGATCTCTAACTTTTGTTTTATTATTCACATTAAATTTTTCATATAAAAATTTTATGAGATATAAAAATTTAGGGTATTTTAAGTTTTTTAAGTCATTCTTTTTAATAAAACTAGCTATATACCCATGCGTTGCAGCATAATTTTTATTTAAATATTAAAATATTATAAGATAAAAAATTTATATTTATCTAATATTAAATTATAAATTCACCAATTTATAGAGAAAATCTATAATAAAGACTATATTTAATCTTGGATGAGATTTTTGCACAATATGAGTTAATGATTCATGATTTTTATGGCAAGAAAAGTAAATTATTCTAACATATATTATCACCATTAATTTCTTACCAAATATGCACAAGGTTGCTAAATAAAAAAACAAAAATTATGGAAATAATAGTATATAAGGAAAAGAAATGGAGAGAAAGAGAGGATTAATGGACGCGATCACATACGTTCGATCAACCAACAATAAATATTATCCGTTTAATTGAGGAATAAAATTGGTATAATAAAAAAATTATCATGACAAAAAATGGACCCTCCAATTCTTAAATGCTTTATATAATAGTATAGATATTTAATATTTATATATTATTTTTAAAAATTAAAAATAATGACTTAAAAAACTTAAAACATGCTAAATTTTTTACATCATGATATTTTAATATGAAAAATTTAATGAGAGTGATAAATCAAAATTTAAAAATAATTTGATATACTTTTTGAACTAGAATCACGGAAGAGCTCCGTGCTCCTAGAAGCACTCTAGTTTTACTCTCTCTCTCTCTCTCTCTATACATATATATCTAATATACTTCTAAGAACACAAAACCCTTTCATGCTCTTAACTTAAAAATATATCTAAATATCTCCGAATTTTGATTTATATGTCTCAATAAATTCTTTATATCAAAATCATATGGGAAATATTTTTTTTTCTCTTTTTAGAGTTTTTTAAGTGCTTATTTTAGATTTATTAAAATAACTTATTTTTATATGCAAAGATCAATTATTTTATTATTATTTTAGGTTCATCTTAAAAAATATAAAATAGATACTTAAAAAACTCAAAAAATAGTAAATTTTAGTATCCCATTTGATTTTGATGTAAAGAACTTATTGAGAGAGAAAAATCAAAATTTGAAAATGATTAGATATATTTTTGAGTTAAAAGCATGGAGGGACTTGGTGCTCTAAGGGGCACCTAGCTTTATTATTATTATTTTTTTTTTATATATATATATATATATATATATATATATATATATATATATATATATATATATATATATATATAAAGCACGCCGAAAAAAACTTATAACATTAAATTAAGATGCAACATTTTAAACTGTTTAATCCACACTACTTTAGATGTCACATTATACTACTGTCTCATTAATCCATAATAAAAGAAAGGAATTTCAAAATTTTCATGAATGGTACTAATATTTTTTTTCTGCAATACCAATTTGTTTTTTTTTTTTTTTTTGAAATAGATGGTTCAATTCAAATTACTCTTTCTGCTGAAGCCACATTATATTTCTGCTAGGTATTATCAAAAGGACAATCTCTGATTTAGCAACCAAATATATTGTTGGTGTGTGCAATCGAGTGGGTATGAAGGATGAACAAAGAGTACGAGGCAACATTTTCTATATAGAGTATAAGTTCATTAAGCAGTCTCCTACCGAAAATTCTTTTGATCTTAAACTAAAACAACTGCGCACATCTACATACTTTTGATGAGTAATAATGTGTTTCTAGATGCAGGTATAATTTGAACTTAATGCATTGTATAAATGACATTAGATAAATTATATGTAGACATGAATTAATTTGGCATGCATGGGAGTAACCAGTATTGTAAATAAGTAGGAAAGAGCATACCTCTCAATGAATTTTCCCTTGAAGATCTTTAATTTGGTGGTGGTGAGTGACTGAAGCTGCAACATGATCTGATATTTCTCAATTCCTCTTCTCTCTCCCTCATTGATTATCTTTACCCCAAAAAAAAATTCCCCTCGTATCTGACTCTTCTTTAATCCACCCCAACCCCACCAAAAAAAGGAAAGAAGAAAATAAAATAATAAAAAAAGACATAATTCAAATTAAAAACAAAAATAAACAATTGTTATGCCATACATAATTAAAAAGAGGAAGATATACATTTCCAATTTTCCATCGCCCCTTTTGTGAAGACCAGATCATGCTGGCAGCTTCAATCTCTCACACCAACAATTCAGACAAGAACCAGGAACAAAGAAAAAAACTAGACATTAGTTGTATGATAACCAAAATAAAGAAGGAAAAAGTGGATAATTGTAATGACTGACTAATATTTGTTTGTCAGAATTATAGATAAGTAGTGGGAGATTCTCCATTTTTGTCAGGAAAAATTGGGGATATATTTCTAAAGAAGAAGAGAACCGACAGAGCTAGAGACCACAAATCCATCGTTTGAAGGAAAGAAAAGGACCTAGCTTCGTATATGTGTGTCAGAGAGAGAGAGAGAGAGAGAGAAGCGGTGGGTAAGATATCATGATATGATGATATATAGTGTGATAATATATAGATTTGTGCGTATTAGGGGAAGGCGACAGAAGGAATAGAAAGCGAATACAAAATCTGTAAGGTCCATGGGTTTTACCTAGAGGCTATATATGATATGATAGTATATATCATCCAACTAGGTGCTAGCACGAGAGGTGCATGCACATGCTGGCTGGCACTGGCAGCTGCTGCTTACCTACATATGTAAATATGTAATGCTCCCTTTCTCTCCCTCGTGACCTTGTCTCTGTTTTGCTCTGGTACGGCTACTGCTGAGTTTCTGTTCATTTGTTTATCAGAAAAATATTCTTAACTAATATAAAATATAGAAATATTCTTAACTAATTAAATGGGATGTGTATTAAATTTGAGCAAATTTGAATCTTAATTAGCTGCTCGTCATAAATAAGTGAAAACACATCCACAATTTTTATTTACGAATGTATCATAAAATTGCCCACTTACATATTTAAGAAACTAACAAACTTGTATTATGTATTTTAATTCTTATTACAATGTTTTCATGAAAATTAACTATTGTTCAACCTATATATACCCAATAAAATATTTATATTTAGTTTCTTTTTTCAATTCTATTTAAATTGATTCGAAAAGAATATATGCCGATATCATATAATCAAGTGAAGTCATCCCTCCCATATTCTAAATAAAATCATAACTGACATACATATAGCAAGAAATACTATAATCAAAATGAAGTAAAATATTTTCTTTATTTAATAATGAAATAAAGTAATCATTACATATAATAACAGATGTAGTTAAATACTTAAATACAGTTATTTTTGTCATGCATCTCTCTCTCTATACTTCAATCTCCTCCTTGCCCCATTTCTCATTTCAATTTTGTTGTTTGCCCTGATGGTCGGATTTGGTCCCATCCCCTCCAGCTCAAGATGGCGATCCTGCTTTTCTCTATCAGTACACTCAATGACGAGTGGGACCACTGCTTTGTCTCTATCAGTACACTCGCTGACGAGTGGGGACCCCTGCTTTGTCTCTATCAGTACACTCGCTGACGAGTGGGGACCCCTGCTTTGTCTCTATCAGTACACTCGCTGACGAGTGGGGACCGTGGGGTCAGGTATGCTCCAAGAAAAGTCCGAGGCACATGGCCCGTTTGAGTTTGACTTGATTTTTTAACAGCTCGTTTGAGTTTAGTTTGATTATTCGTCGGCTCGATTTGAGTTCAAATTTGTTATTTAATTTTTTTAGTGATCAAATCGGCTCAAGATATTAACATAAGTTTGTTTTGGTTCGACTCATTTGCAGCCGAGCCATAGGTAGCCCCAGTCAATTATATTTTTTGACTCATAAACTCATAACTATATTTATTTATTTAAATGAATAAAATTCGCATTGCTAAGAAATACGTAATATTATGTTATGAAGTTGTATTTATAAAGTAGAAAATATCATTATATATCATTTTTTTTTGATTGGTGAGAATATAGATAATCTTTTTCATTAAGGCACATTATCTTCTTTCACAATCTGTACCACAAAAAAATCATAAAATTGGTATTTCTCAAATAGAACAAATTGGTGTTCACAAAAAGAAAATTAATGTCACATTGTTTTGGTCTTCCACAAGTGTAAGAGGTCAACCGAAACTGATATAAGAAAAACAATAAAAAAAAATTTGAAGGAATGAAATATATTAAATAGCTTGTTTTCGATAGGAGTGCTTGAAAAATAATGATCTATGTATTAGAACTATGATTTAAAAATTAAAATCTAGTAGTAGAGTTATAGAGTTCATGTTTTTAACTTTTCAAATCTTAAATTTTAGGATTTTAGGGTTTAGAATTAAGAATTTAGTAATATATTTTATAATATAGATTATATATTATTATTATTATTATTATTATTAGCATCATTATCATTATTATTATCATATTTTCATTATCATTATCATTAGCATTATCATTTTTATTTATTATTATTATTATTATTATTATTATTATTTTCATTATCATTATTATCATTAAAATTTGAGATCTTTAATTTTATGTTTTCAGATTGGGTTTTATTTCTAATCTACCCCAATTTATTTAAGATTAAAGACTTTGTTGTTGTTATTATATTATTGTGTGCGACCCTTTTTCGCGCGCTCCGCACCGCCGCCGGGCGATGGGTTGCGGAAGAAGGACACGGAGATCCCTCCCGGATATGCATCCAAAATCTTATATTCCCTGAGTTTATTTTGATAGTCCCACCGGCGTGCCGAGATCCCGTGCGACCCTTTTTCGCGCGCTCCGCACCGCCGCCGGCGATGGGTTGCGGAAGAAGGACACGGAGATCCCTCCCGAGCGTGCATCTCGCCGGGTGTCGGCCGATTCTGCCGTTTAGAGATATTTGGATGCACATTCGGGGGTTTTTAGTGATTGTGAGTTCTTGTAGATTCCGTGGGCGCAAGCCCCCACCGTTAATTACCCCGGGCTACGAACCTCGAGGCACCTCTCGGATCTTTGAAAGAGAGAAGCAAATAGTATAGTTAAAAGATGGTCAAGTGGTCGTCTAAGTTTATAAAAGGGTCACGGAAGATGAACCTACAAACAGATCGGTTCAATCTATGAAAGACAAACCTACAAACAGATCGGTTTTGTCTTATGGGGACGAACCTACAAACAGATCGGTTCGGTCCATGCCACCTCGAGATGTAACCTTACCAACGGACCGGTTAATCTCTTCATAGGGGCTTGAGGTGAGTCTACATACGGACCGACTCGACCTCTCGTTGATCTAGAAGATAAACCTACAAACAGACCTTCTCAATCTTAACTAGTCAACAACCAATCACACAAAATACAACTCGAAGCACCGAGCGGTTGATCTTGAGGTTGGTGAATCGGGAGAAGAGTAGCTATGGCCCACGTATTTCTTCTCACCGATCTTCTAGATCATGAATTCGTAGCACTAAGCCGATTCATAAACCTAGGAAACACAATTACACACAATGTCAAACCCGAAGCGCCGGGCCGCTTCAACATTGGGGCATGTGTTAGTGAAGGAACCTACCTACGAACGGTTCACATTCATCGTTTTGTGGATGAATCTACCAACAGACCGATTCAATCTCACATTCTCGGGAAATGAGCCAGGAGACAAACTCATCGACGGACAAGTTCAGTCTTGCCAGCTCAAATAGTCATGAATTACTTGTTCACGACACCGAGTCATTAAGATGTCACTTCACTAAGACATCGTAATGTTCTTCATCTTCAAAGTCGACATATCTCTCCATGCTGATGTCGTAGCTTTAGTCATTCTTCAGCGAGCGTCGAGATATTCTTGTCTCAACTAATCATTCTACGTGTTGCATTACTTGTGCAAAATTACTATGTTGCCCTACACCCCTTGTGTGAGCGTATTCAATCATGAGTTACTTGCTCATGGCAGCGAGTCATTAAGATGTCACCTCTCCAGGACATCGTAATGTTCTTCTTCTTCAGAGTCGACGTATATCTTCATGTTAATGTCGTAGCTCTGGTTATTCTTCATCAGGTGTCAAGATGTTCCTGTCTCGACATACTTCTTCATGCTGCTATCAAAGCCTTATTCATCTCACGTCAAGATGTTCCTGTCTCGACGTATCTTGTTGTTCTTCATCAAAAGTCAAGATGTTCTTGTCTCGACATATCTTCTCATATTGCTGTTGAAGCCTTAATCATCTCACGTCAAGATGTTCTTGACGTATCTTCTGATCATTGATTTATTTATCTTCTTGTTCTCGTCTTGACTAATGTCAAATGTTATAACATATGTGCAAATATTTCTACGTGGCTCTACACTCCTTATGTGAGCATATTTATTCATTTCTAAAATGCACAAAGTCTATTATATAATATCTTCCATTATTATTTTATATTATAAAGATGCATTTATTATTATTATTATTATTACTATTATTATTATTATTATTATTATTATTATTATATTTTTTGAATATTATTTTTATTATTATTAAACTATTTGCAAAAATAATTTGGGTAGCTATTAACTTAGAACTTTATTTATATTTTTGGGATTTTTTATAATGGCTAAAATAGTAGAATTTTATTTTTATTATTTCTAAACTCTATTTATTTTATAGAAAATCACTTACAAAAATAATAGAAAATAAAATGGCTATGATTTTTTTATTTGTATTTTTAAAATGTTCATAATAGCTAAAGTAATAGGATTTTATTATTATATTCTATTATATTGTAATACTATTCATTATGTAAGAATCATTAAAAATCAAAAGGTTTAGCTATACTATTTTACCATTATTATTTTATATTATATATTTTTATATTTTTTTTTTAATATCTATAATAGCTAAAAGAAATCATTACTAATATTCTATTCTATTTATTATACTATTCATTATATCTATTTTTATTATTCTATTTATTATCTATATAAAAGTATAAGATTTTTATTACTAGTCATAAGAGATGAAATTCATTATGTTTTTATTATAACTATTATTTTATTACATTTTATTCATCAAAAGTATATTTTTGTATATTTGTATAGAAATAACAAAAGAAATACAATTCATATTATAAAAGAAAATGTATTTTACTATTTATTACCATAGTAGTATATTTTTGTTTATTTTGTGCTATTTATTTTTATTATTCTTTTTACAGGAAAATATCAAAAAAATATCAATATAATATCTATTATTATTCATATATTTTTTTATTTATCAAAGAATATAGCTAATCTCATTATTTATTATAATATATTACTATTACTATTATTATTTCATGGAAAATCACTTGAAAAATTACTAAAATATATCTAGTTATTATTTATGATTTTTATTTGTATTTTTGGAATTTTTATAGTATTTAAAATGACAAGTCAAATCTAGGTCAACTATATCAATATATGTAATGTATTTTGCTTTTAAATTGTTTTATCATGATTATATTTCTAAAACTGGAATATTATTGTATAGAAAAATAGTATGAAAAATAATAAAATTTTAGAAACAAATTTGAGTCAATTTGGAGTTTAGTAGTATTTTCAAATGATTTATTTATTATTTAATATTAATATTCTGTTATTAACTAATGGGCTTATTATACTGGGCTGAGATTTATTTTCCTTTTAATTTTAACAGTTGGGCCCATTTATTATTTTTATTTTTTTCTGAGCTGGGTTGAATTCTTTATTCTACATTTGGGCCCAAACTTATTTTATTATTTTATTTCGCTGTTGGGTCAGATATTTGGGCTTCTTTGATTTTAAATGAACTTAGCCCATTTTACTTTTCCGTTTCCCTCTGGGCCGACAACACAACCCCTCTTTTCCCTTTTCTTACACCCATCGGATATTCTCAAGATTCGTGCTAAGATAAATGAATGCTTGTGATGTATCATGTTTCTTATTTAAACTTTCCATTACTCTGATGTCGTTGGATTGCTCCGGATTTAGTGCAAACACGTTAAGATTGGTGATTTCATTTCAGCAACCGCGCCAAGTGAGTTTCTTGTCTCTTTCTTCACCGTACTTCAAGATCCGCGCAAGAGAGAAGTCGCCGGTGAACGAAGGTGCTGATGGAAGATCAGACGATGGGATTAGGGTCGTCTCGGCGCCCTCAACCTCATGGTGACACCTGATTAAGAATTTATACGGTAGAAACACAGTACCGCCTGTACCATTTTTCACCTCGGTACCGATTTGATACCAGTCGCGTCTGTGCTAATGGATTGATGAATTGAGCTCGCATCAGCGCTGGATTCTTGGCTCATAATGTTCCTCTTACGCTTATCCCGGCCTAAAGGCTCGCCAGTTATTCCTGGGCCAGTGGCTCACGGGATGCGCTGAAAAAAATCCTTGAGACTAATCTCTTCTCGATATTCAAGCGGTACGATCAATCTAGCAGCTATCTCGGCCTAAAGGCTCACCAGGCTTGCCTGGGCCAGTGGCTCGCGAGATGTGCTGAAGATTCTACCTCTTAGTATTCACTTAATTCTCGGATAACATAATTCAAGAAAGGGGTCAATGAAATCGGTAAAGATAAACTGAAAATTCAACAATTAGTCCAAATTCCTAATTCAAGATAGCAATTCTTGATCGATTATTATAACAGGAATCAAGTTCAATCATATTAAGAGGAGAGCAAGCTTTGTTTTAATTCTCAAGGGAAGGTTTCTTCATTTAAAATGGAATCGGTTTAAACCCAAAGCTTCACCAAATGCTTGTTTAGATCAGTAATTCACTAGACAAAATACTCAAAAATTGAATCGGCAAGAAAGAATAGAAAAAAAAATCTAAGTTTCGGACAAAAGAAAAGGAATGCAGCTCCATTATTCTGCTAATTTTGATGTATATAACAAACCTTTCTTGAAATGCAGCTATACATCTTCCAATTCACCAGAATTGATTTTGTCTTTGATAGTATCAAGATACACCTAATCTTAAAAATAACCTCTCTTTTACTGGTAATTGCCACAATCCGTTTTTTGCTCTTTTGAAGTAGATGATCCCCCCAGTAGAGACCAATGGGGCGTATATATAGGCGCCGTTCAGTCTCGATTACGCTGGAACATTCTAGAACAAGCAAGGTGGCTAGCGGTTTGGTAGGTGTTCGAAATTTCCAGAACCGACTAGCAATGGGGCTAGCGCTTGAGTCGGCTTTGACTAGTCGTCGGGTTGTTACAATCATCTCTAACCATCCTTAACCGCCTCTAACCGCCTGGTGCGAGTTCGTTGAAGCACCGTTGTATCTTCGGCTAATCGCCCCAATTTTAGGTGTCATAATCCTCCTAATCATCTCCCTTTTTCTTCAAATTAAGCTTAGGTCTTCACTCTCCTCACTTCAAGGTGCGGGATTTTGTGTTTAATTTGAAGTTCCGGCGAACAATTAAGTGGTTTCGGCTTTGCCCCCTTCTTGGCTGTCGTCGGTGAAGAGAACAAGGGGGAAATTCATCGGGTAAGGGAATCCTCCCTGGGTTTTGTCGAAGAGGGGAGAGAGCCGAGAGTATAGGGGAGAGAGGGAGGTGGGGCCGGCTGGTAAGAGAGAGATCGGTATGTGGGGCCCACTTGTAAGGATTAATGAGACACATATTTCCTTGTAACTTTTTCCTGAGCTCTAATGGTCTTGGTGCACTATAAACCGTGTCACTGACAAGCCTCGGGCTCACATAAACCAAGTTTCCAATGCTATTCATTTGTTTTCCCTCGAATGAACTCGGTTCAGAATTTAATATAGACCCATAGCTTGACTGACAAGTAGGACCCTTATGCTTAGGTTCACCATTTAATTCACGGGCCATGGGAATCTGGTCAATCCTCTTTGACACCCCAAATGTGCACCAGTTAAGCTTTCATCTCCAAGTTGCACCCTTAAAAGCCCCTTGATCAAATCCTGACCCTTGGATTGATCTGATTTTCTTTCTCCAATTGATTTTAATAGATCTCTTCATCCAAAAATCATGAAATTTTCACCAAAATTCTCTAAAATCATGATGATCATCTTTGTATTTTTATTTTCCATTTTTACCCCTGTCTGCTTATGCTAAAAATTCCATGATCAATAAAACCCTGTTTTATTCTTATAAAATCCCTATTTATCAGTTGTAGCTCAGTGTCTCTGCCAATTCTCTCTCTCCTGCAGAAACCACCCTAACTAAATACCAATTAGACTTATATTGATATTCATTAGGGTTTGATTTGATCAAATGCGACTACTTATCAAGCAATTAATACAAATCTAGACTTGATCAAAGGTTGCTCCCACTTTGCACTGATCGCCTTGTGAAATTGACTTTCAATCCCTTAACATGAGGGTAATTTGGTCATAGAGCGACTACTTATCAAGAATTGACACAAATTAAAGCATGGTTAGGTGGTTGCTCACGACTTTGGCACCAGTCACCTTGAAAGCAAAAATCACATTGAGATTTCTCATGATTGGTTGTATCAAAATACGGCTTGGCATTGATACTATTCCATGTAGTACGGGGATTGTCTTGCTTCGCTTCAAATTTCATAGGGTTTGATCTTGGCTTTCTCTCTTGTATTTCTTCCTTCAACCTTTCAGGGGTAAACATATTGTTTTGGTCTTCTTATTTTATTTAATTGGATTTTCCATAGTATATCTCATCCAATCCTCGTGAGAAAGAATTTCCCTTTATTATTTACTAAATATAAAACATCTATATGTTTCTTCATTAAATATGAACTTACACTAATCTTCACTCACTGTTTTTTTTTTTTTGGTTTTTACTTCGTTTCTCCATGACAATTTTGATTAATTGACACATCCATAAAATAAACATAATATTTAAAATAATTATATTAATTTCTAATTTTTTTATGAAACTGCACTTTAATAATTAGTGTCATAGTATGTTTCAATAGAGTCCTTTAGATTATAAGTAACACCAATTTTTTTTTAAAATATTATTATTATTATAAAAAATTAAATATTTAGGAAAAAAATTAAAATTTTCAGATATGTTTCCTCCAAACTTGTCAAGTCCGCACTCAGAGTCAGATTTTCAAAAAAAAAACAAAAAAAAAATAAGCATGGGGGTGCCAAGCCCGTGCCCAAGCACAATAATCTTTGGATATTGCAAAATATGTTTGAGTGAACTAGATTTTCAAAAAAAAAAAAAATCCTAGGCACGGGGTGTCCAAGCACATCAATATTTTGCATCATATTATATTTTTTTTTTCAGATGAAATTTTGGGTGCACCTTTGCCAGCTGCGTGGCTACGCCCTAGGTGTGGGGTTGCCAACCCCGTGCCTAGTTTTTTTTTTGAAATTCGGCTCTGGATAGGGCTTGACAAGTCCGAGGAAAATATATCTCAAATTTCAGTTTTTTTTCTAAATATTGAATTTTATATTATAATATTATTATTTAAAAAAATTGGTAAGTAATATATATTTATTTTATATGGTTTGAGAGGCTGTTTGATTTTAAGGCGGTAAAGTGAGTGAAAAGAGAGGGAAAATTAATAAATTGGTCGTTAAAGAAGAGTTGAAGATAAAGATAACATTTCATATTTGATAAAGATAAAAGGAAAAATAAAAAAGCTAATAACGGACAAAAGAAAAATGAAGTGTTGGGAGATCAATGAAATACTTGTTAAAACTTTAAGTGAGAAAAACAAAAATGATATAGAAACAAATTGCACGTAGAACTACAATGATATATAATATTTAATCTAAAATATAATAAATTAGTGTATAACTATGTTGCTTTTCGAGATGAATGAGGTCAATTGACTTGTGAATCTGGCGTCATCGGACGCATATTATTTGGAGAGTATTTTATGTAAAGAGTTTTTAAAAATTAATTACAACGACGATAAAAATTAATTATCTAAATATAAATTTTAATGCACATAAAATTTATTATTATTAAATTAAAATTGTTAATTTCTAATGAAACACATCAGATCAAAATTCTCCATCTGAAATTTTTTTTTCTGTCGGGCGATGTCGTTTCCTGTCATCACAGGCTTACCTACTCGACAAAAATTTGTCCAATTGGAGGTGACCATGTGGGCTCCGCTCCAGTCAAAAGCTTCTTTAATTATTATGTGAGTTAGAACCTTATATCTCTTCTAATTATTATTAGGTCCAAGAGTGGGTATCCTTTGATGCACACCATCTCATGGTGCACACTAAATCCTCATCATCGAATTAATTTACTTCTTAACGATTCGTGCACATTTAGTTCTCTTGAGTCTTGAGAGCTGTTAATCTAGCATGGGTAGGAAAATAAATTAAAGTATAATAGGAAGCTTAGGGACGTGTGATGATGGAAGCTCAAGTGCTCAAGGGATGTTCTTCAATCTTCATCTTTCATATATTTTCCTTCAACATTGATTTTTTTTTTCTTCTTTAAAAATTTCTCCGTAATCTTATTAAAAATATTGAGATCTCAACAAAATAAATATAGTTTTTAAATTCCACACGCATTTATATCCATCAATAAAAGGTTTCTTGAGCATCAATTAAGTGGCTTCATTTTTCTAACATAGCTTAATCAAGATAAAAAGTATTAGTTCGATTTGGATATTTAATTGTAAACCGGTATTTCATTATTTTAGAACAGATGGCCAGTTTTTTTCTATTATTATTTCAATATAGAAAGTGGCACAATAAACATATCATGTTACATACATGTTTTTATGTTATATTTTGCGCTTCTAATTGCAATCGTAATTTTCATGGATGCTATAATTATTTTGTTAACTTCAGTTGGTACCACATCAATATTCAATATATTAATTATAATTTATGATATAATTAGTCGGCACTCCAACAATGATGTCCATTTGTGTCTATCAGCTACGAAATTCATAAAATGAGAAGGCAAGAAAATACCAAAAGAATAATGAAAATAAATAAATAAAATCAAAGATACAGCTTCCAGCTTGGAACAATAATTATCATTGCGTAAGGCACTCACTACAACATAAAGGATCTTTACTAACACTCATTTACTAACCGTTTTTCATGAAAATCGTTAGTAACATTGGATGGTGATATTTTAAAAATTAAGTTTAACTATTCTATAACGATTTTGAAGAAGAAACCGTTAGAAAAACGTGTCAAAAAGTATAAAATTTTTGTCAGAAAGATTTGTTAATGGTTATTTATTAAAAACCGTTAGCAAAAACCCAACGCAAAACCTTTACTTACGGTTTTTAATAAATAACCGTTAGCAAATATTTTTTGCTTATATTTGCTAATGGTTATTTATAAAAAACCATTAGCAAAACTTTTTGCGCTAGGTTTTTACTAACGGTTTTTAATAAATAACTGTTAGCAAAGATTCATGCGTAAAAGAAATCTAATATATCCCATCTCACCAATAACATTTGCTCTCACATATTGCCCATCCATCTCCAAAAATAAAAATTCAAAAATAGAAATTCCATGGATTATCAATCTCTTTTCATCTGTTTTCATTTATAAAAAGAAAGATGAGAGACAGAGAGAGAAAAAGAAAGAAAGAAGAGATCAGATAGAAGAAATAAAAATTGAAATCCGATCATCTCAACTTCAAACAACCATAATTTTTGATATAAAATCCGATTGAGGCGTACTACACGGCCACATAAATCTTACGACGAGATCGATAAGGCTAACAGTCTTGACCCTCAAAAACACATTTGAAGTTTTTATTTTAGTTTTTTTTTGTTTTTTTCTTAGAAATTGTATAAGTTTTCATATTATTGAGTAATCAAGATGTATTGTTCATTAAATATTTTTTTCATTGTATGAATAATTATATTTTTTTTATATTAATTATTGAATGAATAATATGATGTATGTCACGATGCTTAACATTTGTCATTCGTTCTTATATAATTTATTGTTCTTAGTTTTTTATTCATCTGTATAGAAAGTTAAATTTGTAAAAAAAAATTGCAAACGGTTTATTAGTAAAAACTGTTAGCAAAAATTCAAAAAAAATATTTTTGCTAATGGTTTATTAGCAAAATTTTAAAAAAAAAATCACAACACTCTTTGCTAACGATTTTTTCTAAAAAAATGTTAGCAAAACTAAAAAAAAACAAACTCGCAACACCCTTTGCTAACGGTTGTAATATGTCCGTCCAACGCTCTTCTTTTCCTAAAGGTTGCTTATACTTTTTCTAATCCCCCTTTACTAACGATTGTAAAACCATTAATAAAACCCGGTTCTGCTGTATAGTGACTCCTGTATATATAATTACATTAATATATTGTTAGAATTAATTATTATTAATTAACATATATATGGGATTATATATAATAAATATATATTATATAATGAACTGTCAAATTATACTCGTTATGAAGTGATCAAATTATGTATTATTAATCGGGTTTAATATGTATCATGAGAAGTGAGCCCTTTAATGTGTAAATGCGTATTAATAACTTTATGATTTAGTGATGGTCTAAATTATATAAAGTTTGATAATAATACAATTATGTTATTAGTCTTTAGAGAACACAATTATAGATAGTTTTCTAATTAAGCAGCTGAACCCGTTAAGAGAGATTTGGATCTGACATGAACCGCTAAGAAATAACTGTTGGCTCAGTTATGGACGTGTATTATATATATGGTGACTGTTGATTTTCGAAATCATTCCCTCATTCTCTTTTTTTCTGGCATCTTTTTTTTTCAAAAGAATTCAATTATTCTCTCAAGACAGAGTTCCAAAAGAGACAAAACTATTTGTGCTGGTCCTCTCAGTCACTCCATCGAATTAGAGAAAGATCGCTAGAAGACTTAAAAGAATCCGATAATTAACGGAGTTGTGTCTCTCTGAAAGATCGACAATATGAATCAAAATAATCTAATTTATAATTAAGGGGTTCACTTGAGAATCACGACCTATAAAAATTCTAACATATATTACATTGCAATTCATTCCTATATTTATTTTGTTGAAATTTCATTTTTTTAATAATATTACAGACAAATTTTAAAGAAGGAAAAAAAAATATCAATGTTGAAAGAAAATGTAGGAGGGATGAGCTTCTTTCGTCATGCGTCCTAAGCTTTCGATTCTACTTTAATTTGTTTCCTTGCCAGATTATCACGGAATTAAATGCACACGAACCATGAAGAAATAAATTAAATGCACACGAACCATCAAAGGGTGCCCATTAAAATGTACCCGCTCCGGGCCCTAATTTAATCAGCCTATCGTGGAGTAATTTACTTATCAGACTTACGTGTGGGCCGGGCCATGATCCCAATTACTTGCGCCACACAGAATCAAATCAAAGTCATGCTGACTCGTCAGTTTTTTTATATATAATTATTATTAAAAATAAGAGTGATGAGTGTAAAATTTTAAATCTACAAATAGCAACGCGCCACTGATAGTAACGCGTTTGATAGCTATAAACGCCACCGGTGAAAAAGCCTAATTAATCTATTCTATAATTAAATAATAAATTAAATCTATAATATTCTACACAATTAATCAATAATTAATCTATAATTAAATTATAATTAAACAATTCTACAATTTAATCTATAATTCTATAATTAATCAATAATTAATCTATAATTAAATAATACTATAATTTAATCTATAATTCTATATTATTCTACACAATTAATTAATAATTAATCTATAATTAAATTATAATTAAATAATTTTATAATTAATTTACAATTAAATTATAATTAAAAGCTAATTAATCTATAATAATTTACAATTCTACAATTTAAAAATTAATTTTTAATTAATCTATATAATTCACAATTCATTCACAAATTAATCTACAATTTTACAATTTAAAATTAATATATACAATTTACATTTCGATTCTAATTATTTAGATAAATAAAACTTACCTTCGATAGCAAAATTCAATAATCTCCCACACTCAATCTCATCACGTACGTTCTCTTTTCTTTCTTTTTCTTCTCTTCCTTCTCTTCCTTCTCTTTCCTTCTCTTCCTCTCTCTTCTCTTTCTCTTCTCTTTCTCTCTTTTTTCTCTCTCTTCAACAAATGCGCAGAGGTGTGAGAGGGGATCTCTGCGTTTTGTTTATATAAGAGGCAAACACGTTATACCACAAGCATGTACACATATTTCATTCATGATTTAAAAATAACCGTTACTCACTCTTATTTTGAATAATATTAATTTAATAATAATTATATAAAAAAAAAACGCTGACTCGTTTATAGAGATCCATGGCATGGAATGAAATGTAGATTAAAATCGATTCAAATTTGCTATTATTCTTTATTTTTCTGTTATTCTGTCAAGCGGGCCTCATTTGCTTTTAATATGTAGCGGGACCCATTTGTCAGTGATAAAATAGTAAGAACAACAGGAAAATCGGATAACAGCAGATTTGAATCCGCTTAAAACAATACGAAACTATCCCAATTACTTTCTAGACACTTTAGTCCCAGTGTTGGTAAACAATACGAAACGATCGCATTGGCCATTTGGTCAACGAAAATATAGCTTAAAACGAAGAAATTAAAATAATATATACGATTGATTGATTCATTAAAAATGGAGATTATGCACTGCGCTTTTCGCCTTTGTAATTTACTAAATTCTCAGGAATATTCCCTTGATCGCATTGGCCAAGATGCAAGGGGTTTCTATTCCTTTGTGGAGCTACCGAAACATAGTATATTAATATTGTTGTCTCTGTACTTTCTGATTAAGGTTATGTAGTATGGATGCAAGTATGGGTGTCTGAATTTCAAAAAAATTAGTATGGGTATCTGACATGACAAGATTTGTTATGGCACTTTGAAGAAAATATAGACACTTGATAAAAATGGATGAGGATCACTTGATAATGGGTTATTTTGATAATTTTGACAACGAATTTTTAAATAAATACTAAAAAAAATTTAAAATAGTAAAAATCTTATGGATATGTTATTCTATGGTGATTCAAATTTCATCCAATCTCCTTATTATTTGATACTTCATCAAGGACTATCAAAATTTTATATAATTTGTAACACTATAATTTTATGGTATTTGAAGGACTACCAAAAATATAATGAAATCATATAAAATTTGAATCACTATCATTTATGAAAATATATTCATAAAGTTTTTTATTTTTAAGATTTATTTAAAAATTCATTGTCAAAATTGTTAAGATAATCATTGTCAAGTGATCTCTTCCCTTTATAAATTTGTATGATAAATAACTATTTATTTATATTAATCACAAAGCTTATTTGATTCGGACAGTAAGTACTTGACCTTATATTTTATCTATCCCAATTTCGAATGCGTGGAACATTTTTTTCTGTATGTACTTTGCCATAGTTAATGTTGTCATTCAATTCCAAATAAACAGTCTAGGGCCTAAGCATTAGATTACTAGCCTGCCTTTTATAGAGTTTGTCATCACATGAATAAAAAAAAATCAAAAAATTACATCAAATCACTACTCATTTTGGGGGTTTGACCGCGACCCGTCGGGTCGGGACGGGTCGAGTCCAAGGGTGAGGCGGGTCAGGTCGAGAATGAGACGAGTCGGCAGGTTTTTTTTTTAAAATTCAAAAATAACCCAATAAAATTCAAATAAATTCTAAAAAAATCCGAAAAATTTAAAAATATATAACTATAATATATTTTGACAAAAAAATTTAATTTTCCCGCAATTTCCCATATTTTCCCGCATTTTTTTAAATTTCCAGGGTTACCGGGTATTGGGTTGGGTTTGCACGGGTTTTCCGGCGGGTCGGGGCGGATCGGGGCCGGGTTATCACGGGTTGGGCGAGGCGTGTCGGCCGGGACCTGGTCCAAAACGGCCGGTTCTAGCACGGGTTTTTTCAATTTTTTTTGCCGCGCGCTCGTGCTTCTGTAGACCCGCCGCTCTAACGGTCACGGTCCGACGGGTTTGAGCACGGGTCGGGTCGGGGCGGGTCGCGGTCACGGGTCGGACAGTTCGGTCCGACCCGGACAGTGTTATTTTAACACTGTACTCCCATTTCCCCCCTTTCTAAATGACGTATTTCCACGAGTGCTAATAATTACCCAAAAAATAGCTAAAAGACCGGTTGCAAGCGCACAACCTATCGTTAAGTATATTATCGGGTGTCGAATCCACAAGGAACGAGATTTAAATACCAAATTTATTTCTTTTAATTAGCTAAGCAACCAATTTCAGGTTTTTAAATAATAAAAGATTAAATTCTAAAACTAACTTAATTGAAATGATAAAATATGAGAATTCGAATATTTTTGGTATTCCTAGGATTTCGGCATACAAATTACTAGAGGTTATTGGTATTCATTTAATTGATATTGCATTTTTATATTTTCTTTGTGGGATTCTAATCCAATGGTAGTATTTATCCACTTTCATGGCTTCGTACCGTACTCAATTTACTTAAACACCCGCTTTCGCGGCGTATTCTCCTAAACTAAGTCCATTAAGTTTCGTGATTAGCCTAAATATATTTTAGTAATTTATTTTCTCCTTTCGGTACTTCAATAAATCGTTCAAACAAATTTAGGTGTCCCTATAGGAACGAGTTTCTCCTTTCGGTCCTTCGCCTATTCCTGCATTATCTTATGTTATCGGGTCTCAAATTATTATCTTTCGATCTAATAATTCAAGTCCTAAGTTAAAACCATTTGTGTGACTAAGTTATACCATTTTCTTGTTACTAATCTAACGTGTCCATTCGTTGACCGGTATTTATAATTAAATCAACTCACATCATACAAATAATTTAGCAATTTAAATCACAAGACAAACAAAGATCAAATAAAAGTAACAATATCGATTAAATTAAACCAACAACATAGTAATTCGATACATGTCTAATCCTAAGAAATTTTATTTATCCAAGCATGGCTTTAAGAACACAAAAATTCAGTTTTGAATCTATCACAGGGGATAAATGAGAGTTAAAGAGAAGAATAATAAAACCCAGTTGAAGCCTAAACTCTCCAATGTCTCTATTGCTCCCTAGTGAGAAAATCTTCCTGTGAGAACACCCGAGCTGGTCCGAAATTCTCCTTTTTGTTTTCTGTGAGAGAGATAGTGTAAGAGGTTTTCCTTCTTTGGTTTGCCTCCTATGGAATCCCCTGGATTCTCTCCCTAAATTTCAGCAATCAATTCTCTCTCTCTCTCACCTTCTCTTTCCAACTAAGAGGTAAATCTCTTTCCTTTTCTCTCTTTAATCCCTTTTAATTACTACATTTAATCTCCACTAAATCATAGATGAGATCTCTAGATTTTTCTTCACGTGTGCAGCTGTTTCCTTGCTCAATTCGCCAAATTCTGCTATGATTTCTCCAGAAATTTCTGAAAATTATCAAAACCAAAAAATACGACAGTAACAAGTTCTAGAGATAAAACACAGGCTAAAATAAGCATGATTGAAATAAATTGAGTGGATTATTATGTTAAACCTTGTGCAAATATTATATAAAATGAGCACATATCAAATCCCCCAAACTTAAACTTTGCTTGTCCCTAAGCAAATTAAACTCAGAAAGGTCAAGTGGATGGATCTTAATTTAACTCAACTTGTTTGAAACCATACCTAAAAGGAAAAACTTGTGAACTTACCAAATCAAAAGGATCAAGGTTCAATTTGGGATTGTTTTCAAGAATATTTTCAGGCAATCTTCTTCACCTCACAGGGCATAGGTCGAAATACAGCTAAGTTAAACGAGCGACTCTTGAGCCAGAAATAAGTAAACCTTGGAACCTTGAATCCTAGCCCCTCTAATTGTCGCATATTTGAACGTCTTTACCTGACTTGTCTCATGATTACTCAAACAGATACCACGACTTAGCTATTAGGTGCCTTGTATGCCTTAAATTTTTTTTTTATATAGCTGAGTGAGCATCCTTGCATTATTGTGAGTCAGAAGCCCGTCACTCAGCAATGTTTAGGAGCCAGGACCTATTATTTCTCAGATATTACAAGACGTATTTTCACACCCTACTCATAGCCCTCAAAACAATAATATACAGGCGGGCTAGCGGAGTACCGATCAAACTCAGACTATATTTTATTATTATTATTATTTATTTTTTTTTTAAATTTTTTTTTTGATTTTCCTGAATAACTCAAAACATACAAGGCAAGTTAGACATGTGGGTATCCAATTCAATTATTCATGAAATAATTCAGGTAAAGGGCTAACTATGCAACAATAATATTAAGCAACCGGTTCGGGTCGTAGTTTCCAAGAATTCAAATCATTTAAGGGACTAGACGCTACAGAATTAACTCTCGATTTCAACACACTAGCCCATGAGGTTATATTGCCCAAATTTTCAAGACAAACAAAATCCCATAAATTCTCTCAATTCTTTTACTTCAATTAATTCATAATTTTTTTCTCAAAAATCATAACTTATGACACTACATGAGTTAACGTGAAAGCTACATGCAATTACACTACATTACTATGCAAACTACATGCCATGAATGCAGATACAATTCTCTTTTCACACCCCCCAAGCTTAAAACTTTGCTTGTCCTCAAGTAAGAAATTAAATATGAGAAGGTGAGAAAGAGAATGAGAGAGCTCACATAGTTGAGAGAAAATTTCTAAGTATCAGAGTTTTTGAGCTTCTGCCAAGGGTCTCACTGAGGGTCTTGGCAGAACGTATTTTCCTTGCGATCTCTTGTACTTAGCCAAATTTTCGTGTCATCTCCTCCCATCTGATTAAGATTTCATGATCCTCTTAATTTCTCCAGTCTTTTCAACTAATTTCCTACACCAATGAACTATGTGAGCAATAATTATTCAAAATTCTAAATTAAAATGCATAAAAGAAAATTATAAAAACTAAATTAAAAATGTAAAATTTTAACAAAAACTTGGGTTGCCTCCCAAGAAGCGCTTGTTTAAGGTCTCGAGCTTGACCCCTTATCATGTCTCTCCTATTGGGTCGGTGAGAGAGTACACTTGCTTTTCTCCAATTGGCTCTCCATGAAAATAGTGTTTGAGCCTTTGCCCGTTCACCTTAAATGTCTCCGTCTTTTCGCTCCAAATCTCCACTGCACCAAACGGAAACACCTTTTTCACTTGAAAGGGGCCGGACCACCTAGAACGTAATTTGCCCGGAAATAGCTTGAGGCGTGAAATAACATGACCAAGGAAACTTCTTACTTCTTTGACATTGGTCGGCTTTGGCAATTTCTCGATCACTTCCACCATTGCTTTGTCGACTTCCAACCCTTTGAATGAGACCAAATGACCCAACACCACACCTTCTCACACCATAAAGTGATATTTTCCCTAATTTAGGATAAGGTTGACTTCTTCACATCGCTTCAAAACTTTAGAAAGATTAGTCAAACAATCATTAAAAGAGATACCATAAACTGAAAAATCATCCATAACTCCATGATATTCTCAATGAAATCTGAAAAAATAGCCATCATAACTCTTTGGAAGGTACCGGGTGCATTACAGAGACCAAAAGGCATCCTACGGTATGCAAAGGTACCATATGGACAAGTAAAGGTTATTTTTTCTTGCTCTTGTGGGTGTATTAGTATTTGGAAGAAACCAGAATAACCATCTAAATAGCAAAAGTAAGAGTGCTTAGCGAGTCTTTCAAGAAGTTGATCGATGAACGAAAGTGGAAAGTGATCCTTTCGGGTCACTTTGTTGAGCCTCCGATAATCGATACACATGCGTCATCTCGTGACCAATCTTGTCGGTAAAAGCTCATTGTTTTCCTTCTTCACCATTGTCATGGCTCCTTTTTTTGGAACAACTTGTACCGGGCTCTCCCATTCACTATCCAAGATTGGATATATAATGCCGACATCTAGTAACTTGATCACCTCTTTCTTCACTACCTCCCTAAGATTGAGATTCAACCTCCTCTGCGGCTCTCGTGAGGGTTTGTGGTCTTCCTCAAGTAAAATACGATGTATGCAAAGAGAAAGGTTCAGTCAAGAGTTTCGCGGTTTGTGTTGCATCTAGGTGTGCACCGACAATCCCTGGGTATGCCTTGTTGAGGTCTAAGAACTCATAGCGAAGGTTGGGAGGTAGAGGCTTTAATTCCAGTTGAGGTGTCTTGCCTTCAGCTTTTTCTTCACTATCTCCAGCACTGTCGTGACTCTCGATGAGACTCTTGACAGTGAGTCTGTTTTCTTTCTCTTCACCAAGGACTTCATCTTCTTTCATGTTGATTTACATGTTGAAA
This sequence comes from Schoenoplectus tabernaemontani, assembly GCA_037127355.1. Lineage (NCBI taxonomy): Eukaryota > Viridiplantae > Streptophyta > Magnoliopsida > Poales > Cyperaceae > Schoenoplectus > Schoenoplectus tabernaemontani. The sequence continues at coordinate 12,366,509 of CM073757.1, forward strand.
ATCTCTGCTGCCAGCGTGTCCATGGCTTCAACTCTACAACAAACATCATCATTAGAGGGATATTTCATAGATTTTATAACATTAAACTCAATCTTTTCATCCTCTATGCCCAATGAAAGTATGCCATTTTTTATGTCAAGATTTTCCCCAGCGGTAGCAAGAAAAGGGTCTTCCTAAAATGATAGAAACTTGGTTATCTTTTTCCATTTCTATTACAACAAAATCACTCGGTACAAAGAATTTACCAACTTGGACCGGTATGTCTTCAATTATACCCAATGAAAATCTAACGGACCTATCGGCTAGTTGCAAGGAAATTCTTATTGGCTTAGGGTCTCCAATTTCTAACTTGTCAAAGATTGATTTAGGCATGAGACTCACACTAGCACCGGGATCACACAAAACCTTTTTGAGTTTAACATTACCAATGGAGTAGGGCAAGATAAAACTACCGGGATCTTTCATTTTTGGAGGTAGTTGGTTTAGAAGTAGTGCACTACAATCCACCGTTAGAGCTACGGTTTCACACTCCTCAAGTTTCTTTTTGTTGGACAATATTTCTTTCAAAAATTTAGCATATGAGGGCATTTGAGTGAGTGCCTCAATAAATGGAATGTTGATGTGCAACTTACTTAAGAGTTCAACAAACTTACTAAGTTGCTTGTCCTTTTTGACCTTGGCTAACCTTTGTGGGAAGGGGATTGGAGGCTTGTAAGGTGGATGATCATACCTTGGTTCTTCTTCTTGTTGACTTACCTCTTCACTTACCTTTGGAGCTTCCTTCTCTGTCAAGACTTCCGCTGAGACTCTTGGCAGAATGTTCGGAGGTGGAATTGAGTCTCCATCTCGCGTGACAGTTGGATTTTAATATTCAAAACCACTTCGCAAGATATCAACATTGCAATACTCCTTCGGATTGAGTTCGGGATTGCCCGGAAGAGTGCCGGGTTGCCTTAAAGAGGATGATGCTTGTTGTGCCACTTGATTTTCCAATATTTTTATTTGTGTGGATTTTTATTTTATCGTTTCTTTTATTTCATCAATTGCTTATTTTTGTTGGTTCATGAATTGCTCCATCATCAATTCCAAGTTATATTTTTGTGGGATTTGAGGTTCAAATTGCCTTGGAGCGAAACTTTGTTGTTGTGGCACATTTTGAGTTTGTGCAAAACCTTGTTGCGACCGGTTTTGAGTTTGGGACACTGTATCTTGATTGTTCTTGTATGAAAAATTTGGGTGATTCCTCCAACCCGGATTGTAAGATTGCGAGTATGGGTTGTTTTGAGGCCTATTGAAATTGTTCAACATGTTTACATTTTCTAGGTTCTCTTGAGGAATACTCAATGGGCATTCAAGTGCGATATGTTCTATAGCACCACAAATTTCACAAGAAGGAGAATGAGTCACTTGATTTATCTTCGAGACACTCAATTGACTGATTCAATTTTGAATTGCTTCGAGTTTCGCTTTCATGAAAGTCAAGGAATCTAACTCAAACATACCCGGGGTGCTTCTTGTTGATTGGCGGTCGGAAGGAGACCAATGATGTTGGTTCACCGCCATGGGCTCAATCAAATTGTATGCCTCATTCGCTTTCTTGCTTGTCAATGCTTGACGTGTTTCCACGAGTGCTAATAATTACCCCAAAAACAACGCTAAAAGACCGGTTGCAAGCGCACAACCTATCGTTAAGTATATTATCGGGTGTCGAATCCACGAGGAACGGGATTTAAATAACTAATTTATTTCTTTTAATTAGCTAAGCAACCAATTTCAGGTTTTTAAATAATAAAATATTAAATTCTAAAACTAACTTAATTGAAATGATAAAATACGAGAATTAAAATATTTTTGGTATTCCTAGGATTTCGACATACAAATTACTAGAGATTATTGGTATTCGTTTAATTGATATTGTACTTTTATATTCTCTTTGTGGGTTTCTAATCCAATGCTAGTATTTATCCACTTTCGTGGCTTCGTACCGTACTCAATTTACTTAAACACCCGATTTCGCGGCGTATTCTCCTAAACTAAGTCCATTAAGTTTCGTGACTAGCCTAAACATATTTTAGTAATTTATTTTCTCCTTTCGGTACTTCAATAAATCGTTCAAAAAAATTTAGGTGTCCCTATAGGAACGAGTTTCTCCTTTCGGTCCTTCGCCTATTCCTACATTATCTTATGTTATCGGGTCTCAAATTATTATCTTTCGATCTAATAATTCAAGTCCTAAGTTAAAACCATTTGTGTGCCTAAGTTATGCCATTTCTTGTTACCAATCTAACATGGCCATTCGTTGACCGGTATTTGCGATTAAATCAACTCACATCATATAAATAATTTAGCAATTTAAATCACAAGACAAACAAAGATCAAATAAAAGTAACAATATCGATTAAATTAAACCAACAACATAGTAATTTGTTATATGTCTAATCCTAAGAAATTTTGTTTAGCCAAGCATGGCTTTAAGAACACAAGAATTCAGTTTTGAATCCATCACAGTGGATAAATGAGAGTTAAAGAGAAAAGAATAATAAAACCCAGTTGAAGCCCAAGCTCTCCAATGTCTCTATTGCTCCCTAGTGAGAAAATCTTCCTGTGAGAACACCCAAAACTGAATCTCCCTCTACTGGTCCGAAATTCTCCTCTTTTCTTTCTGTGAGAGAGAGAGAGTGTAAGAGATTTTCCTTCTTTGGTTTGCCTCCTATGGAATCCCCTGGATTCTCTCCCTAAATTTTAGCAATCAATTCTCTCTCTCACTTTCTCATTCCAACCAAGAGGTAAATCTCTTTCCTTTTCTCTCTTTAATCCCCTTTAATTACTGCATTTAATCTCCACTAAATCATAGATGAGATCTCTAGATTTTCCTTCACGTGTGCAGCTGTTTCCTTGCTAAATTCGCAGCTGTAGTTCTCTTTGCCAAGAGTCTCGCCGAGAGTCTTGCGAGCCGACCGCTTCTCGATTCCTCCAGGAATTTCTGAAAATTACCAAAACCAAAAAATACGACAGTAACAAGTTCTAGAGATAAAACACTGACTAAAATAAGCATGATTCAAATAACTTGAGTGAATTATTATGTTAAATCTTGTGCAAATATTATATAAAATGAGCACCTATCAGTTGAAAAAATACCTCGGCCGATGAACCACCCATTTGGACTCCAAACAATAAACACAAGATCAATAAATGTATAAGGGATCCAAATGCAAAAATGAATCAATATACCGATCCAAACTCGAAAGAACCTACCTTTGAAACCGAGCTTATCCATGATGATAATGTCAAAACCTTTTCTCAACCGCAACCTCAAGTTCATTTCTCAATACTGAGTTTTACATTTGATCTGAGATATCAAAGTTCATTTGAACCCTATATGGCATCCCCTCAAGCCGAGTCTATGCAAAACTATTTGGGTATATTGTTCAATCAATGTACCATCTCAACTTGAATCAATAAGTCTTTCAACACTATGTTAGTAATAAATTTGCTAATATCAACAATGAAATATTCACTATCAAATGAACTATTACTCATATGGAGGATTGGCAACACAACCTTCAAACCAATTGGGTCAACAAGCATGGTGGTTGGATTGACAATACGGGTGACATGAATGACTTTGATTTGGAACCAAACAATGTTGATATTGAGATGACTTTCCAACCCGGTGAATGATATAATAATGTGAAGGAAGAGGAGGATGATGATATGGATGACGTGCAAGAACAAGAGGTGATCCCACCAACCGATTAGATCAAACACGACAAGATAAATTTCTATGCTCTCTTTAGGATTTCCTTTGTTTTTTTTATTTTTTATTTTGACTTTACCATTTTGTGAGATGAGAGTTATATTTTGAAACACTTATTTATGTATGTTATGTTTTATGACTTATTGTATGCATGCATGGTTACTTTCACTAAACTTATTATATGATAATGTGTTGTATGTTTTATTGTTATATCTTATTTGACATGCTAATATTGAATTGCTACATCACTTATATTCAATGCATTATAATTACTCTTTGTGCTTAAATTATTATATTTGAATTGTTGTATGCATTTACATATTATTATTTTTTACAATAAGTGTATGAAGATAGGGGGAGCTCTCCATTGATTAATTATAATCTTTTTGTTTGTTTTTTAAAAAGAGGAGATTTTTTTTGCTCAATCTTCATGCAATTTGGTTTTACAAAACAACAAAAAGAGGGAGATTGTTCTACTTATTTTTTTTTGTTATTTTACAAAATATATTTGAATTTAATAAGTTTTTTGAGATATTTGTAGGATCTCATGAAAAACTCTAAGAAATAAAAGTACTAGTAATCAAGACTTATGAAGCAGCTTCCTTGAAGACGTTAGGATCATAATGATGTAATGGTATAATTAAAAACTTATATTTCTAAGTTTTTATAAGAATTAGGGTTTTTATCACAATAAATCGTTATAACGGTTCCTCAACTATTATAATATTTTATAATTCTACACTCAACATTTTTAAGTTTTCAGAATGTGAAAATAATATTGAATTAACAAAGCATATCGTTATATAACGATACATATGAAGCGTTATCGCTTTATAAGTCTATGATGAACAAAAGACCTTGTCAGGGATTAGTCAAACCATTGTAAACGTCTTGTGAAACCTTTAATGGTTCCTCCTATTATATAATGGTTCAATTCATATATTTTTTTAATCGTTATAATGATATTTGACAAGAGATATTCTTGTAAACGTAAGAAAATATTATAACGTTTTCTAAATCGTTATAACATTTTCCTGCACAAAATACTAATAGATTTTTGTTATGGACTCTATTTTAAGGGGTTTTGGGATTGCTCTAACTAATCAAACTCTTTTAATTTTCCTGCAATCTGAGCACTCAACCAAAAACACCCAAAGAACCCTTACTACACCATCTTGCAAAAATAAGAAGAAGAGAACTTGAATTTAGCCATAACAAATTTTTTTTTTGTAAACTTTTTTCTGAGTGGTATTTAAACTCTAATCATTGAGACTTACTTTCAGCGATAAAGTGACTTTTCTAAGCCTTGAGTACTCATTGTTGTTCTTATTTTTTTAGAGTTTTTAGTTTTTTTACACTTGTCTTTATGAAGAAGCTAAAACTTCTAAATTATAAAATATTTTTGAGTAATATAGCGGTGTTCCGTTGGTGGAACGAGATCCGAAGACATAGATTTTATAATAGAACTTTGTTAACATTTAACGTCTTTTTTAATTTCAACACTTGTATCTTGTGTACTTCACATTCTATATTTCTACAAAGTTATATTCCTTGATGAATATCGTTTTACATCAATTGATCTTTTTAGTAATTGATATTTGACTGAATTCTCATTACATATTTTCATCACATTTGCATCAAGTATTTGACTTAGTTTGAGTATTCTTGATTATTTTTAAGTCAATTCTTGTATAAAACATATAGGACATTAAGTATTCACCGAATTGATTCTTCATTTAAATTGTCTAAACTTGTGTAAACCTTGGTCTTGATAAATATCATATAAAATTACCTAAAAATATCACTAATGATTTACTATAACAAAATATATAATTTTAACATAATAATGATCTTATATAACCACTAAATTTATATAAAGATTTCATAAAATACTAAATCTTTACTTTATCATTCAATAAATTTATGATATAATTTCTTATGTCAAAATTTATAGGCTAATAATAATAATAACTAGTATTTTTCCCATGCGTTGCTACAATAATGTCTTTTAAAAATATAAAAAATATATATTTTCTTATGAAAAAAAGGAAATAAAAAAAAGATAATTTATTAATTAATATAAATTTCAATCATGAATACATAATTAATGAAAAATAAATATAGAATTGAGAGATTAATTGACATTTAGAATTTAAAAAAGTTAAAATTCATAATTGATAGCAATCTAAGAAAAAAGAAAATAAAATAGAGCAATTATACTTCTAAATTATGCAATATTTTGTGTAACAATCAAAATTAAAAGAAAATTAGAACTTCAATACAAATGACCATAGATATAGTAACATTATTTGACGAATAACTCAATCCGATGACTGATATTTGCTCTAAAAATTTAATAAAAAAATTGAATCATTGCTTGATTAGAACACTTACGTACTTAATAACGAGTAGAGATATTAATGATAATAAAAATTAATAATAATATTGTGTGACCTTTTTCGCACCACCCACCGTTGGAAAAAAAGAATTGGCAATAAATTACGGAAGAAAGACATAGAGATTCTTCTAAGTGTGCATAAGGTATCTATATGAATTTAAAATGCATATTTAAAGATTTTTAGAAATTGAAGGGTCTTTTAGGTTTTGATAGGTGCAAACCCCTATCGTTAATTACTCTAGACTACGAACTTCGAGATACCTCTGGATCTTAAAAAAAGCAAATATAATAGTTAAGAAATGATTGAGTGATCAAGAATATGAAAGGGAGGGAAAAATTGTCCAGTAAACATATATACGGAGCCTGTATGAGGTAGCTTACAAATGCAAATAAAATAAAGGTGGCTTTTATATTATCACATAATTTCCTTCTACTATCTTTTTATTATTATCCATGTTATCATATTATCCCTATTTAGCACTTTATTATTATCATAGTATTTATATTTATCATTTTATTACTATCATATTATTTCTATTTATCATTTTACTATTTATATTTTATTTTAAAGAATAATCATATCAATATCATATGTACATTTGAATTTTATTTAAAGGATCTTTTATATCATTATCATGCATATACAGAAATTTTATTTCATATTTATATTCATATACATGATATTTTTATATTCATATTTATATTTATATAATTCTTATATAATATATTTATATATTCATATTCATATTCACATATAAGTATTGTATAAGTATTGTATATATATTATGTTAATCATATTCATGTTACATTTACATCATACTTATTGTATTTGTATATTATATTTATATTCATATAATTATATTATATTTATATCATATTATATATTTCTTATAATCATTTCTATTTACATATTACATTCATATTCATATAATATATTTATGTATCATATTTTATATATTATATTTATGTTCATATATTATATTTATATATATTATGATTTATTTTTATAATCATATTCATATATCAAATTTATGTTATATATTTTTTACCTCCATGCTTACATATTTTATTTTAATATATACACTACATATTCATATCTATTTTTATGTTCATGTATTTCATTTATAAAATATATCTATAATTATTTACATTTTTATATGATTCATTTAGGTCTTGTTTATGCATACGCTACAGGATTAAATCAAAATCGGACCTTAAGAGTCATATAAATATATTTTTAGTTTCTAAATCTTTTTAGCAAAAATATTTTAGTTCACATAATACACAAGACAAGACTCCCGAAAAGAGTTTTGTTTAATTTATATTGAATCTGGATCGGTTTTGTCATGCTTGGAGTTGGGGTGGGACCGAATTTATTATTTATGGGCTGGAATGAGTTCTATAACGTTTGGGCTGAAATTGTCATTTGCGATTTTGAGCTCCATCTTGTTTCTCTGAAAGTGAACCGAGATCTTCCTCTCTTCTCGGGCCGAGATACTTTCTTGAACTTTGGGCTAATTTCATTTTTCTTTTATGGATTTTTGACCCATCTCCTTCTTTGGCATTGTTAATTTCTTTAGTCAAGAATGTTTAGGTGCGGACTTGAATTAAAATGAGAATTAAGCTCCAACCAACACGTTTATTTCAATTACAAGTATTGTTGTATTTATAATTTTTTTTCTCAAGTTCATTTGATAAAGACCTGCCACAAGTCCTTCATCAATATATTTCATAAAGGGATTTATCAATTCATATACATCAAACCATAATGTTTTAAAAAAAAGGCATTTTAGAATATTACAAGAACATACCCAGTTCCATACTTTAAATTAGTTACCAGCTGGTACCGATTTTCTGTCAGTTTCCTTATTTACAAAAGAATATATATTTACAATTTGTCAATAGCTAATAATTTATAAATTTTATACAGGTCAATGCTATCACTAGGGGCATCTCCAGGCCATGTGTGGGCTGATGAAAGGATCTGTACAAGTTCTGACTTGCTTTGACTTTGCATTTTAGTCCTTATCTATTAATGTCAGACTTGGTTAAGAACATAAAGAGAGACAAGGAACACAAGTCATTTTTTTTACATATATATGTACAAATACTTAAGAAAATTAAGAATTAAACAAACAAAGTATGTACAAAATATTTGTTTTTTACTAACAGTTTGAGAATTGTAAAAGAGATTTTTTTACTGATGTATATACAAAGGTATAGGATAGACATGGTTTGCATGAATATCACAATATGGTTCTTCTTCACTTTTGTTTTACTGTTTCATGGTTTATTGCATTTTAATCCCTAGAGTAAAGTTACCATGCAATACATGCCTTAACCTAACACTGTCCGTGCTCAGGTTCTATTTAATCTATTGCTGTTTGCAGTTTGTTAGCTTAAAGTTTAAACTCATTGCTGTTCACTATCTGGTTTTTATTATTTTGATCTTCTATACTGTTTGTGTACAAAGATGTTTTATTTATTTTAACTCCCTACATGATTCGCGTACAAGATTGTTTTTCTAAGGGTACCATACTGTTCGTACATATTCTTTTAGTAGTTTTATGACTCATTTTATTTAATTAGAAAGAGAAACTAACAAAGAAGCAATAGAAATAAATTTTTAGTTTTAGACTTAGGTCTAAAACTAAAACTAAGTTATGACATAATAGAAAAGAGAGGAAAAGAGAACTTATTGTGTTTTTATTTGAAATACGCACTTGAATCTCATTACCTTGAGCGCTTCGCTCACAGGTCAAAAGAGAAGTTCATTTATTTAAGAAAGGATTTGAGAAAAAAAAATGAAAGAATTTTTTTTCTAATTTCTAATTTCTAGGTTATTTACCTACAAACCAAAGGAAAAAGCTTGAAGCAACAAAGAGGAAGATTGAAATTCCTATACATGTCCTATCATTTGCTAGTGTATAGGTCAAGCGAGGATCATGCTAATGCTTTAGAAAGCTTGTAAGAAATGAAATCAAAGGAAGAGGTGCACTCAAAGTAAACCATGATTTCTACAAAGCTTTAAACAAGTTGAAAATACAAGATAAATGTAAGAACAACAACAAAGTCTTTAAAATCAAATAAATTAGAATAGACTAGAAATAAAATTCAATATGAAAGTATAAAATCAGAAATCTCAAATATCAATTGTAATAATGATGATAAAAAAATACTAATAAAAATAAATAAATAAATATTAATACTAATAATAAATAAATACATAAAATAAAAATAAATAAAAATGATAATGATATAATATGATAATAATAATAATATTGATGCTAATTATATGCTAATAATGATAATAATAAAATAGTATAATAAACCTACACTATAAAATATATTTTTAAATCCTTTCTTCTAAACTCTAAGATCTTAAAATTTAGGAAATTTTGATCTAAAATTTAGGAACTGAAAAATTAAGAACCTGAAATCTTTGGGCCGTTGCACCCCTTCTGTGTCAGCCCCTTTACTGGTACTTGTCTCAGTTGGTCAAGGTCTCGGGCCTTGGAAGTATACAGGGCCTCCTCTCCAGCTTCATGCCTTAGACCTCGGCTCAATTGGTCTGCTTCAGTGTGAGTGGTAGCGAGCCATCAGTTCATTGTTCCTCTGGTTTGTCCTTAGGTTTGTCTTGATCAGAGTGCCGATTGTGGTTCTCCTCCATTTCCCTTCTCATTGCAACCTAAGCCGACCTTCTTTCTCTTCGATTTTGAAATTCCTAATTTCTAGGGTTCACTCACTCTCTCAAAGTCTTTAGTTTCGATTAAAATTGATCAAGGAATTGTACTAAGAGCAGTCAGATCTATCGAAATTTGGGTTTGTCCAAGGTTAGTTTGCTCAAATCACCGCTAGATTTGAAGCTCTTGCCGGAGGAGAAGGGAAAAATCGATCAGGGACTTGGGTTTATCGGGTAGAGGAGAGAGAGGTTTTGATCCGTCCATGGAGAGGGGAACAGAGAGTGGGAATAAAGAGGAAACCTTATGGGACCTAATTGTAAGTGGAACAAAGAGATATGGGTCCCATTTGTCATGTTTAATTAGAGACATCTTCCATCGCGTTCCTAGCTTTGAATGGACATGGTTCGTGAAAGCCAATACTACCGAGGTCATTTTGACAATTTTTTTCGATTCTATTCAACGCGATGCCACTCTTAAAATAAATTGTCCTATATATAAATGCGTGTGAGCCGAGTTCACTAGTATCTTGGAATAGCACCAACCAATCAAATCATTTCTTTTAACCCCAAATTAACTTTTGAATTAATTCTCATAGTTCACTTGATCCAAAAATTATAAGAATTTGCCCAAAAATTTTATAAACCATCTCCATTTATGGAAATTTTATTTACCATTTTGCCTTTCGATTAACCATCAATTAATTCTTTAATGCAAATTTAATCAAACTAATTGATGATTTCTAAATTTTCTTGCCCTTGAAAATTTAGATTTTGAAAAGATTTTCAATCTGAATTTTCCGAGACTTTGACACTTTCTTAATTCTTGAGATTTTTTTTTCCTAATTTTCCCTTGATCTCTCCTTAATTCCAGGTATTTGGGCTTGACCGGGCTTGAGTGAAGTTTTCTCTGACCTTCTAATGTCTTCTTGAAAATTTCGAGCCCTCTTTGGATTTATTTTAGGGAATACCGGGTCTCTCGAATCTAACCCGATTCTTCAAATTTTTTTTGTAGTATTCCCAAACTTTTCTGGGATAAACAAATACTCATTTCAAATTTATTATATCAAGATAACAATAATTTAATACATCAAATAAAAATTATAATATTAATATTAATGATATTGATAAATTTCATTCTATAAGGTATAATTATAATATATAAATCTATCTTTAAAATTATATCAAGTATAATTTTAATAACTCATAATTTTAGATAATAATGATATTAATAATAATTTATTATATTTATCAAGATTACTAACCTTTTATTTCCGTCAATTGTTGTTGAGTGTTTTTTTTTGCTCTCTATAATCAGATGGAGACTGCTAATATAATTAACTTATGGGATTATAATGTATTGGTGGAGAACTCTAAAACACAATACTCTCTATTTATAGTTCTCTGAAGGAGATATCGTGTGAAAAAAAGATTCATGCATGAGATGAAAAGAAACTGGATGGTGGGATGGAAAGAAGCATCGACGTGAAAAAAGAGAAATTAATGGGACAAAAATAAATTTAGAGGACCTGAGAGGGAAATAAAAAAAGAGGCTATGGACGGAAACAAAAAGGGATGCCTGGGACGAAAACAAAATAGGAAGAATTATTACGTTCGTAAAAGAATCGCCTACGAGTGTAATGTACTGACTCCTTTGGTTAATGAAAGTTTAGAAAATCAGATATGGAACTCGAACTTCGTCCCGATTAAATAATTCTCAAATAAATAAGTCAAAAATATAAAAAATTTAAATATATTAAATAAAAAATTATATTAAAAAAAATATGAACATATTTTTTAAATATTAAATATGTATATAATAATAATTTAGTTAATTATGATAATCTTTAAAAAATAATATTAAAAAAATAGATTATGTTAAGAGCTAAATTTTACCTCAAATATATTAGATCAGTTTATTTTAATTGAAGAGAGAAAAAATATATATAAATTTTAAGATAAAAAAATTAAACAAAATCAATATTTAAGAAGAGTGATGACACAGTACGTTGGAAAATCTAAAAATTTAAACATCTTTATATATTTAAAATTCTTTATTTGGATAGAATTACTCAAACAATCATGTGAAATTCTGACTCTGCCAAGTAAATGCAGAAGTTGAATAGTCAAGCACGAATTATCATATCAGATCATGCCTGAACAATATAGATTCACCGCTATCAAATATTTGCGTTGTATAATCCTCATGAAGTTAATACCTTTAGAATGACTGACCAAAAAGGGAATATCAACAAAAATGATATTTTTATATCAAAAATAAAGAATAAAAATTATAAAAAAACAATTTAAAATTTTAATTGACGGCCCAAAAAATGAGCTCTATATTCAGTTCGCTGTCTTTCAGTTAGCATTAATTTTCAACACTCATAATTTTATTATCTTTTACAGAAATTAGAGCTCTAACTCTGGTTTCGCTCGACAATATAGTTTTCAAATAAATAATTAATAATATAAAATTTTAAATATATTTAATAAAATTTTACATTAAAGAAATTTTAGTCATAATATTTTTAAATGCTAAGTAATAATGATAATTATAATAATAATTATAATAATAATAAATAATATAATTATATAAATAATCTATAAATGATCATATAAAAAAGTTGAATCATTTTAAGAGTTAAGTTTCACCTTAAGTATATTACACACATTATTTTAAATGAGGAGAGATAAACTATTTTATATGAACCTTTGAATTCAAGAAGATGAAAAAATTAAAATAAAATCAATGGTGGAGAAAAGTGATAATGTAACATGCTTAAAAAGCTTAGAAATTTAAGTCTCTTTTATATATTATGAATTATGAATTTGATGTTCATATACTTTTTTTAAAAAAAACTATCGATGTGCATTGTAAAATGCTAAAAATAACACCAACCAAAGAGACTGCCTTCTATATCTAACTTCAATAATGGACTTCCATCTGTTCTTATGAGCCATGTAACTATATTTCCATAATAATTCATCAATTAGTTTATAAAGATAAATTCGTCTGACCGAAAAGATTCCTTCTAAAAGATATTTATCATATTTTCTAAGACATCATTTAGAACTTTTGTACATCCGTTGTTATATTTGTTTTTATGATAATTTGCTGTAATAATTGTTTTTGTCTCTGATTGTGAGCTCCACTTTATAATAATAACTCATGTAGCTAGTTATAGCTATTTAAACAAATTTAATGATTGATATTCACTATCATAAAAAATATGACAACATATCCGGGTATAGACAAGTTTAAAAGAGTTTAGCATTATCATTCAAGTATTTTGTTGGAAGTTCATCAGAATTTTTTTCCTTTTGAAAAAACAGATTTACCTTCTGTTTCATTTTAGGAACTTGAGTCTTATGGTACCACATCCTGATACCGTAGAGATCCACAGAATTAAAACTAAAAATAGTTAACAGTACAATTGCATTACCGGTTATCCAGAACAAGATAAATGCTAATCAAAATACGTCAGTTTTTAAAACGTCTAAGATTGATTAATCTCCTCCTCAAACTTAGCTGATAATTTTGCTTCACCTCCAAAAAATCATATCTAGAAGTTCATCAAAATTTGCATGCTATATTCTGAACATTATCAGCAATTCGTTCAGAATATATATATCATTTACATTTTTTTTTGTTTGAAATGCTCGTAGACTTGCCATTAAACATTAAGTCTGATTATTACATACAAAGGGATAAGAGAAGTCCTTCATTGATTCCCGCCTTATCCTAGCCCAATTTGTCAAAGTGTGAGCTTCATAATTGTGCTCTCTACCCTTAAACACACAAGTGATACCTCTATTTTCATTAAAAAAACTTCCAAAGTTGAACTATTTTAGAATACAATCGCCAGTCGAAGTACAATGGAGGTTGCCTGGAGGTCAGAACATCCACCAGTTGCTTGCAGTCAGTAAAGATACTTTCATGCACAATTCTTTTTTCAGTAAGCTCTTGTAGCGTCAACTCCATTGTGTGTACTTCGGTATGGAGAGGAGAGAGAGCCTGAAAAGATTGAACTGAATATACAATTAAGTGGTCCTCCTCCTTGATAACAACGGCAACACATCCCTCTCCCGTATCTCCAAGTTGCAGGTAAGACCCATCAATATAGCATACAATTCCCCTTGTGGCAGCATTGGAAAATGCAGAGTGCAATGAGCGAGGTAGACTGCTTTTTGGTAGAGTTAAGCCAACATGGTTCAAGTCATTAGCCATTTTCAATACTAAAATGGGACAAGCTGGTTTACCCTCGTACAAGTGAGAGCAACGGACTTTCCACAAGGCCCAGAGGATATTAAAAAAAAACTTGAAATTAGAGATACCTAACTGGTGCTTCACCATCATAAAAGCCTGGCCAAACTCAGGTGGTATTCCTTACGACAGTAAACCCAATGGCGATGCCAACCATACGGCTTTAGCAAAGTGACAGTAAAAAAAGATGTGCATAACTGAATCAGTGTCATTACCACACAGTGCACAAGCTGGCACAGTTAAGTTCAACTTTCTAGCCCATGTTTCACCAATCGGCAGACCATTTTGCACTATTCGCCAAAGAAAGAATTGAATTCGAGGAAGAATATTCTTCTGCCTCCAAATGGCTTGCCACAAATGTGTTGAAATGTGTGACAACCGATGTCGTTTGTTTCTAATCATTTTATAACCCGCTTTAATGGTATAGCAGCTATGAGATTCATTTGTAAAAAGAACTCTATTTGGTATATTTGTGACTTGCGGTGGATTAGGGAAGGTTACCGCGATGTACAAAGTCATATGAAAGTCAAACACCGAAATTAACAACTGCGTATTCCATCCTCCATCCTTACAAGATCTTTAATCTACATTCTTCTTTGATTATGTTGTGGGGCTTCAACTGGAACCAGAAATGATGTCACGGATTGAAAAAAACTACGGATCTGAGATTACCCATGACAGTCTTCAAATTTGGTGCCAGGAAATGTCTAACCTTCATGATGGATTTCCACAGAACCGTGCAATTAGTTTTCCTTGAGTTGTGCCAAATTGTGCCTCGTGATAGGTATTTGGCACGCAGTTTCTGCACCCAGACAACTAATTCTTGTTGAACTAACTTCCAAAGTAGTTTAACCATGAGGGCATCATTCAAGCATGCAAATCTCTTATTCCTAGACCCCTTCATCTTTACCCAATGTAACAACATCTCAGCTAATCAAAGACATATCTTCTAGAGTCCATCTGTTCCAAAGAAATCTCTTCATCAGACCAGAAATTTGAGTCAACGAGCCCTTTTGGGATTGGAGTAGTTGACATTGTGTAGAGAGTCAGGCTTCAATTACCGTGTTAATTAGGACCAACCTACCAGCATGAGATAACTGTTGAAATATAAACTTAATTTTAGTATTAAGGTTAAATAAATTAGGAAATAAAAGGAGACTCTTTGGCTTCAGCACTTTGGCAGAATTTTAAGGCTGATTAATGACAGCATTTGAAGGGGCAAATGGATGTGAAATTTAGTTTATGACCTATGGATGGAAAGCTCGTGAAGTCTAGTTTCCAATGGTTTAAATTCCAAGTCGAATGGAGTTCCCTACAGAGAGTTATGACGATTTTAGTGGACAGTGGTCAGCTGAAAGGGTGCTGTTTAGAATTCTATTTTTATTATATGTTTTTATTACGAATTTTAAGAGTCATGTCTAAGGCTATAAATAGACTTGTATTTTATTGTAAGTAAGTAAGATAGAAGAGAAAAAGTGTAAGAGAAATAGAAGATATAGTTTGAATAGAAAGAAATTTCAGAATTATTCTCTCTTCATTCCACCGAGATATATCATATTATAACAAATTGATATCAGAGCCAGGTTCAGTCGATCAAGAGAGATCTACCATGGCGAAGAAAAAGAAGAAGAAAAAAAAGAAGAAAAAAAGAAGAAAAAAAGAGAGATGTTGAAGAAAAAAAAAGTAAGAAAGATACAAGAGTGTCTAATATAAATAAATATTATTTTATCCACCATTATCTTTTAACAAAAGTGATATCAAAGCCAGATTCAGTTGATCAAGAGAGACCTACCATGGCGAAGAAAAAAGAAAAATAAGAAGAAGAAAAAGAAGAAGAAGAAAAAGAAGAAGAAAAAGAAAAAGAAAAAGAAAAGAAGAAAAAAGAGAGATGTCGAAAAAATATGAAGAGAAAAAAGAAACCCGAAAAGGAGGAGACACTCAACTCAAGCAAGCACTTCAAACGGAGGCGTCAATCAAAGACGAAAATGTACTATATTCTCAAAATTTTCGAGGTAGAGGGTGTTGCCGTGGAAGTCGAGGAAATGGTCACAGTGGTAGAGGTTGTGGTCAAGAAGGGTATTATGAGGAGAATGGGCAATCAAGCCCACAAAATAAGGCGTTGAAAGAGGCGCGATCGAAGGATAAGGCGGCACTATACATGTTGTTCCGTGCGTTGACGAGTCGGGATTTGAGAAGATTGTCTTTGGTGCAACTACTTCAAAAGAAGCGTGGGACATTTTAGAAAAAGTGTTCAAAGGAGCCGACCGAGTCAAGCAAGTGCGTCTCCAAACTCTTCGTGGCGAGTTGGAGAGCATGAAGATGAAGGAGTCAGAAAGTGTATCTGACTACATCACGCGTGTACAAGCCGTGGTGAACCAACTCATTCGTATTGGTGAAGCATTAACAAAAAAGTGTAAGAGAAATAGAAGATATAGTTTGAATAGATTTTCAACCTCAAGTATATCATATTATAACGATTCATTATTCAACCTCGAGTAAATGATGTTGCTTAGATGCTAGTAGATGGACCCTCAAATACATCTCATTTTGTCCCGCTTTTGGTGCCATGAAAATCTGCATTATGAGGTTCTGCATACCATCCTGAGTGGCCTTAGAAAACCAAATATTCGATTTAGCTGGGCCCACCTTCTGCCCAGATGCTGAACAAAATATCTGCAAAATATTAGAAATGGTAAGAGCCTCCGGTAAGTCATCCTTTACCCAAAAGGATGAGGTAATCTGCAAACATGAGGTTAGTGAGGCAGGGAGCTCCTCTTGTAAGTTGAACCCCCTTAATGGACCCCAGTTGGACGTTATATTCCAACATTTTTGCTAAAATATCCATACAAAGATTAAAAAGGTATGGTGACATGACACAACCTTGCCTGAGACCTGTAACAAGGCCTATCACCCTTATCATTAAAAAATATAGTAAAACAAGCCGATGACAAACATGAGCTGACCCATTTTACATAACTGGGAGGGAACCAATAGCATTAAAGGACAAAAATCACAAAATCCCATCTTACTCTATATTTTTACAAGTCATATTATGCACGGGGAGATGCACAATTTTGATTAGGGAGATAATTATCCGATTGTAATAGCTTATCGAGTTTAAATTCATTAACTAATCAGGTATTAAATAAAAAATTAATAATTTAATATATATTCTTATCTAATAAAAAAAAATTAAAATAATAACATTTTATATATTAAAAATAATAACAAAATAAAGCTCAAAATAATAGATAATCAAGTTGATGAAGAAAGTTTCCATCTATGGAACTTTATATTTTGATATATTTGTATAATTATTTTATTATGTACGATATTAAATATTTTTTTCTCAATAAAATTAATCAAATAATTTAGGAGGGCAAAAAAATTTTCGGAAAAGAATAAACTACCAAAAATATTATTAAAAAATATTATTTTTCAAAATTCAGAAAGTCAGTTGCCCCCTGATATATTATGAATCCGGTCCTGATATTATTAATTGAATAAATTAAAACTGATTGAATTAATTAATAACATTTCATAACTCTAGAAGACAAATCCCGTTCCCCAGGGGCCAGGGGCAAACGTGACCCGCTCTCTCGAATTCAGGAATTCTCTAGAAACTCGAATGAATCATCTTTTGAATTAGGTCAGGGAGCGACCAGCAAGTTCGAAACATCACCACCTCAAGTATTCCATACTAGGAGAGCCTAACGAAAATATGAACCATTTATTTAGAATCGAACGATCAGGATCAACTCCCAATGCATATGTCCGTGAAACGTTTTCTTTGATTCAGACCGTCAGAATTTATGTGGACAGTTCATATCATCTCGGACTCTACAATGAATCTCTCCCTCGGAAGTTCAGGACCTCTCCGTTTTGTTAATAACGGAGGAGAATGAATCACTAACAGTACAGATAAGATGCATTAAGCGTTCTCCGTCTCTCTCTTTAACCCTAGAGAAACTGCTGCTGTGCGCTTGGTTGGTGCCTTCTCCAGACTGAGGTTGGGGGTCCATTCTCCCCTCATTCCCTCCTCGATTGTATCACTTCTATCTCCAATTTGTGTAGAGGAACTTTGAGAAATTATCAGCATATTCTCTAATCTTCACCCTCTAGGTATGCGTTTGTATGATATTTGTTTCTCTCTCACCAATCCCCATTCTCCATCTCTCCAAGTTGAGAGCTGTTTGTTCAGCTGGGAGTGGTTCGTAATGAATGTGGGATATGCTTTTTTTTTCTTTTTTCTTATCGTGTCTCAGTCTCAGTTTTCGTTTTTAAGTTTCTGGGATTTGGGTCGGCTTAGTTAATTTGTTCTCGTTTAGCGTGTTTCTATTGTTTGGGATGTTTTTTTAGTTAATTGTTAATTGCATTGCAAACTAGATTTTTACTGGGCCAAATTGTTCCATGCGTACCTGTCCGGACTAAATAACTTAAATTGTGCCTATACAATGTGATTTTATTAATGACCTTATCAAGTGAGTTGTAAGCCTTCGTATGTATAGTTTATGATCACAGATGTTTATTCGATTATAGTATTTTTACTGTCAATTTTCCATATATTATGATCCGACTTAGTTCTAGAAATTGTTTGTGTTATAACCATACAAACAGTATTGCTACAAACGGCAATAACCTGAGTGGATAATAATTGTTGCTTTCCTTAAAAAAATGATTTTAAGTTTCTTGATCACTATGTTAGATGGGTAATAGTGTGGTTAGTTTCAATATTTTGGAAGATTTAATACCAGCTGTTTGTTATTTTATATCTTCACACAATGTACTTCTACTTTGGTTTCAATGAAACCGGTGGTATCAGCCACTTTCATCCAAACAAAAAAAAGTTTCGTTGGGCATAGTATCTCTAGGGAATACTTCTATTCTGCACATTATTCTCTCTATACGTTTTTTGATAAGAACCTCCACAGGTCTCTTCTCATGCTCCTCCTAAATTTCTGTCTCACTTTACCTAGTTTGTTACTTGTAGTGGGATGTCAACAGTACAGTTTGGTGGTACATCAATGCCTCAATTGGGCATGCAGCCCAGGACAGTAACAAAATATATTGTCCCAGTTAAAGGATCATTTAATAACAATGTCATGGCTTCTCCAAATAGGTACCTGCTTTTTTTTAATAATTTTACCTTTTCCGAGTCTTAATCATAATTGAACATGCTGAATCATATGGAAAATGTGATCTGCGCTCATAGCATAGCCTGTGTGGATCAAGTGATGCCAAAATTACTTTTCTGCTAGCTAATGGTTTTGTAAATGAGAACAACGTGAGTAATTTGTGCACTTAGCAAGTAAATTGTGAGAATTAGGTTGCAGGTTGTATATAATGCAGTGTATATGCATGATCTTTTTTTTATGTGGAGACATAATTATTGTAAATTTGAAACATTATTATGTTTGCCTTGAGGACTAACAATGTTTGCAATTTTGCCTAGAACAAAGAGATAGATTGATTTTTTATTGAAATTGTAGAAAATGGTCCTTGGTTTTGATAAATCTTTTATGTTTACAACAGAAGAAAAATGAAATGTGTGGCTTTATTTAACGGACCGTCCATGCCATTCCTAAATTATGCAACATCACCAAATTCTAGGCGTAAGAGGGCTTCACGGTTTGTAGTAAGAGCTGATAGTGTAAGTTGTAACTTAACCTAACTGCTTGAAAATTCTTTATATATTAGATAATAAGTTTTTTAATTGTTGAATTATAGAATTAATTTTACAGTGAATATCTTTATATGTAGCAAATTTTACTTATTTTTTTTCTGTCTAAGAGATGCAATATATGAGTTTTGCTGATATGTTTAACTTTAGTTTCTTATAGGGTTGTCTATTGATTTTAAAATAGTGCAGCATAATTTCACTGTAGTCATTTGGTAAAAATGATGCTTGATTCCCCCTCCCTCCGCCAAACCAACTAAATTTTCATTTTTATATTTAACCAGTGGAATTAGTTGTGTACAATCACACACTATATGTGGTGACTTCTTCAATGGCGCAAATGGATGTATCAGATGTGGTTTCCATGATCTAGTCTGTTTAAGTGGTTTCAATTACAATGAGGGATTTTTCACTCAAATAATTTCAATGAGTATATGAATTGTGGCATAAATGGATATAGCTGCTGTTGTTTCCATGATCTAGTCTGTTTAACTGGTTTCAATTGCAATAATGGATTTCTCATTGTTTGCTTAGTTGAAGAAAACTGGAGATTGTAGTTTTTTTTTTCTTATTGTAACTTCGTTAGAAATTTGTGTTGTTAGATGCAGGCTAAAATGACTGTGGGTAGGGCAGTAATTCAACTATCTCCTTTTTAATGTAACTAATTTGTTACATGAGTGAAAAACTATAAATGATAATTACTTTTCAGGATTATTATTCCATTCTTGGCGTGTCAAGAAATGCTAGTAAATCTGAAATCAAAAGCGGTTAGTATTATTTTCTTTTTAAATAACATGGCGCTTTTTTTATTCTGCATTTCTATAAAAATGCTCTTTTCTTTTGTATCAGAAAATAAAACTTGAAAAAAAATATGTTTTGTGCAGCATATCGCAAACTTGCAAGGAGCTATCATCCTGATGTGAACAAGTGAGTGGAACTGCATTATCCTGTATAAATATAAAATCTATAAATCAAACATTTCATTGTTAAAATGAGTGTTCTTCATCTCTTTAACATAAAATGTTAAAGAAAAAAAAATCAAAGACCATGACTATGATGCTTCATTAGTGATCGAAGTGTCATCATCCTCATCTGTTGATAAACAAAGATAGTCTTTGAGGGAAGAACACACTGGAGACAGACTTGACTAGAAGTGTCAACCCGCTTTTTGATGACTTCGTTGATCATATTTCTAATCTTTCTCGTTTCCCTCTACTTGTCAGAGAACCAGGAGCAGAGCAAAAATTCAAGGAGATAAGTAATGCATATGAAGTTCTTTCAGATGATGACAAGCGATCAATCTATGATAGATATGGTGAAGCTGGTCTCAAAGGAGCTGGCATGGGCACTGGTGTAAGTCCTCCAGTATACAAAAAAATTAAGCAAATATAGTTATCAAGAGAAAATTACTGTGTAAAACAAAAGGATAAAAAAAAGCAAAAAAAAAAAATGAACAGAAGATGGTAGGTACAAGCACTTCCCATTAATATCAATGGTCCCATGGACAGTTCAGTGACATCTCTTCAGGTTTCTTGGTTTAGTTGGACGCCTGAAGAAGAGTAAAAAAGAAAGAAAAGAAAAAAAAAGAGTCTTTCTGAGAGGCAGTTTTTATCCTATATACAAATTGGTACAAAAATTATAAACTGCTAATTACTTTGAAGGAATGAAAGACCAAGAATCTAGTTTAGAAGCATCATCTGTATTTTTTGTGGCATCTCACTGTGTTAATTAACAAACCTCAGGATTTTACAAACCCATTCGACCTGTTTGAGACTCTATTTGAGGGCTTCGGCGGAATGGGGGGTGGTATGGGCCGTGCTGCTCGCAACCGACCGGTTCAGGGTGATGATGAGAGCTATAGTCTTGTGCTCAACTTCAAGGAGGCTGTCTTTGGGGTTGAGAAGGAGATTGAGATACGTCGCCTCGAGAGCTGCACCACCTGTGAAGGATCAGGTGCAAAACCTGGTACCAAGCCCACTACATGTCGTACATGTGGCGGCCAGGGCCAGGTGGTTTCTTCTGCTCGGACACCCCTGGGAGTATTCCAGCAGGTAAGCCTCTTTCTCTATCATTTATGTACGCTGGTCTGAGCATGTCATATCTTGAACAAAAGATGATACATCATATTTAAATCTAGAGTGCATACTGGGAAATTTGGAATGCTTAACAAACGACCAGGAAAGGGATGGGAGTTGCCTGATTTATAGCTCTAGTGCACCTGTTGTGACAGGCCCTTTTAGGCCCTGTTTGATTTCTCAATTTTGAATGTAGGAAGCCAGGTTAATTGTACAAGTTATTCTAAGTTACTGAGTGTTCAATGATTAATAGCGAGCCACGGCTGAAATCTTGGTCTTGGAGAAAACTAAGGTCAAAGTTAGGTTTCTAAAAAAAATCTACTCCGACTTAAATTTTGTGTGGTTTTGATCTCTGCTGGCCTTATGCATTTGCACCCCTCCTTTTACACATTTTACTATATACTTTTTTCTTTCACTTATTCACATCATGCCGCATACACCCACTTGCCAAGCTTCTATTTCTTGCATCCGGTAACTATGCTTTCTTTTGCATTTTTTTATTCATTCAGAGTACAAGACAATAAACTTTGGCAAAGAACAGTCATCTCACTGTATAAACTGGATTTTTGTTGAAATTATTGTGACTCAGGTTTGCTGAATTCAATATACAGCATGCTAAGGTTGAGAATACAGTGTAACTTTTTGACATTACATGATCGAATAGGGCCATAGGCTCTGCTCAACAAACTGTATATAGTTTTTCATCTTACTCGGGATGGAGAAAGGAGAGGCCATTGAAACATCAACCAGCACGATACAAACTTTAATTATGTGGTACATGCTAACACGTGCTATCATTTGTGTTACAGGTCTCCACATGCTCGACATGCGACGGTTCTGGTGAGTCCTCAACCCCATGTAGTACCTGCAGTGGGGATGGTCGTGTCAGGAAGAGTAAGCGTATCAGCCTCAAAGTACCAGCTGGGGTTGATTCTGGCAGCAGGTTAAGGGTTCGGTCTGAAGGTAATGCAGGAAGACGTGGTGGGCCCCCTGGTGATCTGTATGTCTTCATAGAGGTGTTGTCAGACCCAGTGCTGAAACGGGATGGGACAAACATCTTGTACACAAGCAAGGTGTCTTATATTGATGCCATTCTGGGGACCACAGTGAAGGTTCCAACAGTCGATGGCACTGTTGATCTGAAGATACCTGCAGGTACACAGCCTGGTACCACCTTGGTAATGGCGAAGAAAGGTGTACCGTTCTTAGGGAAGCCCAATGCTAGGGGAGATCAGCTCGTAAGGGTTCAAGTAGAGATTCCAAAACGGTTGAGTAGTGAAGAAAGGAAACTGATTGAGGAGCTGGCAAGCCTTAGCAAGGCAACTACAGCTAATAGGAGGTGATGCCTCCTGTTCTCATTTTTGGTCTTTTTTTCCCCTTTTGGTTTTCACTTTTTTGGCTTGCCAGTACCAGGCCAAGATGGCTTAATTTATCATATACTAGATTAGGTTAAGATAAGAAAATTAGTGAATTGGAGGGATTTTTTATGGTGATCAAACTTGTGTTCTCCCTGCCAAATTTGAGGGTTGTGTTCCTGGATTTTGTTCTTTTCCTTTTCATTCAAACATAAAAGCTAGCTTAATTAATAATAGATTGTTATTTCTGTCATGTGTTGGATATTCTAATCAAGTTCTTTTTACGCTAGAAGCGTTTTTTTATTACTAATTATGCATTTAGAATATATTCATTCTAAACTTCAATTTCATTTGTTACGATGTAAAATACTTACCGTATACATAAAAATTTATATACGGGTTCCGGGGCTCATGCACATAAGTACCAGTATGTGAGGACTCAGGAATGAGGATGCACCTTATAAATTTTCTCTTGTGCACTATAGTCCATTTTGGAGCAAGTGCAAATTTTTATTTTAAAGAAAACGATATGTTTTGCGACAGAGGCAGAAATGTGTCATGTTTCATTACCTCAATATAGTTCTCTCATTTTTATCTTTAAATCGCCATACAGAGCAGCGTAATTAAGAATTTCTCCTCATTTTTTTTTCTTTAATGAACCGCAACTGACCTTTTGGGTTGTCGTGCTAACTAGAAACATTTAAGGATTTTAGATGTTGTGTGGACTTACAAAATGTAGTAGTTTGTGTAGCTAATAATTTTAGAAGGTTCTGTGACGTTAATATCATAGTTATAATTTTGGGATTTGAGAATTATTCTTGAGATTAAAAATTCGCGATTCGGTATAATATGATTATAATTCAGAAATAATTTATTTTATATAATATAAATAAAATATATATTAAAATATCAAAATTTGTAAAATATATTAAGAGTAAATTATATAAACGGTCCGTATAGTTCCACCACTTTATCAAATTGATCTTTCAAGTTTTAAAATTATCAATTTGATCGTTAAAGTATCACTTTGATATTAAATTGGTCCTTAAAGTTTTAAAGATATCATGTTAGTCTTTAAAAATTTTAATTTATACAAAATTAATCCTATTTGAATTTTATTAAAAAGTGACATTTTCATTTATCATAGAATAAACTTTTAGCGTTGTAAGTAGTGTGAATATAAAAATAAAAATAAAAATAAAAATACTACATTGATGTCGTATTATTATAAATTAATTCAAATGATGTTTGTAATATTTTTCACAAACTATAAAATATATTATATGATATGAATGTCAACATAAATATTTATTTTTTTAACATTGATAATGATAGAACTATTTTGTTACTAATAGAAAAGTTGAAGTACTAAAATAATAAGTGAATTTTTAGGGACTAAAATGATATCTTTGAAACCTTAAAGACCAATTTAATAACAAAGTGATACTTTAAGAATCAGTTTGATAAAAAAATACTTTAGGGATCATTTATGTAATTTACTCATATAATAAAAATAGTAAAATTTCATTTAAAATAATATATAAATGTATTTTTTTTGCTTATTCATGAATAAAATATTTTTAATCAAAAAACACATTATATGTTAAACTGAAACATTCATAAAAAAAATTATTCATAAATTATTTATGAATAAAATATAAATATAGTAACTATTATTAACATCAATAATAGTACATTGAACAAAAGAATATGTACCATCATTGCCACTTCAAGAAGTCTATAACATTCACCAAACTTCTTTTTTGTGAATAAAAAAAATGTGGAATAGAAACCATGATTCTTACGGACACTGGGACACATCAGGGAATGAACCGTGCTCGTATCTGATACGTGTTGGACATTGATACATGCAGGACACGTCTAGACACTTACTTGACATGGGTTTGTTTGGCAAACCATGGAATAGTAAAAAGTAGGAATAGAATTGCTATTCCGATGAAATAATTTGCCAAACGAATTTTAGACTAAGTAGAAGAGTGCGGAATAATGCTAATCCGTATACCAACTTATAGGTGGAATACCGGATTAGCTCTCGTCGAATAGCGATTATTGTTTGATTATATTATATTATATTATAATATTATGATTATGATTAAGATTTAGTATTATTATATTATTATATTATATTTATGATTATAATTTATTATTATATTAATATTATGATTATTATTTATTATTATTATTATCATTATATTATTATTATTATTAAATTATTATTATCATTATTGTTATTATATTATCGTTACCATTAGTATTATTATATTATTATATTATTATTATAAATATAATTTTGAATATTATATTATTATATTATGAATATAAATATAATTATTTTATTATTATATTATTATGATCAAGATTATTTATTATTATATTATTATATTATGATAATTATGATTATGATTATTATTACTTATTATTATTTTATTATATTATATTATATTATTATATGTTGATTATAGTTATGATTAATTTATTATTATATTATTATAATTATAATTATTTATAATTATTTTTATGATTATGATTATATTTTTATTATTATATTATTATGATTATGATTATGGTTATATTATGATTATGACTATAATTATTATTATCATGATTATGATTATGATTATTATGTTATGATTATATTATTAAAATTATGATTACTTATTATTATTATTATTATATTATTGTAATTATGATTTTAATTATAATTTTTTATTATTATATTATTATATTATGATTATGTTTATATTTTTATTATATTACTATTATAATATTATTATTTTTTATGATTATTTTTTATTATTTTATTATTATTTTATTATGTTGCATTATATTATTATATGTTGATTATAGTTATGATTAATTTATTATTATATTATTATAATTATAATTATTTATAATTATTTTTATGATTATGATTATATTTTTATTATTATATTGTAATGATTATGATTATTGTTATATTATTATGATTATGACTACAATTATTATTATCATGATTATGATTATGATTATTATATTATGATTATATTATTAAAATGATGATTATTTATTATTATTATATTATTATAATTATGATTGTAATTATAATTTTTTATTATTATATTACTATATTATGATTATGTTTATCTTTTTATTATATTACTATTATAATATTATTATTTATTATGATTATTTTTTATTACTTTATTATTATTATTATTATCTTACTATTATGATTATTATATTACTATTATTATTATCATGATCATTATTAGTATCATAATTATTCATATTTTAACTATTCTAAGTAACAACTGTCAAACGATATCTTCGCTCTTCCGAATAGTCAAGAATATCACTCTTCCAAAAAATACTATTCTATCACTATTTCAAAATTACCACTATTCCAAATCTATTTCTTGATTTGCTAAACGGACCCATAGTCAATAGTGAAATGCGACACAATCTATTCTATGACATGATAGGACACTCTTCGGACATATATTGGACACCGCCTTGACGATGAGAAATTGAGAATGAAAATCGAAAACACTGTAGACACTTCAATATTATTTTATTTTCTTTTTTGTTCACGTGATGAAACAGCGGCCTGGTGGGTTCTGATTCTCACACTTTTCAATATTATGTTACTTAATAAAAAAATAAAAAATTACATTACTTTTTATGTTATATCTTCTATATCCATATAAATATGGATACCCTTATATCAATGGTTGGCAATCGTTGCTATTGGGTATCCATATTTATATAAATATAGATTAAGTATTGCAAAAGGGATAGCCATAGGGATAGTAATTATATATCTGATATCCATAAATAAATATGTGTGTAAAGATCGATGAAGCGATTAACAGATATTTATGAGTCGATATGGTTCCGCTATCCCTTTTGCAATACTTAATCTATATCCATATAAATAAGGATACCCAATAGCAACGATTGCCAGCCATTACTATAAGGGTATCCATATTTAAATGGATATAGAAAATATAACATAAAAAGTAATGTAATTATTTTTTATATTTTTTATTTGTTTTTTTATTATTTTTTTATTTTTAAAAAATTGAGCCAAATGTATAGTGAAATTTGTCTAAAGAGGGGATAGGATTATGAAAACCTAATAATTAGTATGGAGAGTGTTGAAAATGAGGCGAAAAGAAGAAAAAAAAAGGTGGCTGGAGAGCTTGTTTTAGTGATAGGTGCTCATTTTATATAATATTTGCACAAGGTTTAACATAATAATCCACTCAATTTATTTGAATCATACTTATTTTAGCCTGTATTTTATCTCTAGAACTTGTTACTGCCGTATTTTTTTGTTTTGATAATTTTCAGAAATTCCTGGAGAAATCAGAGCAGAATTTGGCTCTACCAAGACTCTCAGCGAGACTCTTGGCAGAGAGCAGCTACCAGCTGCGAATTGAGCAAGAAAACAACTGCACATGTGAAGGAAAATCTAGAGATCTCATCTATGATTTAGTGGAGATTAAATGTAATAATTAAAAGGGATTAAAGAGAGAAAAGTAAAGAGATTTACCTCTTAGTTGGAAAGAGAAAGTGAGAGAGAGAGAATTGATTGCTGAAATTTAGGGAGAGAATCCAGTGGATTCCATAGGAGGCAAATCAAAGAAGAAAAACATCTTACACACTCTCTCTCACATAAAACAAAAAGGAGAATTTCGGACCAGTTGGGGGCTCTCTCTCCCTCTGGAGGTGGAGTTTTGGGTGTTCTCACAGGAAGATTTTCTCACTAGGGAGCAATAGAGACATTGGAGAGCTTGGGCTTCAACTGGGTTTTATTATTCTTCTCTTTAACTCTCATTTATCCCCTGTGATGGATTCAAAACTGAATTCTTGTGTTCTTAGAGCCATGCTTGGCTAAACAAAATTTCTTAGGATTAGGCATGTAACGAATTACTATGTTGTTGGTTTAATTTAATCGATATTGTTACTTTTATTTGATCTTTGTTTGTCTTGTGATTTAAATTGCTAAATTATTTGTCTGATGTGAGTTGATTTAATTGTAAATACCGGTCAACGAATGGCCACGTTAGATTAGTAACAAGAAAATGGTATAACTTAGTCACACAAATGGTTTTAACTTAGGACTTGAATTATTAGATCGAAAGATAATAATTTGAGACCCGATAACATAATTTGAGACCTGAGAACCTAGAAAATGTAAACATGTTGAACAATTTCAATAGGCCTCAAAACAACCCATACTCGCAATCTTACAATCCGAGTTGGAGGAATCACCCAAATTTTTCATACAAGAACAATCAAGGTACGGTGTCCCAAACTCAAAACCGGCCCCAACAAGGTTTTGCACCAACTCAAAATGTGCCACAACAACAAAATTTCGCTCCAAAACAATTTGAACCTCAAATCCCACAAAAATCTAACTTGGAATTGATGATGGAGCAATTCATGAACCAATAAAAACAAGCAATGGATGAAATAAAAGAAACGATAAAATAACAATCCACACAAATAAAAATATTGGAAAATCAAGTGGCACAACAAGCATCATCCTCTTTAAGGCAACCCGACACTCTTCCGGGCAATCTCGAACTCAATCCGAGGGAGTATTGCAATGTTGTTATCTTGCGAAGTGGTTTTGAATATTAAAATCCAACCGTCACGCGAGATGGAGACTCAATTCCACCTCCGAACATTCTGCCAAGAGTCTCAGCGGAAGTCTTGACAGAGAAGGAAGCTCCAAAGGTAAGTGAAAATGTAAGTCAACAAGAAGAATAACCAAGGTATGATCATCCACCTTACAAGCCTCCAATCCCCTTCCCACAAAAGTTATCCAAGGTCAAAAAGGACAAGCAATTTAGTAAGTTTGTTGAACTCTTAAGTAAGTTGCACATCAACATTCTATTTATTGAGGCACTCACTCAAATGCCCTCATATGCTAAATTTTTGAAAGAAATATTGTCCAACAAAAAGAAACTTGAGGAGTGTGAAACTGTAGCTCTAACGGTGGATTGTAGTGCACTACTTCTAAACCAACTACCTCCAAAAATGAAAGATCCCGGTAGTTTTACCTTGCCCTGCTCCATTGGTAATGTTAAACTCAAAAAGGCTTTGTGTGATCTCAGTGCTGGTGTGAGTTTCATGCTTAAATCAATCTTTGACAAGTTAGAAATTGGAGACCTTAAGCCAACAAGAATTTCCTTGCAACTAGCCGATAGGTCCGTTAGATTTTCATTGGGTATAATTGAAGACATACCGGTCCAAGTTGGTAAATTCTTTGTACCCGGTGATTTGTTGTAATAGAAATGGAAAAAGATAATCAAGTTCCTATCATTTTAGGAAGACCATTTTCTTGCTACCGCTGGGGCAAATCTTGACATAAAAAATGACATACTTTCATTGGCCATAGAGGATGAAAAGATTGAGTTTAATGTTACAAAATCTATGAAATACCCCTCTAATGATGATGTTTGTTGTAGGGTTGAAGCCATGGACACGCTAGCAACAGAGATTTTCAACATGTAAATCAACATGAAAGAAGATGAAGTCCTTGGTGAAGCAATAGAATTGTTGGAGAAAGAAAATAGACTCACTAGTCAAGAGTCTCACCGAGAGTCACGACAGTGCTGGAGATAGTGAAGAAAAAGCTGAAGGCAAGACACCTCAACTGGAATTAAAGCCTCTACCTTCCAACCTTCGCTATGAGTTCTTAGACCTCAACAAGACATACCCAGTGATTGTCGGTGCACACCTAGATGCAACACAAACCGTGAAACTCTTGCATGAATTAAAGTTACACAAGAAAGCGATCGGGTACTCAATAGAAGATCTTAAATGACTGAACCTTTCTCTTTGCATGCATCGTATTTTGCTTGAGGAAGACCACAAACCCTCACGAGAGCCGCAGAGGAGGTTGAATCTCAATCTTAGGGAGGTAGTGAAGAAAGAGGTGATCAAGTTATTAAATGCCGGCATTATATATCCAATCTTGGATAGTGAATGAGTGAGCCCGGTACAAGTTGTTCCAAAAAAAGGAGGCATGACAATGGTGAAGAAGGAAAATAATGAGCTTTTACCAACAAGATTGGTCACGAGATGGCGCATGCGTATCGATTATCGGAGGCTCAACAAAGTGACCCGAAAGGATCACTTTCCACTTCCGTTCATCGATCAACTTCTTGAAAGACTCGCTAAGCACTCTTACTTTTGCTATTTAGATGGTTATTCTGGTTTCTTCCAAATACCAATACACCCACAAGAGCAAGAAAAAACAACCTTTACTTGTCCATATGGTACCTTTGTATACCGTAGGATGCCTTTTGGTCTCTGTAATGCACCCGGTACCTTCCAAAGAGTTATGATGGCTATTTTTTCTGATTTCATTGAGAATATCATGGAGGTATTTATGGATGATTTTTCAGTTTATGGTATCTCTTTTAATGATTGTTTGACTAATCTTTCTAAAATTTTGAAGCGATGTGAAGAAGTCAACCTTATCCTAAATTGGGGAAAATATCACTTTATGGTGCGAGAAGGTGTGGTGTTGGGTCATTTGGTCTCATTCAAAGGGTTGGAAGTCGACAAAGCAAAGGTAGAAGTGATCGAGAAATTGCCAAAGCCGACCAATGTCAAAGAAGTACGAAGTTTCCTTGGTCATGTTATTTCACGCCTCAAGCTATTTCTGGGCAAATTACGTTCTAGGTGGTCCGACCCATTTCAAGTGAAAAAGGTATTTTCGTTTGGTGCAGTGGAGATTTGGAGCGAAAAGACGGGAATATTTAAGGTGAACGAGCAAGGGCTCAAACACTATTTCCATGGAGAACCAATTGGAGATAAGCAAGTGTACTCTCTCATCGACCCATTAGGCATGACGTGAAATAAGGGGTCAAGCTAGAGACCTTAAACAAGCGCTTCTTGGGAGGCAATTCAAGTTTTTATTAAAATTTTGCATTCTTAATTTAGTTTTTATAATTTTCCTTTATGCATTTTAAAAATAGTATTTTGAATAATTATTACTCACATTGTTCATTGGTGTAGGAAATTGGTTGAAGAGACTGGAGAAATTAAGAGGATCATGAAATCTTAAGCAGATGGGAGGAGAAGACAAAAAAAATGGCTAAGTACAAGAGATCGTAAGGAAAATACGTTCTGCCAAGACCCTTGACAGAAACTCAAAAACTCTGATACTTAGAATTTTTTTCTCAACTTCCCAAACTCTTTCAAACCCCTTCAAACACTCTACCCCAGCCGAACCCCTTCATCTCTCACAAACCCGATACCCTACCGCCTTTACACAATTGACTATGTGAGCTCTCTCATTCTCTTTCTCACCTTCTCATATTTCTTTTCTTGCTTGGGGACAAGCAAAGTTTTAAGATTGGGGGGTGTGAAAACAGAATTGTATCTGCATTCATGGCTTGTAGTTTGCATAGTAATGTAGTATAATTGCATGTAGTTTGCACGTTAACTCATGTAGTGTCATAAGTTAGGATTTTTGAGAAAAAATTGTGAATTGATTGAAGTAAAAGAATTGAGAGAATTTATGGGATTTTGTTTGTTTTGAAAATTTGGGCAATATAACCTCATGGGCTAGTGTGTTGAAATCGAGAGTTAATTCTGTAGCGTCTAGTCCCTTAAATGATCTAAATTCTTAGAAATTACAACCCGAACCAGTTGCTTAATGTTATTGCTTCATATTTAGCCCTTTACCTGAATTGTTTCATGAATAATTGAATTCGATACCCACAAGTCTAACTTGCCTTGTATGTTTTGAGTTATTCAAAAAAAAAATTGAAAAATCCAAAAATATAATAAAACATAGTTGAGTTTGATCAGTACTCTGGCCCGCCTGTATATTATTGTTTTGAGGGCTATGAGTAGGGTGTGAAAACACGCCTTGTAATATCTGAGGAAGAATGAGTCCTGACTCCTAAACATTATTGAGTGACGGGCTTCTGACTCACGATAAAGCAATGATGCTCACTCAGCTATAAAAAAAAATAAAAAAAATTAAAATATATATATATATATTTGAGGCATACAAGGCATCTAATAGCTAAGTCGTGGTATCTGTTTGAGTAGTCATGAGACAAGTCAGGTAAAGACGTTCAAATATGCGACAATTAGATGGGCTAGGGTTCAAGGTTCCAAGGTTTACTTATTTCTGGCTCAAGAGTCGCTCGTTTAACTTAGCTGCATTTCGACATATGCCCTGTGAGGTGGAGAAGATTGCCCGAAATATTCTTGAAAACAATCCCAAATTGAACCTTGATCCTTTTGATTTGGCAAGTTCACAAGTTTTTCCTTTTAGGTATGGTTTCAAACATGTTGAGTTAAATTAAGATCCATCCACTTGATCTTTCCAAGTTTAATTTGCTTAGGGACAAGCAAAGTTTAAGCTTGGGGGATTTGATAGGTGCTCATTTTATATAATATTTGTACAAGGTTTAACATAATAATTCACTCAAGTTATTTGAATCATGCTTATTTTAGCCTGTGTTTTATCTCTAGAACTTGTTACTGCCGTATTTTTGGTTTTGGTAATTTTTAGAAATTCCTGGAGGAATCAGAGCAGAATTCGGCTCTGCCAAGACTCTCAGCGAGACTCTTGGCAGAGAGCAGCTACCAGCTGTGAATTTAGCAAGGAAACAGTTGCACACGTGAAGGAAAATCTAGAAATCTCATCTATGATTTAGTGGAGATTAAATGCAGTAATTAAAGGGGATTAAAGAGAGGAAAAGGAAAGGGATTTACCTCTTGGTTGGAAAGAGAAGGTGAGAGAGATAATTGATTGCTGAAATTTAGGGAGAGAATCCAGGGGATTCTATAGGAGGCAAACCAAAGAAGGAAAATCTCTTACACTCTCTCTCTTACAGAAAGAAAAGAGGATAATTTCGGACTAGCAGAGGGAGATTCAGTTTTGGGTGTTCTCACAGGAAGATTTTCTCACTATGGAGCAATAGAGACATTGGAGAGCTTGGACTTCAACTGGGTTTTATTATTCTTTTCTCTTTAACTCTCATTTATCCACTGTGATGGATTCAAAACTGAATTCTTGTGTTATTAAAGCCATGCTTGGCTAAACAAAATTTCTTAGGATTAGGCATATGACAAATTACTATGTTGTTGGTTTAATTTAATCGGTATTGTTACTTTTATTTGATCTTTGTTTGTCTTGTGATTTAAATTGCTAAATTATTTGTATGATGTGAGTTGATTTAATCGCAAATACCTGTCAACGAATGACCACGTTAGATTGGTAACAAGAAATGACATAACTTAGTCACACAAATGGTTTTAACTTAGGACTTGAATTATTAGATCGAAAGATAATAATTTGAGACCCGATAACATAAGATACCGAAAGGAGAAACCCGTTTCTATGGGGACATCTAAATTTGTTTGAATGATTTATTGAAGTACCGAAAGGAGAAAATAAATTACTAAAATATATTTAGGCTAGTCACGAAACTTAATGGACTTAGTTTAGGAGAATACGCCGCGAAAGCGGGTGTTTAAGTAAATTGAGTACGGTAGGAAACCACGAAAGTGGATAAATACTACCATTGGATTAGAAACCCACAAAGAGAATATAAAAGTACAATATCAATTAAACGAATACCAATAACCTCTAGTAATTTGTATGCCGAAATCCTAGGAATACCAAAAATATTCGAATTCTCGTATTTTATCATTTCAATTAAGTTAGTTTTAGAATTTAATCTTTTATTATTTAAAAACCTGAAATTGGCTGCTTAGCTAATTAAAAGAAATAAATTTGTTATTTGAATCCCGTTCCTCGTGGATTCGACACCCGATAATATACTTAACGATAGGTTATGCGCTTGCAACCGATCTTTTAGCGTTATTTTTGGGGTAATTATTAGCACTCGTGGAAACACGTCACCAACAAAGATTTGGCAATTCATTAAACAAATTGGTAGGTTGAATTCTTTCCCTCTGTGGTATATCTCTCGTATTGGGATGTGGTCGATGAGGTTTTTTCCATGGTTATGTGTTTCATACATCTGCTAATGGCAACGATCTAGAGTTTTGAGGTGGATATAGAATATATACCATTTCTTATGTCATCTATATCCATAAATATATATGGATATACAACTATAAAAAATCTATTGCTTGTATACCTAAAAGCATATACCGTGAATAAGCCTATCTCGGTGTAGAAAGTCGAGCAAATATTAGTTATACATACCTTTTTGCATATCTTGTATGGTTAAAACCTATGTTGCACGGATGCGGGTGCGGGTATCATATCCGATACGGTGCAGTTGCGGTGATACGATTTTTTTTTAAAAAAACTAGATACGTATGCATATATAATAAATTATTATTAAAAAAAGATAATAACAAATAAAATTAAAATTCAAAGGTCTATTTGATTCATAATGTATATAATAGAAAATGTGATATATCACAAAGGCAACATTGGTCTAATGGTTAATCAATGTGAGTTGGAGTGCTCAATACCCTTATCAAACAAATGTATTGAGACTAAGTGTATTGAGACTCTTTCCTAAACAAATCTATAAGATTAAGTGTGGTTGAATCATGTAGCAACGCGTGTAGCGCATATCCTGTACTAGTAGCAATGACTGACAATCATTGATTTGGGGTTCTATATTTATATGGATATAGAATATATACTATTAGGATGTATTTACTATATCCATATAAATAAGGATGTCCTATGACAATGACTGACAATCATTACTAAAAGGTATCCTTATTTATATGAATATAGAATATATATCATTTCTTATGTCATTTATAGTTGTACACCCATATATATTTATGGATATAGATGACATAAGAAATGATATATATTTTATATCCATATAAATAAGGATACCCTTTTAACAATGATTGTCAGTCATTGCTATAGAATATTCTTATTTATATGGATACCCTTTTAGCAATGATTGTCAGTCATTGCTATAGAGTATTCTTATTTATATGGATATAGTAAACACATCTTAATAGTATATATTATATATTCATATAAATATAGAATCCCAAACAATAATTGTCAGCCATTGAAAGAAGATGGCGCAAATAAAAGATGAAATAATCTCCATATTTGTTTTGAGTGTAGCTTTAAGGGTGATGATATTGTTTATGAAATGAAATACTAACTTATGAACGGCCAATAGAGAGGTTGTAAATTTTTTTTGTCATTGATTAGACTTGGTACAAACCACCTCTTATATTGTATCACTAGTGACCATGGGCCATTTACGATATGCATAAATTTATTCATCGGTTTCATGGTAAAAAACCATTGTGCAAGATGAGATATAGTAATAATGATTAGTTGACCACAAATAAGAGTAATAAGACCCCAAGGTTCATCTATGAACTCTATGTTGGCATAAAATAATTGAGTGATGGATTTGTAAGATGGATCATCACACTCAATTAATTTCCTCCAAGGCCAAAAATCAATATAGGACTCAATTTTGAATTTCCTCTTAATCGGTTATTCAATCATTTTTATCTTTATTATAAAAATAACAAGTTTTAAGTTTTTGATCTTTAAAGTTACCAAAATAATAGCTTGTTGTGTTGTTGAAGCGGTAGAAATATCGATTGTTGCGGTCATTAGGTGCGTTGCTATGCATCTCGGTTGGTTTGCATCGAAATCATCCTCCCGGCATGGTTACACCTGTCATTTGAAATCTTTGCCCCCTGAACTTGAACTCAAATGTAGCCGCTGGACTGCTGATTCTTGAGTTGGTGCCTTGGTTGGTGCTTGTGGAGGTTGAATAGAAGCATTACTTAATTCTTGCACTTGAGAATTCTCTAGTGATGGTGGTGGATTTTGGCGAAGTAGATTTGGATCCGAGGAGTATCCAATCCTCAGGTAACAATAGAGGTCTTCTATTGTATTTGAGGACTCTCTTGGAGAATTGATGTTGGTCTTCCTTTTCTTCTTTGAGAAAGGATTGATTGGTTTTGGTGTCATGAAGATCAAAATAATGGGTATGAGATTGAATTGAGAAAAGCCATGAATAAGAGTTAACACCATGGTGCAAGGATTTTGATTGAAGGAATAAATACAAAGGCAGTAGAGGTTTTTGCAACTGAGAACAGATGAAAGAGAGAGGGTTTCAGTTTTTATAAAGGAGTAAAGAAACAATCACATTTATGGGTTTTAAGGCATTGAATCTGAAAAGATGTCTCTACCAAAACTATTATCAATAAAGGTTCTATAACAGTCAGATGCCTTTTCGGATTTCCTGAAATGTTATAACGCTTTACCAAGCATTAATGTTTTCTTGAAGCATTCAACGGTAGCAGGAACCGTTTGTAATATTTCATTGTCTCTGTTAGGTGAGATCTCCTTTGTCAGATAATGAATATTTTATTACCTTTAGAGTACTGTTGTAATGTTTGAGCAACCGTTAAACGTCTTTGTGAATCGTTGAATGGTCAAGGGAACCGTTGTAATGGTTGCTTTTTCTCCGTTCAGTGGGGCCTTCTTTTGTTAGATCAAGAAACGTTATAACGTTTAGTTGAATAGTTATAATATTTCATAAAATTTTATTTATAAGTGACTTTTATAAGATGACACAGATCATTCTAATTCCACGGCTAATTACAAATACCACCTGGATGATGGTGAGCAGTGACCATATATATACCCTGTAAAAATTTCTTAATGTGAATTGTGGGACTAAATATTTTATCAAAATAGTAACAGAAATGTTATAATTTTTAAGTAACTGTTATAATGCTTCACTTTTTCACTTGGATCCGTCTAATCAGAGTCTGTCTTTTGATTTACCTCTCTTTGACCTTTAATTTAACTTATCCTTTTAACCGTTATAATAATTCATTGAATCATTGTAACTCTTCACAACTTACTCTGCATACTAGACTCACCTTGTCAGTATCCAAGTTTCATTAATGATTCTTTGACCGTCTTAACAACTGAATGGCTATAACAGCAGTATGAAAGTTTGAATCGTTGGTAATGACAGTCTGGAAGTAGGATTAAAATTCTGAAGAAATACTACAAACAATAAAAAATTATGAACCGTTATAACGATTAAGGAATCATTATAACAGCTTAGGGTTAGAAATACGAATTTGAAGGATTTTTCAAAGGGATTTTGAAATAAATATGATCATTATGCTTTGAAACATACTTATGCATGCATCTTATGACTCTAATTACTGTGAAAGTTAAGGTATGTTTAATTTAAACCTCAATTCAATATGTTGTTACGTGCTTAGGAGTTTTATAAATATATTAGTTATTTATTATTTTATATCAATATGCACAAGTTCAATATCAACCCTTTCAACATGATCACGAATAAAAATAATGTCGAATCTCTATGTGCTTGGTATATGCGTGTAAAACTGAAATTTTTGAGATCATAATTGCACTAATGTTATCACACATTATTGACACTTTACGGAAGTATAAATTATAATCTTATAATCTTTGTAGCATCCATAAAATTTATGTGCAATAACTTTCCGCATTAATATATTCGACTTTGGCAGTTGAGAGAGTCACCGAAGTTTACTTGTGGCTAGTCCATGATACTAATGATCCCTCAATAAATTGACATGTCCCACTTATACTCTTTCTATCAAGTCTATCATCGATAAAATCTGCATCGGTATAATCAATGAGATCAAGCTCGGTTTGTCTATCATACCATAATTCAAGGTTAAGAGTACCTCTGACATATCTTAGTATTTTTTAAGTATAATTAAGTGGGACTCGTTGGGATTAGCTTGGTACCAAGTACATAAATAAATAAAAAATATACGACCTACTAGTCGTAAGATAAAAAAGACTACCGATCATTACCCTATATTGATGTATGTCGGTTGACTTTTCTTCTTCATCTACGTCTAGATTTGTATTAGTTTCCATGGGTATCTTGTTTGTCTTGCAATCATTAAGGTCAAAACTTTTTGACCAACTCTTTAGCATATTTGGTTTAGCTAATGAAGATGTTATCTTTTATTTGCTTAATTTGAAGTCCCCAGAAGAATGTAATCTCTTTCATCATTGACATCTCAAATTCATTACACATCAAAGAAGAAAATTACTCGGCAAGTGTCGAATTAGTAGAGCAAAATATAATATCATCAATATATATTTGTAGCAATAAAAGATCATTATCCTTCATTTTAGTGAAAAAAATAGTATTATTTTAACCTCTAATGAAATTATTTAAAAGTAAGAAAGAGTTAAGCCTACCATACTAATCTCTAGGAGCTTATTTTAAATCATATAGAGCTTTTATGAGTCTATAAACATGATTGGGGTAAGTTTGGTTTACAAACCCGGGTGGTTATTGGACACACTTTTTTTTTCTAAAAATTCATTTAGAAAAATATTTTTGACATTCATTTGGAATATAGTAAAGTCCTTATGAGAGGCATATGCCAAAAATATTTTAATGGATTCAAGACGTGCAACTGGTGTAAAGATTTCTTTAAAAATAATACTGACTTGTTGGTATATTCTTGTACAACCAACCTAGTTTTATTCCTAATAATTATATCATTCTCATCTAGTTTATTTCTAAAGATTCATTTTATACTTATAATAGCTCTATCATTTGGTCTAAGAATAAGTTCTCATACTTGATTTCTTTCAAATTGGTTCAATTCATCTTGCATGACACAAATCCAATGTGAGTCATTATTTACATCTTTAAAAAATTTTGGCTCAAGTTGAGATATAGATGCACAATGGGCGATCATTTTATTCATTTTAGATATTATTCTTACACCTTCCCTATGATCATCAATTTCATTAGAAAAAGAGTGAGAAAATACTTCTCTAAGATCGGTTGGAGCTTGATGATTTATTTCTTAAGATAACAAGACATTCTCTTCACCGATGCTCTTATTTAGTGCATTATGCTCCTCATGCACAACTTGACTTTCTTTTCCTTGAATGGTTGAAGCATCTTGCATTTCTTGAGGAGTTGTATTGATAATATATTCTCCATCCATGGTTTGTTAGGACATCTTGAGTTGTTGGAGTCTCTTGAACATTTTCAATAATTGTAGCTTGATTCTCGTTTGTTGTATTGATGTTTTCAACTCCATCACCTACAATAGAATGACATTTCTTAGCTCCAATGTTAGTTGCTTCATCAAATTTAACATGTACTGATTCTATCATAATCCGTAATATTAGTATATAGATTCTATAGGCTTTGCTTGTGGAGGAATGTCCTAAAATTTTTTTGTTAATTGATTTAGAATCAAATTTAGTAACCTTTGGTGCCTTATTTAATACAAAACATTTAGAACCAAATACTTGAAAATATGTCAAATTTAACTTATGACCAACTCATAGTTCATATGGTATTTTCTTTATGAGTGGACATAGACTTACTCGATTAATCATGTGTCATGCCGTGTTAATCGCCTTGACTCATAGAAAATTTGGAATATAATACTCATGAAGTATGGTTTGGGCAAGCTCTTGCAAAGTGCGGTTTTTCTAAGTTTCACTTAAAACTTAAAATGATTAAGATACAAATAATATATGCTCTTATCTCATTTTTCTTGATATAACAGTTTGCTAGTAGCACTATCAATAAGATGATAAGTATTTGAATTAAAAGTAACATAATAACTATTATCATAAAATTTGCTTACACTTAATAAGTTAAAATTTAGTTTTTCAACAAAATATATATTACTAATGGTTATATGTTGGTTTCCTACCAATCATGTACCAATAATTTTACTTTGGTTACCATCAAATGTGACTATACTCCCATAAATTTGTTATAAGATTTTGAAATTTATTTTATTGTCGGTTATATAGTGAGTACATCACTATCTATTATCCAAACAATTTCATTGGAGATAAAAATACCTACAAAAATATATTAGTTATTAGAAAGAAGAAAGATTTTAAATAACTAATATATACCTTATTTTTTAGATTTTCTCCCCCTAAAATTTACATAATAAGGATTATTGGAGAGAATTACTTATGTACATCCATACAGATTTTGACCTTAGAAACCTAAGTAACATTCTTGTTGCTTCCATTTCTAAGGTCATAATCCATTAAAATATGATCTATTTTACAATAATAGTTATAAAATATCTTTGTTGGAACATATCTCTTTTTTGCTCAAAATGAGACTTCAAATGTGATTTGAGCTCTTTAGACTTGGCTAACTTGGATGAGTTTGCTTTATAGAAATTACATTTGTTTGAACCTTTTTAACTTGTTGAGATACAACCTTTAATTTATCATTTTGCTGATTTTTTTTTTTGTTCTCAATCTTATAGGACCAACCATTTGGACCCTTATGGTAGACCTTGTTATCACCCTTTGGTCTATAAGTAGTCTTAGTCTTATTAACATTATTATATTGGTAGACATGATTGTTTGGTCTACCATTCTTATCCACTCTAGGTTTGACATTTTTAACAAAAATATTTTTAAATTGCTTCTTTTCAATGTAAGACCCTTTAGAGGTTTAGAATTTGATAAAGATGAATTTTTATCAAATTCTATCCCCGACTTGTCATAAGGTCTACTGAATTCATGAACTAGCTCAAGATCTAAGGTAGTAATATTGTTTAATTCACCACTTATCTTGAGAGTCATATTTTCAGTTTTTAGT
The DNA here is from genome assembly GCA_037127355.1 of Schoenoplectus tabernaemontani. Lineage (NCBI taxonomy): Eukaryota > Viridiplantae > Streptophyta > Magnoliopsida > Poales > Cyperaceae > Schoenoplectus > Schoenoplectus tabernaemontani. The sequence continues at coordinate 12,407,365 of CM073757.1, forward strand.
ATTTAAATTTGAACATTCATAATAATATTTTCACCTTTACACTTAGACAATTCAAGTTTTGTTCTTTCAAACTTACCCATATTAGTTTGGTAAATACTTACTATTTTTTCAAGCTCAAATACTCTTGTCTTAAGAATTATATGATAGGCAACTCAATAATGTGCAAAAGTCCTACAATGAGATAATGACTTATTAACAACAAGATTGCTTAGATAAGAGATAGTAAATGAATAAAACTCATCATCCGATTCACCACCATCACTTGGTAGGTTAGTAAAATAATTAATCTTAGGTGAAGATTGTACTTTAAGATGACGCCACATTTATTGGAATAAAAGGTGATGACGTCATGCTGGTTGAGTTTGTGAAATTTAGCTCATTGACATCCTCCAATGTTGATGTTGGGAATGCAACCTTGATCTCTTTAATTTGATACTACAATGTTATTCTCTTTGATTCTTTTCAACCGTTGGATCTAAAGAGTAGGACATATTCAAGCCCACTGGTGAGTTTGAACGTACTTTGCTTTTTTAACAAGTACTAGTAGGAACCTATCAGTTATGCATATTTTTTAATTTTAAAAATATTTATATTTAGTACTATTTTATTATAATAATTAAAAAATATTTTTAATTTATTATTTAATAAAAATAATGTATAAAATATAATATTTTTTATTTTCTGAGTGATATTGTACAATGTGTAGTTTTATTTTTTATAATAAAATTTAATACTTGATGTTTAAATTATTTGGTATATAATATTTTAGACTTTCTATAATGAAAAAAAAACAAAATGAAGAGGAAAAACATGAGTTTGATTGAAAATATAAATTGTTTCTTTTATAAAATTAATCAATCTCAATCATAAATTGAAATATGGATATTTCAATCGTTACATATTATCTAATACATTAATGAATAAATTTAATTCATACACTCTTTATAATATCTATATATATATATATAGATTTATTATATATAAATTACAAAGCTCTTAAATTTTAAACAAAATTAATTTATTATTTAATAAAAGATAAATTTATAAAATATAATAATTTTTTTATGAGGTAGATTGTACCATACGTAGTTTCTTTTTTATATTAAAATTTAGTTGATATGTTTAATTTTGTTGTACTTAATAATTTCTTTAATTTTGTTGTTTTATAAAATATTATTGAATTTAACAAGTTTTTTTTAAGACTTGTGTGTAGGATCCTAAGAAGCTTCAAGGAATTCAAGAGTAGATGATCAAGATTAGTTCAGAAGGCTTCTATGAAGATATAGGATAATATTTTATGTACATGTATAATTCAAAATCTTATATTCTTCATAATTTTACAAGGAAAAGATCTATGCCGCAGAAACGTTATAATGATTCATCAATCATTATAACGATTTCATTCACATAATAAAAAATATTCTAAGTTTTCTGTAAGTAGAGATGAACCAAATTTAACAAAGTGTATCGTTATGTAATGCTTCATAAAATGTATAATAATTCAGTGAATCGTTATAATATTTCTGAAGATCAGTATAACTTGTCAGAGGTTGGTCAAACAGTCAAAATGTTGCTAACGCTTTGTAAAACGTTTAACGTTTTTCTCTATCGTTATAACAGTTCATCCTATTCATTTCTGAACCGTTATAACATTATTTAAAATTCTGACAAGGGGTATTCTTGGAAACTCAAGATTCATTATACATAAATGTTATAATATTTTAGGAATCGTTATAACGTTTCCCTACGTAAGAATATCATCGCTTTATGTTAAAGTGCTTTATTTAAGGTGATGCTCTCGAGATTATGATAATTAATCAAAACCTTCTAAATCTCAAGCAATCCAAAGCACTCACTCAATAGCAAACAAAGAGTCCATACAATCTTCCTTGCAAATTACAAGAAACAAAGATATTGAATTAACCATACTTCGTGAATCTCTTGTACAATTTTCTAATAGTGCATTGCACATTTTTTAGTTTTGGCTCAATTTTCTCTTTAGCTTTTTAGTTGTGTTTTTGAGCCTTGAGTGCTCTTGATTCATTCTTTTTTGTAGTTTTTAGTCTTCTTACACTTATTTTGTAAAGAACCTAAAACTTTTAAATTGTAAAATATTTTTAAGTAATAAAATAGCATCCCGTTAGTGGGGGTGAGACCCAAGACGTAGGTTTCTATAACCGAACTCCGTTAACATCTCGAGTCTTCTTTAAAATTCAGCATTTGCATCTTGTGCATCTCATAATCAAAATCTTTACAAAGTTGTATTTTTTATATAACATTATTTTACATCAATTATTTTTTTGACAATTGATATTTAGCTGAATTCTTAGAGCATATTTTCATTAAATTTGTATATAGCATTCAACTTGGTTTGTGCATTATCTTTTGATCTTTCTCAAGTTGATTCTTGTGCATTTTTGTAGTAAAATTAGCTACTTATCAAACCGGTCTTTTACTAACTTGTCCAAACTAGTATAAACGTGTCATTTTAGTAAATATCATCTACCATTATCTTAAAATATCAAATTTAATTGTGTATTTTTTAGACCTCCTATATATACAACAACAACAATAATAAAGACTTTAATTTCAAATAAATTGGGTCAGCTGAAATGAAATCCAATCCAAAATCACAAAGATCATAGATATCAAGATAAAATCAATGATAATAATAGTGATAATGATAATGCTAGTAATGATGATGATAGCAATGACAATGATGATGATGATGATAACAATGACAATAATGATAACTATTGTATCTAATAATTTATTTGATTTTATTATTTTACAAAATATACTTGAATTTAATAAGTTTTTTTTAAATATTTTGTAGGATTCTATTGAAGACTTCAAGAAATTAAGTAGTGAAGATACTCAAGATTGCTGAAGATATATGATTATAATTTTATAAAGGTATAATTCAAAAAATTAAGTTTTTTATAAGCTCGCAAGGAAAAAAACTTTCTGCTGCAGTGAATCATTATAATGGTTCACATGCCATTATAATGATTTAGTAATTCATCTCAATTAGTTATATGGTACAGAAATTTGAACCATCACTTTTATAAATTAAATAAATCTCAATTGTAAATTAAATTATTGATATTTCGATCACTACACATTATTTAATATTATTAGTGTACAAATTCAATTCATATGTTTTTTTAATATAGTATAGATTAGTTCAAAAATTTTAAACGGACTCAGCAGATTTCCATTTTTTGTAGTCTTAAAAGTAAAATTTTCGACTGGTAAATGTTGTTTCTACTTGAATACATCCTTGACCACAGAGATATAAAATCAATGTGAAAAACTTGCGAATTAATGATGTGATAATTAGAAATTGAGTTAGCAATTATTAGGATGGTGATGCTCTAATACGATGGATGAGACTGCCTCCATGATTTAGAGTGCATCTATGAGACTATGACTTAACGTATAATTATGTTTTGAATTTTTTAATCTTTTGAAATGTAACAACAGAATGGAGAGTTTGGAAATAAATAAACGAAAAATAAAGAAACTTGAAGAAACAAAAAAAAAGGCAACGGAATCCAACCGGGAGGGCTTGAATGTAAATCTGTACATTATTTTATCAGGGCTTAGGAGCGACACTTTGCCCAAAAATTATAATATTGTCCTCTTTGTCTTGTCATCGACTGCTCGCGGTTCGTGACTCGTCTCCCCTCTCCCACACAAATTCTAATAATCTAAAAAGATGGGGAGATATCTCCTTTCCTCCTCACACACGCTGAGTTCTCAACTAACCAAATATGGTCGGAATCTGATATTTACACGACACAGACCTCTCCGACATGGCCAAATCAGGGCCGCGGTGTCAGAGAGCACCAGTAAGAGAATCTTCCCCAAGATCGCCGCCCAATCAACTGGCCCAATACCCGCTTCGGAACTTCTACAAGTCGTTGAATCAGCTGCTAAAACTGGAGCTGAGGTGATAATTTATTAGTTTGGTGACATTTCGATTATTCTTGTGGAACAGAAGGAATATTAAGAAAGAGTGTGTGTAATGAATATTCTCTTTTTTTGTAAAACACATTTTCTTCTGATAAGCAAATTAACAGTGTGATTGCCTCAGGTAAATTTGACGGACCTTTAAATGAATGATAAGGAGCCTCTCGAATAATTCAAACATGCATTGCAATTTTGTTTTGGTAAAGTCCTTCATAGATTGGTACATACTGATACATACTGTTATAATGGTGATGGTAGATGGGGCACATGTTGTGTAAGGGACACCCTCACACAATTTTTGGAAGTAGTAGGCAAAACACCTTTTATAATTTCATTAACTAAATAAAAAGAGGAGTATAAGAGAAGTTGATGTCCGTTTACAGGTTCACAGAAGAGAAAGAGACAATAGGAAAATAAATGAGAAATAAATGATGGAAACAAAGAGGACAACCATAAGGAACATTAGAAGGAACTTTTGTTTTAAAAAATAAGCCCAGTGTTTTATCGTTCAACATAGATCACCTTTTAACTTGGTTTGTTTTATTCCACTTGTGTTTTCTAAAGGTTGTGATGGAAGCAATCAATAAACCTCGCAACATCAGTTACAAGGGTATCGCTGACCTGGTAACAGAGTAAGCTAATCATCTAATAATAATTTATACATGTCTCAGAATCTTACAAAAAACATCTCTATTGTTTTCATGATTGTCAATGCCACAGTGATTTGGGAAAGTAAAGTGTTTTATGCAGAAAACCCCCAATATGGAATGGGGTGGGGATCCCTTGACAACTAATTATTTTGACAATCTTAACAATCAACTTCTTTTCAAAAAAAAAAATCTTAACAATCAACTTCATATAAATTCATAAAATATCTTAAAAATAGAAAAAAAAAATTACAAACATATTCTTAAACTTATGGATTGGTTGTGTTTCAAGTTTCATGCAATTTGAGTGTCATTTGATATTTCATCAAGGATGGTCAAAATTATATGACAACTATAACAGTTTAAATTTAATGGCCTTTGATGGAATACCAAATGATACTCAAATTGTATGAAATTTGAAACACAACCAATCCGTAAGTTTAAGAATATGTTTTAATGTTCTTTTCCATTTTTAAGATTTTTTATGAATTTATATAAAGTTGGTTGTCAAGATTGTCAACATAAATAGTTGTCAAGGGATCCCCACCCTATGGAATATCACTTGCTCCATAGATGGTTGCCACATCTACTGTTGTAACTGGAGAGGGAATTGACAGGTTTCAGATATCTATGGAATTGCTTCAGAGGCATAGTTCTCTAAGAACTATAACTGAGTTTTAATTCATAGTTGATTACAGGACCATGGTAGTCTTCATTATTATATCATAGTTCTTGGAAGATAATTGATATTTGCTTTTCTGAAGCAAAATAGATGAGCTTTAATTGACCAAAAAAGATGTTTTGAATTCAGCACAGATAAGATGAGTGAATCAGCAATTCTACACGTTGTAAAAAAAAATTTCAATGACCACCTGATACTTGGTGAAGAAGGTGGCTTAATTGGGGATGCCTTGTCAGACTATTTGTGGTGCATTGATCCATTGGGTTTGTCTCTCTCTCTCTCTCTCTCTCTCTCTCTCTCTCTAGCCGCTGACATTACCAAATATCAAAATCATGATCACACTGATAAGTACCATATCAGTCGGTTTGTTTTTTAATGTTTCTTTTTGGCAAAATTTGCCCGCTTTTTGGCTGGGGTCACAAAACACTTGATTTTTCATGCTTTCAAGTTTCAATAAACCCCAACCATCTTTTGGCTGTTCTGTGAAAACGACTGCCAATCTATTGAAACATCTGTTATGCCTATGATGGTGCTTTATGGTCTGAGTCTGAGATGTTTTTATTCTACTGACTGGGTGTTGCTTTAGTTGAGCTGGGATGGGTACACAAATTTCATTTAAAGAAACAGGTAGCATAAGCTACTTATTCAAACAATGAAGAAGGCATACTGAAAGCAAGTTTTTGTGAAATTGACAATACATACCAAACATATATATTAGTTTTGCCTGATTTATCGAACTCATGATTGGTAGGGAGAATTAAGTAGAGCTGTAGAGAGACTAGTTCCAAATTTCATTGCATATACCCATGCCCTGCAAATTAATGACTAATCTAGTTATTTGGTGTTTGTCCATGTATCTAGAAGAAAATATCACCAATAGTAGCAGCTCAGGATCTGCGTTGAACTTTTTTTTATATGTGAACTGAAAATTAGTTAATTTGTTTTATTTCTTACTTCTTTCTTTATTGGTTTAACTTAGATGGAACGACTAACTTTGCCCATGGTTATCCAAGCTTCTCGGTTTCAATTGGAGTGCTTTATCGTGGCAAGCCTGCAGCTGCCACAGTGGTAATTGTTACTTCATTAATTAATTTTTCAATGTTCTACTTTGCCATTAACCTCCAAAAATGAAAATAGTTTATTGTTTCACACTTGTTGGAGTAAGCATATAAAAGGGGAAAAGAGTAACAATATTGCTTTATCTATCAGTTTCATTCAGAAGTTCTTTAATATACGCTATTGATTTTTAAATGGCCTAAAAATAATACAATGAAGTTTTTCTTTATCACTGTAGGGATATCTTTTGGGCTTTGCTCTCTTCCATTGTTTAGAGCAGCAGTGGTGTTTAATCAATTTTCTCTTTAAATGACAGATTAGAACAGAACCTTAAAGAAATGTGAGTTAGAGGAGAAAGATAGCAGAGGAACTTGACTAGGAAAAAACATTTTAATGGCCCTATATGAGATTTAAAGCTTAAAAGTATGTTGGATCACTCAATTAATCACAAAAGCAGTCAATATTAATATTGGTCCAACATGCACCTAGAGGCTATGTTATATTGATGTTTCCTATCAGGACTGCAAATCATGCATGCTTTTGCAATACCAGTAGACGGTGTCTTGCAAGAAGCTATTTTTACCAGTTCCAATTGAATTTTTAATAGGTTGAGTTTGCTGGTGGACCTATGTGTTGGAGCACTCGCACATTTTCTGCATCTGCAGGTAATTACCTCAATAAACAAGTAAGACTGTAAAAAAAATGCACATTTTATTTTCTATGCAACTATATTTTAATTAGCCCATTGCTTATATTGAGATAAATGTTGTTGAAACATATTATTTTGTTCTAGTGCTGGCATTCTTGCTCTTATCTGAGTTATGCCTTTTCCCGTTGGCCATATAATACAAGATTGTCCAATGATAAAGTTTTTTATTAAGTTAAAACAAGAGGGACCAAGAAGCAATTTGATGATCTTTTGGTTGAGGTCAGTTTTTAGTTGTGAGGGTTAAATGTTAATTCAAATTGCTGAATTGTATCAGCTGCAAATGTTAAAGGCTGAAGGTTTAAGTGGATATAGACATATAGTTAATAGAAGAACTGTTTAATTTGCATAAGACACCAGCAAATTGGTTGTCAAGGAATAACATCTCCTTTTTTTTTTTTTTTTTTTTTTTTTTTTGGGGGGGGGGGGGGGGCAGGTGGAGGGACCTACTGTAATGGACAGAAGGTTCATGTTAGTGAAACTGACCAGGTACTTCCTAGCTCATCTGTCGGTTATACAATTTTTGTTTTTCACTTTTCTTTTCTTTTTTCTTCTCTTGCTCACACTTTCAGAGATGCTAGTTTGGGCATCCTTTTGGAAGGTTGGATATCTTCTACATTTTAGAGTGTACAGAAGATTATAACATATTTGCAGGGTTAAAATTGGAACCTCCCTTCTTTTCCCTTCAGGAATTACAATTTCTCATGAGTTGTGATGCCTATTTTCGTATGATTGAAAATTACATATTAGAGTTGACTTTTCTAGATAGAGCGGTCTCTTCTGGTAACTGGGTTTGGATATGAGCATGATGACGCTTGGTCAACCAACATCGAGCTTTTCAAGCATTTTACCGATGTCAGCAGGGTAAGTTCATTCTATCTAGTCATTAATTATATAAAGGTGATATGATCCTGACTATGATGCAATCTAATCAGTTAGCACCCTAATGGACAAAGGTCACAAAACTTATTGCTTAGCACCTGAAAGTCTTAGTTCGATCATTGACATGTTGCTTAATTAGAAAGTAGACCTTTGTTTGATACGGGGGGTACCTGAATTTGCATACTCTGTTACTTTCTGAAGGTAGGCCACTGGGGATTTTGGTGGTGGATGTTTTTTTATTTATTATTATTATTATTATTATTATTATTTTTTTTTTGGGGGTGGGGGGGTGGGGTGGGGTGATATTGTGGGTATCTGACCTAGCCTCTTGACATCTCTAGAGAAACACTCTTAGAAAGATCAGTTGTGACACAGGGCGTCAGACGGCTTGGTTCAGCTGCAGCAGATATGTCTCATGTTGCACTAGGCATAGTGGAAGCATCTTGGGAGTACCGGCTCAAGCCTTGGGACATGGCAGCTGGTGTCCTGGTACCAATTGTTTTTCTCAAACATTTTTGACTTTTTATTTATTGATAGTAACTTTTAGGGAAATTGGCAAAAGGATCTTTCTTATGAAGAATTTGACTGCAAAGCCTCACTGTAATATGATAAAAAAAAGGCTTGCTTCTGGCTGAGACAAAAAATTATCCCTTTTTTGCTGCTTTTATACTCTGCTCCTTTTATTATAGAACAATAATAGAAGGATTACTGTCATGAAATTATGAAGTAATCTTAATTAAAGAAACATGAATTTGATTCAGTTAAAATGGCTTAGCTTTCTGTTTTTAAAATTTCACAATGGTTTCATTTTTCAAGATCTTCTTCTTTAATTTGGAAAGAAAGCACTAAAGATCAGAGTTAGAAGTTTTGAATTTTATTTTCTCCAGCAAGTAGCAGGCTCCTTTGTGGATAATGAGAAATGAGAGCTCTCGCAATTTCTGATCACATAAGATTTATAGCTATAAACTATGAGAAGTTTTCCTTCTCTTTTCAGTTTCTGATAGTTACCTCTTTCACGTCACTTCATCTTGTACTCTTGTGTATAAACAGATAGTAGAAGAAGCTGGTGGGGTTGTTTCAAGAATGGATGGCGGAGATTTTACTGTGTTTGATCGATCGGTTTTGGTGTCTAATGGACATACACATCAAAAGGTTTGACTAGGACTATACACTTTATAGCTATTACAATGTATGAATTACTGCTCAATGACCATCACTAGGAAATAGAATCAGAGTGTACTGTGGTCTAACACTGTAATTCAAGCTTAGACTTCTGGTTTAGATATTATCTTCGAAATGGGCATGGTCTCTGACATGATGCCAAATTACAGTCATTTTTTTGCTTGAGGGTCCATATCTGGTTAGTGTTTGTACTGCAGATGTCATCAAATGACAAGAGTTTTGAAAAGTCCCATTTGTGAGATAAATCTCATCTCAATGTGTCACAAAGGAGCCACAGACTGATAAATTATTCAGCCTTATAAGGAAAAGCTTCAAGTATCCATAGCTCCTTTCCGTTCTTAGAGGCATATTGGTGTTACTGTGTTAGTAGTGAGCTGATTGGATTTATTTGAAGCTGCAGTATGGTAGTTTTGGTGTTGTTTTAGGAGACAATACCTGTATCCAGAACTCTTCTTCCTTCAACCATCCATAGCTCATTTTGATCCATCTTGTTTCCTTTTCCCCCCTTTTGTACAATGTTGTAGCTTCTTGAGAAGATTGGCCCAGCTACGGAAGAACTAATGAAGAAAGGGATTGATTTCTCGTTGTGGTTTAAGCCTGATAAATATGCCACTGATTTCTGATTTGCCCATGGATCATTTTCTCTTATAAGAACAAGCAATATGTAGTCCTCAGATGTGTTTTGGAAAAAAGAATAAGCATGTTGATGCTGTCAATAAACTTGTACTTGAATAGTGAGGATATTTGAAAAAAAAAATATATTTGTTTTCACTTAGACCGAGTTATTATTCTTCATTTTGTAAAGTTTGTATGCTAATAAAGCGGGAAGCTGAGATATTGTGTACTACGTCTTAAAATTGGAACTTCATTGTGTACTAGTGTTGTAAAAAAATCCGGACGGGTTAGATCCGACCCGTCGAACCCGTGGCCGCGACCCGACCTGTCCCGATCCGTGATCCAATCCGTCAAACTCCTTGACCCGTTAGAACAGACGGGTCTAGCACGGGCGCGGGCAAATTTCAAAAAAAATTTGTGCTAGATCCGATCCGTTTTTGGACCCGTCCCGACCCGACCCGACCCGCCCAACCCGTACAAACCCGTCCCGACCCGCTCCGGGAACCCGTGCAAACCCGACCCAACTATTGCCATTTCAAGTTCCTAGTTGATGAAATCGTGAACGCGTATCCTTTGAGAAATTATGAAATGGTGCAAGAAGCATTTTTCCTCTTTTTTTTTTTTAAATTCTGTTAGTATATTAATTAGAACCATCCTTGAATCTGTGAGTAGTACATATATTTGTTCCAACTTTTAATCTTAATATGCAAGTAGGAACTCTGTACGTATTGTAATTAATTAGAAATGAAAGGGATTAGTACCTCTATATTGGTGTTGTAAATATTGGAACTGGAACCAGACTAGAACCGAACCCATTATTTAGAACAGAAAAAGGAAAAAAAGAAGAAAACAAACTAGTTAGTGAAATGGAAACACCAAGTAGTTGTTAACAGAGACTGTATATTACTATAAAAAATTGAATTTGCCAATTCCTGGTTCACAGGCATCAAATGACATATATGTTTACCTAACTGTTGCTTCTTGTTGCAGCGCAGTATCTTCACCGAGTTTAAGACTTTCAAGGGTCTCCAACAGTTGCTACAAAATGGTATGATAAACCATTATACTGTTAGAAGGAACCAAAACTTATGTAAGTTGCTTCATCACAAATTAATGATAAAAAGAAAAGAAAAGAAAGTATATTATAAATTTTAATACTATTATTTATTTACAATAAATAATAGTATATTATAAAAGTATATTATAAATTTTAAAAATATTAAAATTCATAATATTTATCTAATTACAATGAATGAAGAATAATATTAATTGTTTATGATATATATTAAATAATATATTATATATCTAGTATTTAGATATGGATAATTAAAATTGAAAATTATATTGGTACCATTTTTCCTAATCATATGTAAATTGCTGGATATGAATTGGATACCGTCAATATTATGTGTGTAAGTTTGACCCTAGTTTTTGGAATTCAAAAATACGATTTAAATTTTTGAGTTTTTAATGCTATATAAGGGTAGTTTTGTCATTAGAAATAATTTAATTTGTCCGGAAAAAAAATGAACTGTGCTCAAAGCACCACCCCCTAAATGAGTGGACTTCACAATGAGATAGGAGATTGTACACGTCGACACATTCTTTTCTGTCTCTGATTTACATTAAGATTTGTGCCTTTTTATATGTTCCGATTTTATTTTACAATATACAATAACTCATTGATAAAACTATGTAATAAACAGAAAAATAGGTTTTAACAAGATTGATGACTTGTTGCACAATCATAATAAGTAAAGAAACCACATAATATAATTGTTTGAATCATCATTTTGGTATTTTTCATATTGTAATTTTAAATCAGTTATATTTGCATTCCTCATGCTAAAAATTACGAACACTAAAGATGTAACTCGGGTTTCGCTCCGATAATATTTTTCTTAAATAAATAATTTGCAATATAAAATTTTAAATATATTTAATAAATTATCACATTAAAGAAAAATTTAGCTACAGTGTTTTCAAATACTAAATAATAATGATAATTGCAACAATAATTATTATTATAATAACAAATAATATAATTAAATACATAATAATCTATAAAGGATCATATAAAAAAGTTAAATTACTTTAAGAGTTAATATACATATTATTTTAAATGAAAAGAGTAAATTATTTTATATGAATCATTAGATTCAAGAAGGTAAAGAAATTTAAATAAAATTAATAATAACAAAAATAATGATGTGATATACTTAAAAATCTTAAAAATTCAATCCTTATGTATTAAGTTACACAACAAAAAATAATATTGGATCAGCACTTTATGCATAGTATTGAATGCCCGTGCGGAAACAGGTTGTGCTTGTTTTGAGGAATTTTTGGTGATGATGAAGAGAGTGTTTTTGACTTCTTGATACATGATTTTGTTTAGGATTTCAATTTTTTTTCGTGTGCTTGCACTCTAAGCGTATTATACTTTAAATTGCAAATATATATTTTTATGCATTCATTTTTTTAATAAAATACGTCTCTTATGTTATCACTTCAGGCAACAGTTTTTGGAGATAGTTATAGATATGGTAAATTATTCAAAATTTCTACTCCGATGATTATAACTGCATATAATTAGTCCAATCAAATAATTGTAGCTATCTCATTCGAAGCATTATAGTTTTCTTTCTATTTCTGATGTGATTGTTTATGTTTCTTTAGGCTGCGGTATTATTGTTTATATATATGTTTTATTTAAGGTTCCAAATATCTTGGAATTAAACTTTTGTAATAATTTAACAATTGAGAAATAGGGGGCTGCCAGCTTCACTTGAACTGCTTGTGATTGATAGAAATCAAGTACTCCTCTTAATGCATGCCTTAACTCAGTAATTTGGGTTTGACGGCTATCCAAACTGGAATATTAGTAATTTTTCAGCAATTTTATATTGATTTTCGTTTCTTTCTAATCATGTATTTGGACTAATGAGGGAAATTCATCAACTGTAAGAAAGCGATCTGATTGACTCAATATGCAAGTAAAGCATCTTCCGGTTTTAATTTGAATGATTTATGGATTATCATGTTAGTATTAAAAATCCAAATGTAAAATAATAGCCACAATGGTTTCCGTTATATGGGATACCACCTCTTTTAGTAAAAAGAGTTTGTAAAAACTCGACAATCATTGTTGGCATTATTGTATAATTGATGAGGTTTTTATAGTCCATTAATGGCTAGTTAGATATCCCTATATTATCTCTTCCACTTATGAAGCGCTAATCGGAAATGTAATTAGCAAATTTCATCAGTCATTCGAGGAAAAATTTGTCTACAAGCATTGAACTACCTCAATAGTAGGACAGTACTGCAGCGTGCAAGAGAAGTTTGGTGTTGGTTTTGACTTTTGAGAGAAGGGATGAGAGAGAGATCCAATTTGTTGTATTTATATGGATGATATGAATATATTGTAGGGATTCGGAATGTCCAAATCCTATTAATGCTCAAGTTGCGGAAAGACCGTAGAATAAAATTTTTACTTACTTAAGTTTGGGATTAAAGTATGTCGGATAATAACCGAGAGATACAGACATTTAATCCTTTACAAAAGACGGTAAAATATTATTTTATTTCTAACTTAAGTTTAGGGTTAAAGTGATATGTCGGATGATTACCGAGAGATACACACCTCTTTAAACCTTTATTGATCTACTCCATGATTGATTTCTAAAATATTAATCTACTTAACAATTAATTAGATTAATGTAAGATGTTATACCTCGCTTTCAAATTTCAATTGGAATGAAAATCGGCTTATCTCGGAGCACCAAACGTCTGATGCCTCTGTAGGTTATCCACCAGGACTGATCAGAGAGCGGCTTATTTCTTTTGCCAGAAATACCGTAAACCGCGGTTTCTCGCAAAAATACTATTCACCCGAGAAAAAGACGAAATAGTACTATTCACAACTCGCAGTAATTCTGTTTCACAAATGTGCAGAAATACCGTAACTTTCGTAAAAACACTATTCACCGATCCTGTGAATTCTGAAACAACCGTATACCGAGAGAGAGAAAGTAGAACTAATTTGGTGTAACTTTCTCTCTCACCCTACCCCTCTATTTATAGAAAAAGTGGAATTGCCAAATTACCAAAATGCCCTCATAAATAGTAGGGAGGTTCCAAAGTGAAGAGACCAAAATACCCTTAAATTTCATTCAATTTACCAAAATGCCATTGGGTTTTTGCCAAATTACCGAAATACCCTTGGGCTTTTGGCCAAATTACCAAAATACCCTTGGAGGTCGGCATGGGCTTTTCATGGGCCTTTTTGGGCTTTTTCAATTTTTGGCCTTTTTGGGCTTTTCTGATTTTGGGCTTTTAATTATTAATTAAGGCTTTAATTATAAATGGGCTTTGGCCCATAATTCAAATCCATAATTAACATTTAAAATCCAAATCAAATATATATAATTGTCATGTACAATTATATTTTTCTCGGTTGTTGTTTCGGCGAATTTATACGACGTGTCCAACACGTTATAAATTCAATCTGATTTTTGCTTCTTGTCATCTCTATGACAAATATAATTATATCATATATAATTAATTATAACCATCTTATTATTAATTATAAATAATTTATAATTAATCAATAAGATTCTCCAATTAACTCCTATACGGTGTGACCCGACATGATCCGTGTTATGTTGGTAAATAGAGTTAAAACCGTTTTAACTTCTATAATCATAGGAGGCATCTGACAGAATGCACTATGACCATCAAATTACACAGATGATGATGTACTGTACAATATCATGATCCAACAAACTATTTACTTGTATTTAATTCTTTTGTCTTATAGCTATCAGATCAGTTTCAAGATAGGTATGTGTCATCCTTGCAAACTTGATCTTTTCTTGATCCTGAGTAAATTATCAAATATAATTATTCTTGTAATTATACTGCTAGCAGATAATCTTACTCTATCAAGGGGCCCAATGATGCTATAACTCGTATAGAAATACGAGGGACAATAGTACTTTTGACAAACCATCTCTTCCTCCGCATAAGTTATGTATACCGAAGAGCTACCTTTGTAGCCACCTTTTACGGATAACGTTTGGTAGAAATCACACACATACATATCTTATGTAGGAAAGATGAATACCTCATACTTTAGAATTTAACACTGAACAAAAACATTAATGACACGAACACAATTCCATTTAAAGTTTCATTCGGAGTCTTTCAAATACGATGTTCCTAGAACATCTATCTATGTGATTAAAATGACAACTATTTGTCTATGGTCTGTAAAATTTGATCATCATTTAATCCACATACTAACCTGATAGCGATTAATTAGTGTTCATGCTAATTATCTTGGTTAGTGACTTTTAAGAGTATATTTTATATTATGAAGTTTCACAATTCCAGTCATGAACTCGGAATGATTCATAAATTCAATAATACTCAAGGAAACAAAATATCATTTAAATATCCAATTCATAAACAAAGTTTTATATAAAAAATTTATCGTATTATTGACTTCAAGATTATTAACAACTAACATATATAACCAGCTTGCTGTGCATATAAAGAACGTCACACATAGAAAGTCATTTTAGAAGGCAAAACAGTTCTATTGAAACAATATTTTTGTTGCTATATGGGAGCTCGGATGGCGCTGCCAAGAGCTGCAACGAATCCAGATGGAACCTGCAGTATCTCCATCAGTTTTCACCAAATTTTACTAAAGGAGCTATGATTAAAGTATTTTTGTAAGACATGAGTCTTCCTTCGCAAATGCATAATTAAGCTGTCATGCTTTCAGAAAGGAAATTTGGAGAACATCCAGAAAGAGTAACTTACTTGAAGATTAGTGTTTCTATGTTATAGATAATTACTCTTTTGCCCTTTCTGGAAAAGTTATGTGCTATACAAAATTATCTTGAAGAGTAATGTTTCTTTTTAGAAGAGTACACCTTTGTACCAGAAAATACTAGTAAAGCAATGTAGTATTATTCTCGTATTGTTCTTCACTTCTTAAAAGCTGAACATATAATTATTCAAAGTTATAAATTGACTATGAGATCTTTTGAAGGGATTTTTGGTCTTAAAATTAATTTTTCTAAATCTGATTTAATTATTTTAACCATTGAGCACTAGTTCAGTTTATAGTAACTGAAGCTGATTTGAAAATTAGGAGAATTACATAAAATTAAAAAGTCAATTCTCCATTGTTTAATCTTTCAGGAATAAAAAATCATCTCTATACCTCGAAAAAGATCAAAATAACATATCAATGCGTGATCCTTTCGTACAATAAGTTGGGAGATAGGAAAAAGTAAACAAAACACAGGTCATCAGGTAATATAAGAAACTTTCATATGGAGAATCAAATTCACAAAAGATCCTGAATTATTATTCTGCAAAAAAGCTCATGGCTTGCTGAACATTAGTGAAGTTACCCAAAGAAAAAAAAGGAACTGCAAGAGAGCAGTTTACATTAAAAAACCCAAAAAAGATGTCAGATAGAGCAGCTTCTATAGATCTTGGGGATTCAAGGAGTGGATATTGTTGAAGTCGTAGGCATTAATGTCTGCAGACAATTGCTTCACAGATTCTGGTGCCTTGATATCTTCAGACAAGTGCTCCATAACGTCTGGAATCCCTTTGCCTTCAAATAAGTGGTCCATAGCGCCTGGAACCTCATTGTCTTCAAACAAATGCTCCAAGCTGCCTGCTGCATCAATGTCTTCAAGATAGTGGTCCAAAGCGTCTGGTACATCGATGTTTTTCAAAAAATCCTTCCAAACATTGATGTCTTCAGGCAAATGCTCCATGGCATATGGTGCAGTTTCCGTAGGAATTGCGCCAACATCATCATCATTGGGTGACCTATCACAGTACAAATTTAGAAATATAATTATTAGTTGCCACCAAAAGTATTTATGCATATCATATTGTGTATAGATTGTTTGCAATATTATAATGAACTGCAATTAGATTAAATTATATACATTAGATGAGCTGCACACAGGTCTTCTTCATCGAAATTAGTATTACGTTTCTCTAAGTGTGGCTGGAGTAATGTTCCCTGTTGGTTCACAAAGGATGAAGCGGTACATTCCTGCTGGAAAGGAGCAATGGAAGTGCATTGTTCTGGTTGACGAGGAGCAATGTTACAATATTCATGTTGGAGAGGAGCAACGGTGTATTTGTGGTCGGGAACATGAGTGGAATAATATTCCTGTCGTTGAGGAACATGAGTGGTATAATATTCTTCTTGAGGAGCAGTGGTACAAAATTCCTGTTGTTGAGGAGCAGTGATATAATATTCATGTTGTTGAGGAGCAGTGTTATAATATTCCTGTTGTTGAGGAGCAGTGTTATAATATCTCTCCTGGGGAACACAGGTGGCATAAAATTCCTGTTGTTGAGGAGCAGCGGCAGAATATTTCTGTTGGAGAGTAGCCGCGGTACAATCCCACTGGGAAGGCGCAGTTGTACTTTCCAGGAATAGTTTTTTCTAACATGCAACACAGCAAACAAAGTTCCAATTAGATCCAAATTTTTTGCTGAATTTGCAGTGTATTTAAACAGAAATATAGTTGGACGAATTTCATCCATTCATGATCATACTGAAATAAATACAAAGGCATGGTTGATGAACTGTTCTTCCTTTTTTCAAATAGAGCAAAAGAGTAACTTACCTTCCTCTCTTTCACTTGAGCGAGGACCATATGGATCGTATTTTGACGCCTTGCGGAGGACAGTTTGGTTCCTAAAGCATCATGACCTTCATAAAAGTGGCTTATACATATATTTCAAATGGACGAAGTTAGTGATGTGACAGTTATAGAATCCATCGAAAAGAAGTTTGTGTAATAATGTAATTTTTAAACCTTAAATTTTGCAGCAATATTTGCCGCTTGTGCTCCAGCCCAGCTATTGCCATTTGAAGTTCCTAGTTGTTGAAATTTGTGAACACGTATCCTTTCAGAAATTATGAAATGATGCACAGAGTGCATTTTCTTTTATTTTTTTAAATTCTGTTAGTATATTAATTAGAACCATCCTTCTTGAATATGTTAGTAGTACATATATTTGTACCATCTTTTTAATCTTAACATGCAAGTAGCAACTATGTACTTATGCCCACTGCTTATTATAATTAATTAAAATTAGAAGTGAAAGAGATTTGTACCTCTATCTTTGTGTTAGCAACATTGGGACTAGAACTAGAACGAAACACATCGTTTAGCAAAAAAAAAAAAAAAAAAAAAAGGACAAACTAGTTAGTGAAATGGAAACAACAAATAATAGTAGTTAACAAAGACTCCACATTACTATAGGAAATTGAATTTGCCGTATTCCTGGTTCACCAGCATCAAATGACATATATGTTTACCTAGATGCTGCTTCTTGTTGCAGTGCAGTATCTTCACCGAGTTTAAGACTTTCAAGGGTCTCCAATAGTTGCTGCAAAATGGTATGATAAACCATTATACTGTTAGAAGGAACCAAAGCTTATGTAAGTTGCTTCATCACAAATTAATGATAAAAAGAAAGTAAAAGACTTTCGTACCCCCTGATTCTCTATCTGCATTCTGCCAATGTAGAACAAACATATATAAATCCCATTAGTTTCAACCATATATATATATATGTAAGAAAAAAATATGATACGAAAAATAATCCTAAAATATTTATGAAAATTGTTTTATCAAACACAAGTACCCTCTTTTCTCTTGAGGAAGGTTTATGTAATTGGCAATGACATCCTCTACCCTGTAAATTAGTTACAAAGAAAAGGGACGCGTTAAAACTGAAGAATTATATATAGGTCATATAAAAACATAAAAGAATTCAAGAAGCAAAAGAATATTTATTTTGCACTTTGAAGGAACATAAGATTATATACACTACATAACGTACACAGGAACGGAACCATAGTTATACACCCGCACAAATACACAAAAATAAGAAAAATATACATTAATTCTAACAGAAGTAAAATTTCAAAAGAAGAATTGAAACCTTGAGTTCATATAAAACATAAAAGAATTCAAGAAGCAAAAGAATATTTATTTTGCACTTTGAAGGAACATAAGATTATATACACTACATAACGTACACAGGAACAAAGCCATAGTTATATATCCGCATAAATACACAAAAATAAGAAAAATGTACATTAATTATAACAGAAGTAAAATTTCAAAAGAAGAATTGAAACCTTGAGTTCATATAAAACATAAAAGAATTCAAGAAGTAAAAGAATATTTGTTTTGCACTTTGAAAGAACATAAGATTATATACACTACATAACGTGCACAGGAAGAGAGCCATAGTTATACACCCGCACAAATACACAAAAATAAGAAAAATATGTATTAATTCTAACTGAAGTAAAATTTGAAAAGAAAATTGAAACCTTGAGTTCATAGAGAAGGGAATGAGTTTTCCAGAGGGGTCGAGTACGAGAAGAGCCACGTTGACCCGGCATAAGACTCCTAATTCATACGCTTTTTTTACCAGACCGAGGCATCTCTTCCTGAAAGTTGAGCGCAGGGCTGTCTGATCTTCAATTTTTGTGAGTCGGGTCTTTTCTTTGCCCATTATTAATTTCTGAGATCTGAGTGAGAAGGCGGAGTCAGAGCAGAGATTGGGGTCAGATACGGAAAGAGAAATTAAAGTGCAAAAGGTTTGATCGAAACATAGAATGAGGAGTGGTTAAATACAATCCCTTGAACCCTTAAAAATGGAAGTCCCCAAATTAAACCGGGGAGATTAAAATTGTTTTCAAAATTAGACCACCGACTTTTTGTTCTTTGGATGAATTCATTCATTTCTTTTTCCTAATACAAATATAAACCGTCCCATCCGGTCAAAAATAGAATCTCCAAATTTAACAAATCCTATATAGAAAAAGACGTTAGATTTTTAAACTTTTATTAGTTGTACTACATTATTCATGTTTTCTACATTTTATTTCTCTCTTCATTTATTTATTTTCATATCTATATATATTTATACTAAATTATAAAGATTATATGTATTTAGGGATGGCTATGAGCCGAATAGGGTCTGGTTTATGTCAAACTTGAGCCCGGTCAGTCTTTCAAAATCCTCATCCTAGCTTACTCAGTCCGCAACTCCGGGTCTAAAATTGATGACGCGGTCCGCCCATGATGTTTCAAGGGCCTCCCCGTTCGTACCCGCCCAGATCCGACCTAGAGGATGATTATTATATTTAAACTAAAATATTATTAATATTAGTTAATTTGACGATTTCCTTAGTTATGGTAATTAAAATATATCAATATTTTCGTAGCATAAGTATATATATATATTATCCTTCTAATAATTATTTTAAAGAAAATATATTTATTCATAAAAGCATATCATAACTAAATGTTTAATACAATTTAAGTGATATTAATATTATATTAAGATTGTACATAATTTTCAGAATATATTGATATATAATATGTATAAATATAAATAAAATAAATTATATATATATAGAGAGAGAGAAAGTTTATCTAGAATGCTTCCGTTAGCATTTCAACCGAAATACTAACGTGTCAAATTTTAAATTTTATGCTCAAAATCTTAATTTAAGTAGGTCAATAAAATTTTTATATCATAATCTTGTAGAATATAAATTTTCATCATGTTTGAAGTTAGTGTACTATTCTTAATGATTTTTGAAAGATAACCCTGAACTAATAGACACTACAGGAGAGCGTCGCACTAACATCTGACAGATCAGATGCAATAAACACTATTTACATCAGTAGGCTTATGCTAAAAATCTTTAGCATTCGAAAGCTGATGCAAAGCGCAGATGTAAATATGCTTGATGGTGATAATCAATTGCATTCGATTTTTTATTTGCATCAGCATTTTATTACATCAAAAAAGACAGATGCAAAATTTACTATCATTTTCATTTGTTCTCTGAAGCAAATATTAGTTTTTTACAGGCATATTACTGATGAAACTATGTGCATTAGCATCCGCTTTTCTAAATCTAATGTGTTTGATACCTAATTGTTGATGTAATTATTGATATTAGCATCTATTAATATGGTGATAATTTATCAACATTCATATCACGATTTAAACCCCACAGATCTAATGTCATTCATATACCAAGATTTTTCAAAATATTCACACAAACATTTAACATTAGTACTAACATTCATAAATTCATCGTAACATCCCAAAATTTCCCAAAATATTACACCCCATAACCAAAATTCTCCAAAATAAACTCAAACAACTCCTAATTAAATGACAATTTTCAACTTCTCACAATCTCATAAAATCAGAAATAAAATAACATGTCAAATCACAAACAATTTCAAATGATGAAACTCAAACAATTTGTACTCCTCTCATCCTACAATTTAAGCATACACCAATATTAATAACAGATCGCTGAACAAATGCACAATGGCTAATTATAAAGAGCAGTAATTTTAAGGGATAAATTACTTTACCGAATCCTAGTCTGAACAAATACACCAAATCCTCATATAAGCCTCTAACATCTTTTATTTGCTGTTAAATGCACAAACATAAAGAGAATCAGAGAAGTTAATGTTTTTTATTAATGTCTATGGCTAAAATTATAAAATAGCACACAAAAGTTAATCAGATATTGTATTTGTTTATACAACATGTATTAACAACACTAACCTAATTAACATATATGGAGCATCAAGTCAGGAAGTGTTGACTATTAGGAAGTATTAGACAATTTCCAGATTAACATCACTAACCTAATTAATAGCGGACGTCAAAGAAGCATTGCTTGTTTATAAATAATGTTAATGATTTTGAAAATTACAAGATACAACACAAATTTAAGTCGAGCCATGATGTCTTAACTAGATTTGTTGACGTGCAGAAACAAATTTGGACTAGTTGGACTATTTTCATGAAAAAAAAGAATGGTACTGCTGCTGGGCCCTGCTGGTATTTAGAAATTAGATTCAACGGGCAGAAATAACAGAAGATAATATCATAATACCTCATCAATACGTCCTTCCTCAAATTCAGCTCATGCAGTTGGATGCTTGATTTCTAGCAATTCCTTCATGGACATTCTGCCAAACCGTAGAAAATAAAAGAAAAACAAAACTACAAGCTCAGTATCTTGCTGTCAGTGTTTATTTTTGTACAAGTAAAAATCTCAATAAACACTCAAAATCCCCAATTGACGGAGAGAAGAGTTAATAGAAAAAAAAATAAAATCAAAGAAAGCGGGGATATGGTGATAGAATGGGTCCTGCACGATCGTGTCCATCACGTCAAAGAGGAGAACTGATAGCCTCCTTTGCTGAGACCTGGAGAGAGGGCTTTTGGAACTAGAGGCGGCCATTATAACAAAGGGTCGCGAGGTGCGATTGGAGAGAGACAAGAGGAAAGGCACCGAAGTAGTGAGAAACTGAGATGTGAGATCGTCAGAGGAATTTAGAGTTGAGGAGTGAGGAGAAGTGGCGATCGGGTTGAGGAGTGAGGAGTGAGGAGAAGAGTTGAGAGAGAGCGGCGGGGAGAAGGATTTAGGGTTAGGTTTGGGTCTGTTTGCGAGTCGCGGAGAAAAATATGAATTATATACTTTGATATCGAGTATTATTATATACTTTAAAAAAGTTTAATTTCTAAAAATCATTAAGTATAGTAAACTAATTTCAAATACGATGAAAATTAGTAAACAAGGGTATTTCATGCTTTCAAGTTTCAATAAACCCCAACCATCTTTTGGCTGTTCTGTGAAAACGACTGCCAATCTATTGAAACATCTGTTATGCCTATGATGGTGCTTTATGGTCTGAGTCTGAGATGTTTTTATTCTACTGACTGGGTGTTGCTTTAGTTGAGCTGGGATGGGTACACAAATTTCATTTAAAGAAACAGGTAGCATAAGCCACTTATTCAAACAATGAAGAAGGCATACTGAAAGCAAGTTTTTGTGAAATTGACCATACATACCAAACATATATATATTAGTTTTGCCTGATTTATCGAACTCATGATTGGTAGGGAGAATTAAGTAGAGCTGTAGAGAGACTAGTTCCAAATTTCATTGCATATACCCATGCCCTGCAAATTAATGACTAATCTAGTTATTTGGTGTTTGTCCATGTATCTAGAAGAAAATATCACCAATAGTAGCAGCTCAGGATGTGCGTTGAACTTTTTTTTTATATGTGAACTGAAAAATTAGTTAATTTGTTTTATTTCTTACTTCTTTCTTTATTGGTTTAACTTAGATGGAACGACTAACTTTGCCCATGGTTATCCAAGCTTCTCGGTTTCAATTGGAGTGCTTTATCGTGGCAAGCCTGCAGCTGCCACAGTGGTAATTGTTACTTCATTAATTAATTTTTCAATATTCTACTTTGCCATTAACCTTCAAAAATGAAAATAGTTTATTGTTTCACACTTGTTGGAGTAAGCATATAAAAGGGGAAAAGAGTAACAATATTGCTTTATCTATCAGTTTCATTCAGAAGTTCTTTAATATACGCTATTGATTTTTAAATGGCCTAAAAATAATACAATGAAGTTTTTCTTTCTCACTGTAGGGATATCTTTTGGGCTTTGCTCTCTTCCATTGTTTAGAGCAGCAGTGGTGTTTAATCAATTTTCTCTTTAAATGACAGATTAGAACAGAACCTTAAATAAATGTGAGTTAGAGGAGAAAGATAGCAGAGGAACTTGACTAGGAAAAAATCATTTTAATGGCCCTATATGAGATTTAAAGCTTAAAAGTATGTTGGATCACTCAATTAATCACAAAAGCAGTCAATATTAATATTGGTCCAACATGCACCTAGAGGCTATGTTATATTGATGTTTCCTATCAGGACTGCAAATCATGCATGCTTTTGCAATACCAGTAGACGGTGTCTTGCAAGAAGCTATTTTTACCAGTTCCAATTGAATTTTTAATAGGTTGCATCTGCAGGAAATTACCTCAATAAACATGTAAGACTGTAAAAAAAATGCACATTTTATTTTCTATGCAACTATATTTTAATAAGCCCATTGCTTATATTGAGATAAATGTAGTTGAAACATATTATTTTGTTCTAGTGCTGGCATTCTTGCTCTTATCTGAGTTATGTCTTTTCCCGTTGACCATATAATACAAGATTGTCCAATGATAAAGTTTTTTATTAAGTTAAAACAAGAGGGACCAAGAAGCAATTTGATGATCTTTTGGTTGAGGTCAGTTTTTAGTTGTGAGGGTTCAATGCTAATTCAAATTGCTGAATAGTATCAGCTGCAAATGTTAAAGGTCGAAGGTTTAAGTGGATATAGACATATAGTTAATAGAAGAACTGTTTAATTTGCATAAGACACCAGCAAATTGGTTGTCAAGGAATAACATCTCCTTTTTTTTTTTTTTTTTTTTTTCATGTTAGTGAAACTGACCAGGTACTTCCTAGCTCATAATTATTGTTTTTCTTCTACATTTTAGGGGGGGGGGGGGGGGCAGGTGGAGGGACCTACTGTAATGGACAGAAGGTTCATGTTAGTGAAACTGACCAGGTACTTCCTAGCTCATAATTTTTGTTTTTCTTCTACATTTTAGAGTGTACAGAAGATTATAACATATTTGCAGGGTTAAAATTGGAACCTCCCTTCTTTTCCCTTCAGGAATTACAATTTCTCATGAGTTGTGATGCCTATTTTCGTATGATTGAAAATTACATATTAGAGTTGACTTTTCTAGATAGAGCGGTCTCTTCTGGTAACTGGGTTTGGATATGAGCATGATGACGCTTGGTCAACCAACATCGAGCTTTTCAAGCATTTTACCGATGTCAGCAGGGTAAGTTCATTCTATCTAATCATTAATTATATAAAGGTGATATGATCCTGACTATGATGCAATCTAATCAGTTAGCACCCTAATGGACAAAGGTCACAAAACTTATTGCTTAGCACCTGAAAGTCTTAGTTCGATCATTGACATGTTGCTTAATTAGAAAGTAGACCTTTGTTTGATACCGGGGGGGGGGGGGGTACCTGAATTTGCATACTCTGTTACTTTCTGAAGGTAGGCCACTGGGGATTTTGGTGGTGGATGTTTTTTATTTATTATTATTATTATTTTTTTTTTTTTGGGGGGGGGTGATATTGTGGGTATCTGACCTAGCCTCTTGACATCTCTAGAGAAACACTCTTAGAAAGATCAGTTGTGACACAGGGCGTCAGACGGCTTGGTTCAGCTGCAGCAGATATGTCTCATGTTGCACTAGGCATAGTGGAAGCGTCTTGGAAGTACCGGCTCAAGCCTTGGGACATGGCAGCTGGTGTCCTGGTCCCAATTGTTTTTCTCAAACATTTTTGACTTTTTATTTATTGATAGTAACTTTTAGGGAAATTGGCAAAAGGATCTTTCTTATGAAGAATTTGACTGCAAAGCCTCACTGTAATATGATAAAAAAAGGCTTGCTTCTGGCTGAGACAAAAAATTATCCCTTTTTTGCTGCTTTTATACTCTGCTCCTTTTATTATAGAACAATAATAGAAGGATTACTGTCATGAAATTATGAAGTAATCTTAATTAAAGAAACATGAATTTGATTCAGTTAAAATGGCTTAGCTTTCTGTTTATAAAATTTCACAATGGTTTCATTTTTCAAGATCTTCTTCTTTAATTTGGAAAGAAAGCACCTAAAGATCAGAGTTAGAAGTTTTGAATTTTATTTTCTCCAGCAAGTAGCAGGCTCCTTTGTGGATAATGAGAAATGAGAGCTCTCGCAATTTCTGATCACATAAGATTATAGCTATAAACTATGAGAAGTTTTCCTTCTCTTTTCAGTTTCTGATAGTTACCTCTTTCACGTCACTTCATCTTATACTCTTGTGTATAAACAGATAGTAGAAGAAGCTGGTGGGGTTGTTTCAAGAATGGATGGCGGAGATTTTACTGTGTTTGATCGATCGGTTTTGGTGTCTAATGGACATACACATCAAAAGGTTTGACTAGGACTATACACTTTATAGCTATTACAATGTATGAATTACTGCTCAATGACCATCACTAGGAAATAGAATCAGAGTGTACTGTGGTCTAACACTGTAATTCAAGCTTAGACTTCTGGTTTAGATATTATCTTCGAAATGGGCATGGTCTCTGACATGATGCCAAATTACACAGTGTTTGTACTGCAGATGTCATCAAACGACAAGAGTTTTGAAAAGTCCCATTTGTGAGATAAATCTCATCTCAATGTGTCACAAAGGAGCCACAGACTGATAAATTATTCAGCCTTATAAGGAAAAGCTTCAAGTATCCATAGCTCCTTTCCGTTCTTAGAGGCATATTGGTGTTACTGTGTTAGTAGTGAGCTGATTGGATTTATTTGAAGCTGCAGTATGGTAGTTTTGGTGTTGTTTTAGGAGACAATACCTGTATCCAGAACTCTTCTTCCTTCAACCATCCATAGCTCATTTTGATCCATCTTGTTTCCTTTTTCCCCCCTTTTGTACAATGTTGTAGCTTCTTGAGAAGATTGGCCCAGCTACGGAAGAACTAATGAAGAAAGGGATTGATTTCTCGTTGTGGTTTAAGCCTGATAAATATGCCACTGATTTCTGATTTGCCCCTGGATCATTTTCTCTTATAAGAACAAGCAATATGTAGTCCTCAGATGTGTTTTGGAAAAAAGAATAAGCATGTTGATGCTGTCAATAAACTTGTACTTGAATAGTGAGGATATTTGAAAAAAAAATATATTTGTTTTCACTTAGACCGAGTTATTATTCTTCATTTTGTAAAGTTTGTATGCTAATAAAGCAGGAAGCTGAGATATTGTGTACTACGTCTTAAAATTGGAACTTTATTGTGTACTAGTGTTGTAACAAAATCCGGACGGGTTAGATTCGACCCGTCGAACCCGTGGCCGCGACCCGACCTGTCCTGATCCGTGACCCAACCCGTCAAACCATTATACTGTTAGAAGGAACCAAAACTTATGTAAGTTGCTTCATCACAAATTAATGATAAAAAGAAAAGAAAAGATAGTATATTATAAATTTTAATACTATTATTTATTTACAATAAATAATAGTATATTATAAATTTTAAAAATATTAAAATTCATAATATTTATCTAATTACAATGAATGAAGAATAAAATTAATTGTTTATGATATATATTAAATAATATATTATATATCTAGTATTTAGATATGGATAATTAAAATTGAAAATTATATTGGTACCATTTTTCCTAATCATATGTAAATTGCTGGATATGAATTGGATACCGTCAATATTATGTGTGTAAGTTTGACCCTAGTTTTTGGAATTCAAAAATACGATTTAACTTTTTGTGTTTTTAATGCTATATAAGGGTAGTTTTGTCATTAGAAATAATTTAATTTGTCCGGAAAAAAAAATGAACTGTGCTCAAAGCACCACCCCCTAAATGAGTGGACTTCACAATGAGATAGGAGATTGTACACGTCGACACATTCTTTTCTGTCTCTGATTTACTTTAAGATTTGTGCCTTTTTATATGTTCCGATTTTATTTTACAATATACAATAACTCTATGATAAAACTATGTAATAAACAGAAAAATAGGTTTTAACAAGATTGATGACTTGTTGCACAATCATAATAAGTAAAGAAACCACAGAATATAATTGTTTGAATCATCATTTTGGTATTTTTCATATTGTAATTTTAAATCAGTTATATTTGCATTCCTCATGCTAAAAATTACGAACACTAAAGATGTAATTCGGGTTTCGCCCCGATAATATATTTTTTTAAATAAATAATTTGCAATATAAAATTTTAAATATATTTAATAAATTATCACATTAAAGAAAAATTTTAGCTACAGTGTTTTCAAATACTAAATAATAATGATAATTGCAACAATAATTATTATTATAATAACAAATAATATAATTAAATACATAATCTATAAAGGATCATATAAAAAAGTTAAATTATTTTAAGAGTTAATATACATATTATTTTAAATGAAAAAAGTAAATTATTTTATATGAATCATTAGATTCAAGAAGGTAAAGAAATTTAAATAAAATTGAATGCCCGTGCGGAAACAGGTTGTGCTTGTTTTGAGGAATTTTTGGTGATGATGAAGAGAGTGTTTTTGACTTCTTGATACATGATTTTGTTTAGGATTTTAATTTCTTTTCGTGTGCTTGCACTCTAAGCGTATTATACTTTAAATTGCAAATATATATTTTTATGCATTCATTTTTTTAATAAAATACGTCTCTTATGTTATCACTTCAGGCAACAGTTTTTTGGAGATAGTTATAGATTTGGAGATAGTTATAGATTTTTTTAATAAATTTGGAGATTCTATTTTTGACCGGATGGGACGGTTTATATTTGTATTAGGAAAAAGAAATGAATGAATTCATCCAAAGAACAAAAAGTCGGTGGTCTAATTTGGAAAACAATTTTAATCTCCCCGGTTTAATTTGGGGACTTCCATTTTTAAGGGTTCAAGGGATTGTATTTAACCACTCCTCATTCTATGTTTCGATCAAACCTTTTGCACTTTAATTTCTCTTTCCGTATCTGACCCCAATCTCTGCTCTGACTCCGCCTTCTCACTCAGATCTCAGAAATTAATAATGGGCAAAGAAAAGACCCGACTCACAAAAATTGAAGATCAGACAGCCCTGCGCTCAACTTTCAGGAAGAGATGCCTCGGTCTGGTAAAAAAAGCGTATGAATTAGGAGTCTTATGCCGGGTCAACGTGGCTCTTCTCGTACTCGACCCCTCTGGAAAACTCATTCCCTTCTCTATGAACTCAAGGTTTCAATTTTCTTTTCAAATTTTACTTCAGTTAGAATTAATACATATTTTTCTTATTTTTGTGTATTTGTGCGGGTGTATAACTATGGCTCTCTTCCTGTGCACGTTATGTAGTGTATATAATCTTATGTTCTTTCAAAGTGCAAAACAAATATTCTTTTACTTCTTGAATTCTTTTATGTTTTATATGAACTCAAGGTTTCAATTCTTCTTTTGAAATTTTACTTCATTTATAATTAATGTACATTTTCTTATTTTTGTGTATTTATGCGGATATATAACTATGGCTCTGTTCTGTGTACGTTATGTAGTGTATATAATCTTATGTTCCTTCAAAGTGCAAAATAAATATTCTTTTGCTTCTTGAATTCTTTTATGTTTTATATGAACTCAAGGTTTCAATTCTTCTTTTGAAATTTTACTTCAGTTAGAATTAATGTACATTTTTCTTATTTTTGTGTATTTGTGCGGGTGTATAACTATGGTTCCGTTCTTGTGTACGTTATGTAGTATATATAATCTTATGTTCCTTCAAAGTGCAAAATAAATATTCTTTTGCTTCTTGAATTCTTTTATGTTTTTATATGACGTATATATAATTCTTCAGTTTTAACGCATCCCTTTTCTTTGTAACTAATTTACAGGGTAGAGGATGTCATTGTCAATTACATAAACCTTCCTCAAGAGAAAAGAGGGTACTTGTGTTTGATAAAACAATTTTCATAAACATTTTAGGATTATTTTTCGTATCATATTTTTTTCTTACATATATATATATGGTTGAAACTAATGGGATTTATATATGTTTGTTCTACATTGGCAGAATGCAGATAGAGAATCAGGGGGTACGAAAGTTTTTTACTTTCTTTTTATCATTAATTTGTGATGAAGCAACTTACATAAGCTTTGGTTCCTTCTAACAGTATAATGATTTATCATACCATTTTGCAGCAACTATTGGAGGCCCTTGAAAGTCTTAAACTCGGTGAAGATACTGCACTGCAACAAGAAGCAGCATTCAGGTAAACATATATGTCATTTGATGCTGGTGAACCAGGAATCCGGCAAATTCAATTTCCTATAGTAATGTGGAGTCTTTGTTAACTACTATTATTTGTTTTTTTCCATTTCACTAACTAGTTTGTCCTTTTTTTTCTTTTTTTTTTGCTAAACGATGTGTTTCGTTCTAGTTCTCGTTCTAGTCCCAATGTTGATAACACAAAGATAGAGGTACAAATCTCTTTCACTTCTAATTTTAATTAATTATAATAAGCAGTGGGCATAAGTACATAGTTGCTATTTGCATGTTAAGATTAAAAAGATGGTACAAATATATGTACTACTAACAGATTCAAGAAGGATGGTTCTAATTAATATACTAACAGAATTTAAAAAAATAAAAGAAAATGCACTATGTGCATCATTTCATAATTTCTAAAAGGATACGTGTTCACAAATTTCAACAACTAGGAACTTCAAATGGCAATAGCTGGGCTGGAGCACAAGCGGCAAATATTGCTGCAGAATTTAAGGTATAAAAATTACATTATTACACAAACTTATTTTCGATGGATTCTATAACTGTCACATCACTAACTTCGTCCATTTGAAATATATGTATAAGCCACTTTTATGAAGGCCATGATGCTTTAGGAAGCAAACTGTCCTCCGCAAAGCGTCAAAATACGATCCATATGGTACTCGCTCAAGTGAAAGAGAGGAAGGTAAATTACTCTTTTGCTCTATTTGAAAAAAGGAAGAATAGTGCATCAACCATGCCTTTGTATTTGTTTCAGTATAGTCATGAATGGATGAAATTCGTCCAACTATGTTTCTGTTTGAATACACTGCAAATTCTTTCAGCAAAAAATTTGGATCTAATTGAAACATTGTTTGTTGTGTTGCATGTTAGAAAAAACTATTCCTAGAAAGTACAACTGCGCCTTCCCAGTGGGATTGCACCGCGGCTACTCTCCAACAGAAATATTCTGCCACTGCTCCTCAACAACAGGAATTTTATGCCACCTGTGTTCCCCAGGAGAGATATTATAATACTGCTCCTCAACAACAGGAATATTATAACACTGCTCCTCAACAACAGGAATATTATATCACTGCTCCTCAACAACAAGAATATTATATCATTGCTCCTCAACAACAGGAATTTTGTACCACTGCTCCTCAAGAAGAATATTATACCACTCATGTTCCTCAACGACAGGAATATTATTCCACTCATGTTCCCGACCACAAATACGCCGTTGCTCCTCTCCAACATGAATATTGTAACATTGCTCATCGTCAACCCGAACAATGCTCTTCCATTGCTTCTTTCCAGCAGGAATGTACCGCTTCATCCTTTGTGAACCAACATGGAACATTACTCCAGCCACACTTAGAGAAACATAATACTAATTTCGATGAAGAAGACCTGTGTGCAGCTCATCCAACGTATATAATTTAATCTAATTGCAGTTCATTATAATATTGCAAACAATCTATACACAATATGATATGCATAAATACTTTTGGTGGCAACTAATAATTATATTTCTAAATTTGTACTGTGATAGGTCTCCCAATGATGATGATGTTTGTGCAGTTCCTACGAAACTGCATCAAATGCCATAGAGCATTTGCCTGAAGACATCAATGCTTGGAAGGATTTTTTGAAAAACATCAATGCACCAGACGCTTTGGACCGCTATCTTGAAGACATTGATGCAGCAGGCAGCTTGGAGCATTTGTTTGAAGACAATGAGGTTCCAGGCGCTATGGACCACTTGTTTGAAGGCAACGGGATTCCAGGCGCTTTGGAGCACTTGTCTGAAGATATCAAGGCACCAGATGCTGTGAAGCAATTGTCTACAGACATTAATGCCTACGACTTCAACAATATCCACTCCTTGAATCCCCAAGATCTGTAGAAGCTGCTCTATCTGACATCTTTTTTGGGTTTTTTTTAATGTAAACTGCTCTGAGCTTGCAGTTTCTTTTTTTCTTTGGGTAACTTCACTAATGTTCAGCAAGCCATGAGCTTTTTTGCAGAATAATAATTCAGGATCTTTTGTGAATTTGATTCTCCATATGAAAGTTTCTTATATTACTTGATGACCTGTGCTTTGTTTACTTTTTCCTATCTCCTAACTTTTTGTATGAAAGGATCACGCATTGATATGTTATTTTGATCTTTTTGAAGGTATAGAGATGATTTTTTATTCCTGGAAGATTAAACAATGGAAAATTGACTTTTTAATTTTATATAATTCTCCTAATTTTCAATGCATAATTAAGCTGTCATGCTTTCAGAAAGAAAATTTGGAGAACATCCAGAAAGAGTAACTTACTTGAAGATTAGTGTTTCTATGTAATAGATAATTACTTTTTACCCTTTCTGGAAAAGTTATGTGCTATAGAAAATTATCTTGAAGAGTAATGTTTCTTTTTAGAAGAGTACTCCTTTGCACCAGAAAATACTGGTAAAGCAATGTAGTATTTTTCTCGTATTGTTCTTCACTTCTTAATAACTGAACATATAATTATTCAAAGTTATAAATTGACTATGAGAGCTTTTGAAGGGATCTTTGGTATTAAAATTAATTTTTCTAAATCTGATTTAATTATTTTAACCATTGAGCACTAGTTCAGTTTATAGGAAGACTCATGTCTTACAAAAATATTTTAATCATAGCTCCTTTAGTAAAATTTGGCGAAAACTGATGGAGATACTGCAGGTTCCATCTGGATTCGGTGCAGCTCTTGGCAGCGCCATCCGGGCTCCCATATAGCAACAAAAATATTGATTCAATAGAACTGTTTTGCCTTCTAAAATGACTTTCTATGTGTGACGTTCACCAAAAGTGAATAGAGGGAAATTTATCTGTGCATAAAAAGAAACTAAAAGGTACTTTATATGCATAGCAAGCTGGTTATATATTCAAATCATCCATATAAGTACAACAAATTGGACCTCTCTCTCATCCCTTCTCTCAAAAGTCAAAACCAACACCAAACTTCTCTTGCACACTACAGTACTGTTCTACTGTTGAGGTAGTTCAATGCTTGTAGACAATTTTTTCCTCGAACGACTGATGAAATTTGCTAATTATATTTCCGATTAGCCCTTCATAAGTGGAAGAGATAATATAGGGATATCTAACTAGCCATTAATGAACTATTAAAACCTCATCAATTATACAATAATGCCAACAATGATTGTCGAGTTTTTACAAACTCTTTTTACTAAAAGAGGTGGTATCCCATATAACGGAAACCATTGTGGCTATTATTTTACATTTGGATTTTTATTACTAACATGATAATCCATAAATCATTCAAATTAAAACCGGAAGATGCTTTACTTGCATATTGAGTCAATCAGATCGCTTTCTTACAGTTGATGAATTTCCCTCATTAGTCCAAATACATGATTAGAAAGAAACGAAAATCAATATAAAATTGCTGAAAAATTACTAATATTCCAGTTTGGATAGCCGTCAAACCCAAATTACTGAGTTAAGGCATGCATTAAGAGGAGTACTTGATTTCTATCAATCACAAGCAGTTCAAGTGAAGCTGGCAGCCCCCTATTTCTCAATTGTTAAATTATTACAAAAGTTTAATTCCAAGATATTTGAAACCTTAAATAAAACATATATATAAACAATAAGAGCATCTACATTCATGCCTATTGCCAAAATTTAAATTGTTTGCCACGTCATCTAATTTGACAATCTTCCAAGATGGATGGTTGAGCACTGCATCGCTGCCATTGTCAAAATGGCATTTTTGTGAATTTTTTTTCGCGCCAAACTGGCGCGCAACACATTCCATCAATTTTTTCCTGTCGCAGCAACTGTAAACAGAGTGCTGTTCCATTCAATGAAAATTGTCTATTTTTTTAATCAATCAAATAAGACAAAAGAACTGTATATTGGGTTATCTTCTGTTAATTTATTTTAATCGTGGAAGCTTTTCAATAAATGTTATGAAAATATATAAATATAAAAACAAGAATTAATATAATATGAAACTATAAAATATAGTAGAAAATGTACTAAAAGTATTAGAAAATAAACAAACAATATCTAAATGATATTGGATTAATTAATAACATTATAAAAACTAGTTCATTCATCATTCTCATCTTCTCCGAAACGACTCCAAATCTCTTCTACTAAATCTGCTTGTAGTTGATGATTCATAGATCTACTACGGACTCTCGAATGATTTCGAACATATTCTTCATAAGCAGTAAGTCTGCTACGATGAATATCAGGCATTGAAACAGTAAAATTCACTGTATCATCTGTATAATCATAGTTTCCAGCATATGAATCTCGTTCGTCTTCAACAATCATGTTGTGCATGATTACACATGCTCTCATAATTTCTCCAATTGCATCCTTGTACCATAAGCGTACAGGATTACTAATTATGGCAAATCGTGCTTTCAAAACTCCAAATGCTCTTTCAACATCTTTTCTAGCCGCCTCTTGGTGTTTTGCAAATAAATGATTTTTCGCTCCTTGAGGTAAGGGGATGGATTTGACAAAGGTTGCATAATTAGGATAAATTCCATCTGTCAAATAATATCCTAAATTATAATTGTGTCCGTTAATTGTGTAATTTACTTTTGGTGCTCTTCCCTCTAAAACCTCATGGAAAATTGGGGATCGATCCAATACATTGATATCATTCAAAGAACCTGGAAGACCAAAAAACGCATGCCATATCCATAAATCCTGTGAAGCAACAGCCTCAAGCATAATGGTTGGGCATTTATGATCACCCCTAACATATTGACCGTGCCACGCAACCGGACAATTTTTCCATTCCCAATGCATACAATCTATACTTCCTAACATACCTGGAAATCCCCGTTGTTGACCCATATGTAGTAAGCGTTCAATGTCAGCAACATTTGGCCTTCTCATGTATTCTTCCCCGAAAACATTTATAACAGCTCGTACAAATCTTTCCGTGCATTTTCTAGTTGTGCTCTCACCAATTCTCAGATATTCATCAACAGCATCCGCAGCTACACCGTATGCTAACATGCGCATCGCAGCCGTACACTTTTGCATGGTTGATAGACTCTTTCTCCCAGTACTATCTACCTTATTCTGAAAATATGAATCATGATTTTTCACACCTTCTGCGATACGAAGGAAAAGAGCCCTTCTCATTCGAAACCTACGCCGAAAGAAGTCATCTTTGTACGTCGGGTTATTAGAGAAATAGTCATTGTATAAGCGTTGATTTGCATCTTCCCGACCTCTTTCAATAAAACGTCTTCGTCGTTTGATGCCATGTGAGGAAGAGGCATCATCTTCAAATTGTTGCTTATGTAGAAGTGATTTTGTCAATGAATCGCTCATAAACCATTGTACAATGTTATTCGCAATAAAAGAAGAGGGAGAGGAGGAGGATGATGAAGATGACGATGATGAAGATGAGAACGAGGATGAAGACGAGGAGGGATTTTCCATACCACAAATGCATTTAAGTTATGCGTAAAAGACATAATATTATGACAATGAGAAATATTATTGCTTTTATACATCAATATTTACTAATTTTATTTAAAAAATATTAAAAAAGAATGATCTGATTATAGGAATTGATATTTTTATTTTTATGTTTAAAATAGAATGATCTAATTTTAAATTGATATTTTAAACATAGACTAATCTGATAAAAGCATGTGAATTTCGACACACTTTGATATTATATATATTTTTAAATTCGGTATAGAAATTTGTCCAAAAGGTATATATTTCTAGCTCAACTAGTAAACCTGCGTGACAGCATGAAAGGGTCCAAATATAATTAACAAGATAATTAAAATATTAATTAGTAATTAGTATACATATATTATAATGGAAAAACAAACAAAGGTTGCCTAAAAAAATATCATCATTATTCATTCAGAAATTTATTCATTTGCTTCCAATAAACCTTGGACTGAGTCTCCGATAGTGATGCTTCATCTACCTGGAGGAATTTCATCATCATATTTTGTTCCTTTATTTTCACCCTTTTTTGTTTTACATCTGATTGTCGTTGTATAGCTGCTGTGTATTCGCGCATGGCATCTATCTTCTCCTTGTCAACAGCGATTTGTCGCTCCATTGCTTCACTCATAGCCTCATTTGATTCTGATGACATAGCTTTTGTTTTACCTTTAACTT
Source organism: Schoenoplectus tabernaemontani (assembly GCA_037127355.1). NCBI lineage: Eukaryota > Viridiplantae > Streptophyta > Magnoliopsida > Poales > Cyperaceae > Schoenoplectus > Schoenoplectus tabernaemontani. The sequence goes on from CM073757.1 coordinate 12,443,106, forward strand.
TGGAAGCTTTCCTTCCAGGGGGGCGATTATGCATATCTAAATCATCATTAATTGATACTTCCTGATTTGATTGGGAAGATGTTGTTTGGTCAACTGTACTGGTTGCTTTTCCAACTTGACTTAACCACTTCTGTTCATTTCTAAGTATTTCCCAAGCATGTAATAAATTAAACCGATCTGTTTCTGTGTTATTATATAGTTCTATTGCTCTTTTTCGTTGGTCATCTTCATTCAACCCACTTTCTCTTCGGCATTCAATTTGTTTGTAAAACCCAACAAACTTGTTCACAGAACGATTTATTCGAGTCCATCGAGTCTGCAGTGCCTGTTTATTTCTCTTTACCTGATTGTTGGGGCGCCACTTTTCGTAGTAATCCAATATTCGTGTCCAGAAGGTTGACATATCTTGATCTCGGCCGAATACCGGGTCCTTGCTTACATTGAGCCATGCACTGCACAATAATTTATCATCATCAATTGTCCAACGCTTTTTTTCACTATTACTAACAAGTGGAGGCTCTTGTGATTGTCTTTGTTGGGTAGAAAAGTTAGGGAATTGAGAGCTTTGGGTATTATCTATAGGTGCGATAGGACTATTGTAAGAATGATTTGGTGGTACTGAAATTTGTGGATGGTTGGACGGTAAGAAAGAAAGGGATTGGTTAATTTGTTGTGGTGGTGTTTGACAATTCTGATTATTAAAATGATATGGGTTGAATGGGAGATTGCCTTCGGGGTTATTAAAATTGACAACACAAGGGTTTTGAGAGTGCTGAACATCTGGCCTAAACCATTGGTTGTAATTAATATTGTTAGGGTATGAAAAAGAATTGGGTGACTGATTGGGATTCATCAGTGATTAAGTATTATTAATTTTCAGAATTTATTGTATGGTAACTTTACCTACATTAACTTATATATATAGATTGCAGATTTAGAACTATTTTAGCTAAAATTATCATATCTATAATTAGTGCAATTTATAATTGAAAAATAAAATATAAATTCAGAATATATAATATGAGAATCTATATTTAGGAATAGGAAACTAGAATGCAAATTCAGAATATAAACAATTAACAATCTATAAGTAACAAAATTAGCTCATTCATGTTTTAATTTAGAAAATATTAATTCATCTTTTGAAAGGTCCAAAAATTACTTTTTATAATGACTCAATAGCAAATGGTTCGCTATTTGACACTGTAGGTATGAAGTCTGAATGTTAAATATTGGAAAATTTAGAAAATGGGAACAATTCTATTATTTAACATTTTAAAGATCATAAAGAGTTCTAAAAAAAAAAAGAGAAAAGGAGATGTACCAAAAGGAGAAACACTAATAGCAGAGATGGCAGGGCCATAATAGCCTTGTTCTGCAGTTATTGTGGTTCCAACTATAGTTACAGATTACATTAAGCTCTTAAAACACTCAATTGAACCATAAATCTCATCTTAGAAAACAAAAATATTTAATTGTAAATGCATGTAGCACTCAAACCGGCAGGCATGTAGTAGAAGAATGATGGCAGCATTTACAAACTTTTTTTCATCGTTTATCTGCTGTTGCAAAGTGAAGGGTGAGATGAAATATCCCACTGACCTTGAGGATCGCGTGTTCGACGGCGTCCTTGACAGCTGGGTGGCGGCGGTGAGATTCGACGAATATCCGAGATCTGGAGGTGGAGTGCCATATCGGGTTATCCGCTCTAGCACGAGAATCGGGGTAGTTTGGGTTGCGGAGGAAGAATCTCGGGTTCGCTTTGAAACTCCGAGGGAGACAGAGAAGGGAGTGCGGGTTGGGAGTAGTGGAGAGTTGAGGTGCGAGATAATAAAAGAGGAAGGGAGGGACGGAGAATGAGGTGAGAGGGAGGGAGGAGGGATGGAGAAAGAAGAGACGGAAATTGGGATCAATTTTTTTTCCGCGCGAGCGAAGATTTTTTCCCTCCGTCCATGCCTACGTGGCCTGTCAAATTGACTGTCAAATTTAGACAATTGTCTAATTTTGCCTAGACTCTGCATCCCTGAAATTAAAATGACAATTGTCAAATCTCATTTGACAAGCAATTTGACAGTGGGATGTAGATGCTCTAATACCGCAGCCTAAAGAAACATAAACAATCACATCAGAAATAGAAAGAAAATATAATGCTTCGAATGAGATAGCTACAATTATTTGATTGGACTAATTATATGCAGTTATAATCATCGGAGTAGAAATTTTGAATAATTTACCATATCTATAACTATCTCCAAAAACTGTTGCCTGAAGTGATGACATGAGAGACGTATTTTATTAAAAAAATGAATGCATACAAATATATATTTGCAATTTAAAGTATAATACGCTTAGAGTGCAGCATACGAAAAGAAATTGAAATCCTAAACAAAATCATGTATCAAGAAGTCAAAAACACTCTCTTTATCATCACCAAAATCATGTTTTCGCACGGGCATTCAATACTCTGCATAAAGTGCTGATCAAGATTCTCTCATGAGTCTCATGTTTGGGCCCAATATTATTTTTTGTTGTGTAACTTAATACATAAGGATTGAATTTTTAAGAGTTTTAAGTATATCACATTATTATTTTTGTTATTATTAATTTTATTTAAATTTCTTTACCTTTTTGAATCTAATGATTTATATAAAATAATTTACTCTTTTCATTTAAAATAATATGTATATTAACTCTTAAAATAATTTAACTTTTTTATATGATCCTTTATATATTATTATGTATTTAATTATATTATTTGTTATTATAATAATAATTATTGTTGCAATTATCATTATTATTTAGTATTTGAAAACACTGTAGCTAAAATTTTCTTTAATGTGATAATTTATTAAATATATTTAAAATTTTATATTGCAAATTATTTATTTAAAAAAATATATTATCGGGACGAAATCCGAGTTACATCTTTAGTGTTCATAATTTTTAGCATGAGGAATGCAAATATAACTGATTTAAAATTACAATATGAAAAATACCAAAATGATGATTCAAACAATTATATTCTGTGGTTTCTTTACTTATTATGATTGTGCAACAAGTCATCAATCTTTTAAACCTATTTTTCTGTTTATTACATAGTTTTATCATAGAGTTATTGTATATTGTAAAATAAAATCGGAACATATAAAAAGGCACAAATCTTAATGTAAATCAGAGACAGAAAAGAATGTGTCGACGTGCACAATCTCCTATCTCATTGTGAAGATCTTAATGTAAATCAGAGACAGAAAAGAATGTGTCGACGTGCACAATCTCCTATCTCATTGTGAAGTCCACTCATTTAGGGGGTGGTGCTTTGAGCACAGTTCATTTTTTTTTCCGGACAACTTAAATTATTTCTAATGACAAAACTACCCTTATATAGCATTAAAAACTCAAAAAGTTAAATCGTATTTTTGAATTCCAAAAACTAGGGTCAAACTTACACACATAATATTGACGGTATCCAATTCATATCCAGCAATTTACATATGATTCGTATCCGTATTCGAATACCTAGACGGAAAAATGGTACCAATATAATTTTCAATTTTAATTATCCATATCTAAATACAGATATATAATATATTATTTAATATATATCATAAACAATTAATATTATTCTTCATTCATTGTAATTAGATAAATATTATGAATTTTAGTATTTTTAAAATTTATAATATACTTTTATAATATACTATTATTTATTGTAAATAAATAATAGTATTAAAATTTATAATATACTTTCTTTTCTTTTCTTTTTATGATTAATTTGGGATGAAGCAACTTACATAAGTTTTGGTTCCTTCTAACAGTATAATGGTTTATCATACCATTTTGCAGCAACTGTTGGAGACCCTTGAAAGTCTTAAACTCGGTGAAGATACTGCGCTGCAACAAGAAGCAACAGCTAGGTAAACATATATATCATTTGATGCCGGTGAATTAGGAATCCGGCAAATTCAATTTCTTATAGTAATATACAGTCTCTGTTAACAACTACTTGGTGTTTCCATTTCACTAACTAGTTTGTTTTCTTCTTCTTTTTTTTTCCTTTTTTTTGTGCTAAATAATGGGTTCAGTTCTAGTTCTGGTTTCAGTTCCAATATTTACAACACCAATATAGAGGTATTAATCCCTTTCATTTCTAATTAATTATAATACGTACAGAATTGCTACTTGCATGTTAAGATTAAAAGTTGGAAGAAATATATGTACTACTTACAGATTCAAGAAGGATGGTTTTAATTAATATACTAACAGAATTTAAAAAAAAAAAGAGGAAAAATGCTCTGTGCACCATTTCATAATTTCTCAAAGGATACGCGGTCACGATTTCATCAATTAGGTACTTAAAATGGCAATAGTTGAGCTGGAGCACAAGCGGCAAATATTTTTGCAGAATTTAAGGTTTAAAAATTACATTATAACACAAACTTCTTGTCAATGGATTCTATAACTGTCACATCACTAACTTCTCGATTTAAAATCTCTGTATAAGGCACTTCTATGAAATCCATGATGCTTCAGGAACCAAACTGTCGTCCGCACAGCGTCAAAAGAGTGAGGTGACATCGCTCTTTGTGACAAAGCAGGAAACGATCATTTTTCATTTCTTTTTGGAATATTTGACCCCTGCAAAACTCGAAATAAAAAGCAAACCAAAAAGAAATAAGAATAAGAAAAAACACCAAAAAAGACTAATGATAGTAGTAATAGAGGTGGTGGAGGCGACCTGCCTGATTGCCGAGGATCAAGGCTCTTCGAACCCCTTTGTGGAGGTGGAATTTGGTGGGCAGATCCAACAAACGAGAACTAAGCTCGAAGATCTGTCTCCCTCCTGGAAAGAGACCATCCTCTTCCAAGTACACAACAAATCTCAGTTACCCAAAGAGATCACCATAACTGTCTTTCATGAACAAAATTGCTGCTACTAATTGCCCAGCAGACAGTAGTGCTGTCGGTCTCATGCCGAGATTTCTTAGCCCTACTCAAAAACAGAAAACTGCTCTCCTTCACCACGTCCGGATACCGGGCGATATCATTGCTACCCCTTCCTCCGGCACCATTATCAGGAGCTTTCCACTCAGAAGGAAATCATATTCTTCTCATGATTGTGGGAACATCACCATCCGTGCCTATTTTAAGAAGTCAAGTGATGGGATCCCTTTGCCTGATTCGGGGGGTGTCACAACTAAAAATCAGATGATAGAAGATTATGGTACAAAAGAGATGCATCAGAACATTCCTGCCTTCCGTGGCCACAGTAGCATTGAAGACTGAAGAGTGTGGATCAGGGTATGATCTCGTGGAGCAGATGGAATTTCTTTATGTGCATGTAATCAAGGATCGTGGCCTTCTTATCGGAACCCACCCTTATGTTAAGGTGAGACATAATAGTTACAGAAGATGTACCAAATATTTGGATGACAACCAGGAATTTGCCAAATGGAACCAAGTTCTTGCCTTCCCCGGTGAGAATCTTGAGTCCGGTGTCCTCGAAGTTACTATCATAAACAAGGTAAAAGATGATTTTATTGGCCGTATATTCCTGGACCTTGCTAAGTTAAAAAGCAAAAAGAGTTCGGAAGGTTCCAATTGGTATGAAAATGAGGAGGACAGATATGCTGATCAGACTGATTTTTCTCTTTCTAATGAAATAAACGGTTTTTCTTTGGAGCCCCAATGGTACGAACTAGAGGACCAGCATGGAGGGAAGCTCATGATTTGTGAGATAATGCTCTCGACGCTGGAATCAGGAAGAATTTATTCTCATTCTTATCCTTTGTTAAAACTTCCATTGTCAGGGGTCAAGAAAATGGGTGAGCTACAATTAGTTGTGCGGTTCACATACACAGCTCGGGCATCAATTTCAAGAACCACGTTTTCTATCAAAGAAATTTGACATGAAAGATCTTAGAGAAGCCTCTTATGTTATAGGCATTGAAATATATCGAGATCGGTCTCGTGGGATGTTAGGTTTATCTCAGAAAGCATATATTGAAAAAATGCTTAAACGTTACAACATGCAAAATTGCTCTCCAAGTGTTGCTCCTATTATCAAGGGTGACAAATTCAGCAAGTTTCAATGTCCTAAAAATGATTTAGAACGTGCACAAATGAAGAAAATCCCTTATGCTTCGGTAGTAGGGAGTTTAATGTATGCTCAAGTTTGTACACGTCCTGATATTGCATTTGTCGTTGGAATGCTTGGCCGGTATCAAACAGATCCGGGAATGGACCATTGGAAAGCTGCTAAGAAAGTTTTGCGCTATTTACAAGGAACTAAAAACTATATGCTTACTTTCAGAAAGTCAGACAACCTTGAAGTTATTGGTTATTCAGATTCTGATTTTTCTGGTTGTGTTGACAGCAAGAAATCCACATCAGGTTACATATTCATGCTTGCAGGGGGACCAATTTCATGGAAGAGTGCTAAGCGTCTATAACAGCATCTTCCACTATGCAAGCGGAATTTGTGGCATGTTATGAAGCTACTTAGTCAAGTCAAGCGGTTTGGTTGAAGAATTTCATACCCGACTTCAAGTGATAGACAAGTATTGCAAGACCACTTACCTTACTTTGTGATAATGAGGTCATTGTTTTCTTCTCTAAAAACAATAAATCAAGCGGTGCTTCTAAATGGATTGACATCAAATATCTTGTTGTTAGAGACAAAGTCAAAGATGGTACCATTATCATACAACACATTAATACAAGAGCTATGTTAGCTGATTCTCTAACAAAAGCGCTACCACCTACTCTTTACAAAGAGCATGTTGCCGGCATGGGTTTGGTAAATGAATTCTGATGTTGTTGTTGTAGTGAACAATATTAATAGTTTATGTATTGAAGATTCGTTTATGTATATTGACTTTGAATTTATGATATTTGCTTATTTATTATGTTGCGCATTATTATTATTCTTTTAAGCAAATTTTACTTATGGGGATCAAATAAATTGAATTAACCATTTGTTGGAAAGAACATTATTTCTATAATTAATGGGGATCAAATAACAATAACAGTTATTCTGATTACATTAGTTTGGTTTGATGTTTCTAGCTGAACATGGTTTAAGTTAATGATATTATATTGGCCAATTTTGAACATGTGCTTCATTATAATGTTTAAAGTTTAGGCCAAGTGGGAGAATGTTAGAATATTTATTATTCTAATATTTAATGTGTGGCCTACTGCTAATAATTATGAGCCAAGTTCATTTACGAATTATTAATTAATGGGTGCATCTAAAAAGTGCATCTGGTGGGTACATCTAAAAAGTGCATCTGGAGGGTGTATCTGAAGAATGCGTCTACGTACATCTGTATTTTTGATGGAAAAATTCAGTTGTCCAAATTCGCTGTACATGATCCCGTGTTGCCTCGTTGTTTATATATACTCGCCCGTTCATTTAGTCAATTCGAATTTTCTAAAAAAATATCTTCTTAATTCGTCCATAAAGAAAAGAACAGAAAATAGAAACTGAGTGGAAAAACGCCATAATTCGCCATCATTAGGACTGAGGAAAACTTCTGAAGATCAGTATTCTTGCATCGCTTCCGCTTCAAGATGTCTGCAATTCAGAATTGTAAGTTTTCCAATTATTATTTGTTATTTTATATGAATTAAGTTATTTTATGGGCTGTGATTTTGTAACAAAATATATTACGAATAAAATATATTTTCTATCAGATTACCCTCTATGGAAAGCCCGCCACTCCCAGATGTTCATTATACACAACCCATCTCAGATAAGCAATTAGAAAAACTCCGACACTCTACTAAGAAGATCATTGTTCATCATATGTTGAAGTCCCAATCAGCACTTCCAAAAGAGGTCATGGATTATATGGTAGAGCCGGAGGTCTGGTCGAGTATTTGGAGCATGCGAAGTAGCAAGGCTGATTTTTCCGCATTATGGCAATATTTTCCGGTTTCATTGTGATGTATTAGTGGCTTAATTCATGCACTCTTCGTGGTTCTGATTTACTACCCACGGTTCATATTACCTAGTATCTTCTTCTACATGTGTATGGTTGGTGTATGGAACTATCGTTTCCATCAACGTTGCCCCCCACAGAAAGATACACGGCTCTCATATCTTGATCACATACATCTAGATGAGCTCGATGAGGAACTCAATGGACATCCATCCAATCCTTTGATCTTACGAATGAGGTATGATAGGGCGAGAGGCCACATGCTCTCCTGACATGGAGTGACCCCCAGGCAACTGTTGTATGCTTAACTATGTTGTTCACCATGGCCATAATTCTCTATTTCACTCCCTTCTGGGTTGTGGTAATGATTATTGGACTGTATTGGTTAAATTATCCAACTCGAAGCAATACACCTTCAATTCTGCTCAACTTCTTCAGAAGGATACCTTCAAAAACTGATGTGTATTTCTAGCTGATAATAAGGGTCACTCTACTGTAGAATCACTGAGGGGGCACGGTATCTCGAGTGAAGTTAAACTCGGAACTTCTTTGTGGGACAGTTTACCATACATTAATTTTATAATATGTTTAGTTATTATCCATTTATCCTTTAGAGCATTGTATTTTAGACATAATATTGAGCTTATATAGATTGATTGTGTTTTAAATTTCATCTAATTAAATGTTATTTGTTATTGCATCAAATATCATTAAATTTGGACCATTGCAAATTTTGTACAATATTAGTGATTTTTCTTATCGAAGATGAAATCATACTTAAATGAAATGAAATTTGAAACAAAGTTGAACCATAAATCAAAAAGTATAGACAAAATTTATTAACGAAATTGTCAAGTTAACAATGGATCGGCCCTATTTTGAAAAGAGAGAGAAGTGAAAAAAAAAATGAGGAGGAAAAAAAGGGCAGATCAGACTGAAGGTTGTTAGTGCTTCTCAGTCTCCAATGAAATAGATCTAATGGCCCACGATTCTTCGTCCCGTTCTCCCTTTGGTTTGACACACATCAACCTCCCAACAGGTGGGAGCTGCGCACGTGGGACCCCCAGGTACGCTGATGCTGTGGTTTCACCTCTGAAGCATAATAACAACTCTTCAATTATTCGCTAATAATTCGTTTTTCATCCATAATTAGATGCTTCACGAATAATTCGTCAGTTTAATATATAGTACATTTTTTTAGTCAAACAAATATTTTATTCGTGAATTATTAGACAAAAAACACATTATATATTATTTTATATAGAATTTTATAGTTTTTAATATATTTTTAATATTTTATCAATATAATATATATATTATTTATATTATGTGAAACAAACTATTCTCAAATTATATACGTATTATACCCGAAAGTCGAATTTTTAACTTCGCCGAACATTTTTCGAATCACAAACTTATTACTATGCTATGAAGAACATCGATGCTGACTTTGTCAATTTCAGTTTCTCACCGTAATACGCTGAATTGTACATGGATCACATTAAATTTGGTAAGATTCCTATTGAAATGTAGACACTGGAAGACTACTACATTTATCACTGTCAGAAACTCTGAACATTTCGAGTTGGAGGCTTACCCTTAATTACGCGAATTGTTTCTTTTGGAAACTTCTTAAATGCATTAAGAATTCTTTAACTTCATGTGTTTACCGTTTAGGGTATTCAGAGTAGAGACTGACACCCCTTGATTATTTAATATTTATCGTTCAACGTTATTGAAATTACGACAGAGGAGATGCTGATGGCCATCTTTCAAAATGGTCTAACAGGATACAACTATTTCAGCACCTGAATCTGATATCAAGTATGTACAGTATTGTTTCATACTTACCTATTCGGTGAACAAAATTGCCAAGATATACACCTACTCGCCAATGAAATAAAACTGAGCTGAGTCTTATCATTTTCAACATTTAAACAATACAACTAAGGAAATGCTTAGCTTGATCAGGTTAAATTTTCAGAAGAGAAAACATCGAACCAGGAAATATGTATTAACTTGTAGCACTTAGCTTAAGAAATCGTCCAAACTAGAATGAATGGAGGTGAGCTAACAGAAGTCACAACAAAATGATAAAAAAAACGGCTAGCAAAGTAAAAGGAAATAAATTACAAAAAGAATTAAAATACGCCTAATAAAAGTTCCATTGTCCACTTCCCTCTATCACCGTGCCGCTAAAAAAAAAAAATTCTACCAATTAAAGAAACCAGGCCCTGCTCTGGAGAGCAACTCCTTCCCAGCATCTTTTCCCATTTCCACCATCTCATCAAAAGCATAAGCTCCTTGTCTTGATGTCTCTAAAACTAATAAAGTCGAAAACAGAAAACAATGGAATTAATTTTCTCAAAAAGAAATGATTATAGCTACCAATACCTAGGACTATCAGCAGATTGGTTCCTATAAAGTAGTGTTATCACCATAAAAAAAGTATAGTTACCTCGAGTGCCGTCAGGTGAAGCAACCAAGCCTCTGAACAAGCAGTTTCCATTACTTTCTCGACAAGCATACCCAGCAATTGGAGTCCGACAAGACCCGTCCAGCGTCTCAAGAAATGCCCTTTCACATGCAACTGCTAACCTTGTCTCCTCGTGGTTTAGTGATGATAGATAGCTGGCCTGTTTATGCATATATTTTGAGCACATAATTAAGAAACCAAGTATAGAACTTTCTTAATATATGTAGTACGGTTAACAGTATAGATATGGTGAAGTACAGGTTTTGTTGTACACAAGTTCATTACTGTTGTAACGTGGATGGGATGTTAAAGACTCAGGTAAGCAATGAAAAAAAAAAAGCTGCAAAAGATGAGCGTCTAGGATTCTCAATGCTTGATGAAGTTAGGTGTAGACAACAAAATAACTGAAATTTTCACTTGACTTGTCAATATTAACAGCACCTACTTAAATTGAATAATTTATTGTAGGATACAAAAGCTTGGAAGTTGAAACGGTCTGATGTACTCATTGGAAAAAGAAGGAAATCTGTACTGCTCATTGTCTATCATTATATAGACAATCATCCTTAGATTTTAATTAATTTGCAGTGCAATGAAGTACTCCTTGTACCTAAAAGGGCCCAACTTCATAAAAAAATATAGGGCTGACATGACCCCAAAAATGTTCAAATTGTGGAAGTAAACCTCAAACAAGCCTCGTGTTTCCTCAGACTAGATAATTCAACCCAGGCTCAATTTTTAGTCATAAAAAACCTCATTTAGTCCAACACAAGATTAGTTAGGCTATCTATAACTCAGTAGAATCCAACATGACATGAAAAACATACTATGCAACAACATAGAAACTGATAGAAACTGTTACTGCAATAATATTATTTCAGTTAATTGACAAATTAGTAGTTTTCTAGTGATGCACTGAATGGTCCTAAATTAGCTCAATAATGTCCAAGTAAATTAACAGCTCAACTGAATATTTTCTCAATTAAGAATTTAAGATGACAACAAATCAACACCAGAAGAGAAAGGACATGATTGAAACATACCATTTTATCGTCATTGGTTCTGCAGGCTATACCAATAGCACCTTGTGCAATTGCTGGAAGCATTTCTTCGATGGGTAATATGGCTGTGACTGTATCAGTCATGTTCAACCTCTTTAACCCTGCTAATGCCAACAAAGTGGCCTGAACTTCCCCTTCACTCAGTTTCTTTAGCCTTGTCTGGACATTTCCTCTGAAATTCACCACCTACAGTATCAGAAAAAACAACTATCACAACAGAATTACATTGTTCTTAAAACTTAACAGGAACGAATAGACAGAAAGCATATTGAAAATGCCTAAAGATAACATGCCAACAACTCCAGCAACTAATTAACAGTCACATACAGAAAATGAAATATACCCACACTAAAAGCAACAAAACTAGCAGACCAACAGAAAGACAAGAGGATACAAACTTTATTGATGCATTGGGAAAACCAAAAGGCCATCCTACCACAGAATGTACTAGAATGATACGCAAGCACTAAATCAGAGGCACTCACCTTCAGTGAAGGATATCTGTAAAGGATTTGAGATTGTCGTCTGAGAGAAGCACTGCCAACAAGACTCCCAGCTGGCAACTCAGCAAGAGATTTTACATTCAAACTTATAAAAGCATCTCTCACATCTTCTCTTGGGAGATTGCATGGCAAAATTGTCCCTTCTGGCAAGTATGTTGGCACATCTTTCATGGAATGGACCTATATAATAGAAGTTAGGTTTCAGTCAGCTCAACTTTTCAGCTATGGGCCTATGGCTGCTAGACAACGGGCATGTACAGGAGTTCTTTGCGTGAGGCTTAGTGCTGAAAGCATAATACAATTTACTGACAAATATGCAACTAAAACCCTAATATCTCTTTAGCACTTGCAAATATGCAAACAGTGACAAAAAAATGCATAGTCTGTTAAGTTTTGACAATTTTGCCCTTATTGAATGAGCCTTTTATTGGTTGAGGCCAAATAAGGAAATATAAATAAGACAAACATCTGATATTAAGGAAATAACAAAAAGAAGCAGTGTTTAACTTGACCTTCTTTTATAATTGGTATAATATATAACAACAAAAAAACCTTTGGTTGCTAGCTGCTTCACACAGTACATAATAATCCAAAAAAAAATAGCAGCATTTTGGAAACAACACCAATTTGTCAATTTTGCACAACTAATAAAACTGTGCTCCAGAAAAGAGGAGGGAAATGGAAGGGAAGGAAGTGGAAATGAATGGTCATGAGAGGGAGAGTAAAATCTTACACCCCAGATTGGGGAGTAAAGTTTTGATTGAATATAGAGGAGTTTCCCTTCCCTTCTCTCCCCTTTTCTGGAGCACAGTAAAATGTTCTCCTATCTGCACCTTATCATCACCAGCACTTAAAACATCTTTTGATGGTTGCTTATTTTGCCCCAAACTCTACTAAACTTCCTTATCCTGGTCAAAGTAAAATGAAAGGAAGCAAATATATGAAATCAAAACAGAAAATTTAAATGAACTTCTTATCAATAGATTTGACTCAGTTGTAAAGCAAAGCATTTGTGTTGTTTGCCTAATTTAACAACAATCCGGCAGCTGGGTTCATTTATAAATACACATAACGATGCCAGACCCAGCGGTAAATAAATAAAATAATAGTTGTCATATACAAATAGCTTAAATCAGTGGAGTACAATTTACAAGAGAAATCAGACAGCCAGGGAATAATAGGATTTGTGCTTCTCTAGCAATGCAAACTAATGGAGAATTTGGGTTGTGAACATACCGCAATATCAATTCTGCTTTCTAACAATGCCTCATCAATCTCCTTCGTAAAGAGTCCCTTGCCACCAATGTCAGCCAGGGGTTGGTTTAGAATTTTGTCACCAGTGGTTTTGATGATGATTATCTCAATTGCACCTTCTTCAGCCAATTCAGAGTGTGCCGCCTTAAGCTTCTCGCGTGTTTCGTATGCTTGTGCAAGAGCTAGTGGGCTGTCCTACACCAACCAACCAATGCATTAAATTCAAAATACATAGAAAAGGCATACATTATGATTATAAAAAAGAATGAAAAAAATGAAAACTCAGCAAAGAAATAAGCTAAGGTGGACCGGAGACATGCAAATAGTGTAAATACTATGAAAAACGAACAGAAATATGCAATGCTGCATATTTGTGTTAAACGTAGTTGATTGTATGTAGGTACAAAATAATTAAGTGTGAATTTTGATTTTGCACCACATCTAGATTTGAGCAAGCTCTACATAATATTACACTCCAACTGACTACAACACAGAGCATCAGGAGATTGGTGTTAGATCTTAAATTTGAAAGGCCGGTCATGTTAATTAAGGTGAAATTTAGGACATAAGAGTTAAAATTAGAGCAGATGAGGCCAAAGTTATATCATTGGCCCAACATTTGAGCGATTGAATCCAATTTGATCTAAATTGACTTTAATTCAGATCCAGATTGGTTCAAATTGCATTCAAATAGCTCGGGATATCTGTATATAACCTACCTAGAAGGTACAAACCAGAAAACTGAAGTAAAACCATTGTTTTGTCAATACAAAATTTCAAATTTATGCCTTCCCGAGAAAAAAAATACGGAAACAAAATATTTCCTCGATCAGAAGTGAAATCATCAACTGTCAAGAAACAAAAGTTAGTGCCAACAGGTACATTTGAGAAAAAAGTCGTATTTTTGTCCAAATTCACTGGCCCGGCAATTAATAAAATTTAATCAAAATTAAGCTATATTACTCATCAACAAGCTACAAAAAATAGCAAAATTTTATGCGTCTCAGCAAAGCTCGAACCTTCCTCTAGTTCCAATTCTGAGGAGAGCGACCTTCGCTTGAGTCTCCTGCTCAACAGCGATAGCAGCTCTGGTTTTCACAACGCACCTCCTTCCTCGCCTTGAGATGTGAATCCCACTGGATGAGATGGTCCCGAAGCTCGGAGGAGCAAATAGAGATCTCATGGCGACAGCCCCGGTCATTGTTGAAAGGAAGAAAGAGAGATAAGAGAGGGAGAGCGGTAGTGGCGGGTTAGAGGGGTTTTGTTTCGTTTCCAACTTTCTATTGAGATGGAGGAGATAATGTCAGTGGATTGGATTGACCAATCAGACCAGTTCGATTGATATCGGAATATCGGGTAGGGTTTTAGAAGTACCGGATCTAAATCCGAATCCGGTCGGAGGTTGTTACGTTAATGGTTAATTGGTTATTAATTATCAACTATCCAACCCTGCCGATCCAGATCTACCAAATACTTTGTTTGAGGTTAGTGGGGGAATCCTCATTATTTGAAGCACTAAATCGAATAAAAGCATGGATAATGTCAACAAAAAACAATAAAAAGGTATAGAACTTCGGTGCATTTTGTCTGACTTTTGAGATTTTAGTATCATCGAATTTTTTTTCATTTAGTGATAAAAATAATGTGCTGTGGTCCATCTGATTGGTTGATGATTACTATTTTTTTCCAATTGAAATTTTAACTTTAATTATCCGTAGTTTCAGAAACTGTGCACTAATTTTAGATATTTTTTAAAAAAAAAAGTTACTCATAATCCTAGATCTATATTCGGATGAACTTGTAGCTCGAATCTAATTGTGAATCTGAATTTGATCTAAATATGATATTATCTTAACTTGGAACAAAATGAACTCAAATCCTAAATAAAACTTAACCTGACTTAAATCTAAATCCGACCTCCACAATTGCCATCACTAAAAATAAAGTATTTTTGTAAGAAAAATGATACATATTAGATTGGTAAAGTGCTAATAGTAAATCATAAAAAAAATTCTAATTATATTTGTAACTATTTTGCTAGTCATGTCAACATAGTGATATCCTAGCTCTTGAGCATATCAAAAGTAAATAAAAAATATTTAAAAAACTCAGCCCACAAGAATATCTGACTCGAATTTCAAAGTAATTTAATGACCACACGTTGTGCTACACGACACTACACAACAGAGGATCAGTGTCAATTTGATCAACTCTCATCTTAGAGCATCCGCATTGGTGTCGACAGTCAAAATTATTTTTTATGCCAGGTCATCAATTGATAATTTATTTTAAGAGTGACATCCCTCGAATAAACGAAATTGTCAAAATGATCAACTCTCATCTTAGAAGATAAGTCTTTCAGACAATTGTTTAATTTTGCCTAGTTCTAAATTTGTGTTGTTCAATTTGACATGTTGTCTTAGAAGATAAGTCTTTTAGTAGTGTTCTAAATCACACGTCGTGTTAAAACACGTATGCCACGTATATTTTTATTTGTTTTTATTTTTTTTGTATCGTGTCGTGTCGTATCTAAAATTAATAGAGGAGCGACACGACACAATCATGACACGACACGAATAAAATACGTCGTACTTACCGTATCGTGTCTAATTTTATCGTGTTTATGCATTATAACATGACTTAATCGTAATAAATATGTCTTAATCACGCTAAATATATCTTAATCATGATAAATATGTCTTAATAATATTTAATCATATTATTCACAGTTATACATATATAGATTTGAGTATCTCGCAAATAGACTTTTTCTTCACAGTGCTAGTTCATCTCTAATATCCTTTCACTTGAGTCAAAACTTGATATATAGTGGTAATTTCTTCTTGATCAATTGAGTACATTCACGACTTGCCTTGAAGTTTATTTTCTGCATTGTCTTAATTCTTCAACAAAATCAAAACCTGAAATATTTTCTCATCCAATCTCATTCTTTTATGAATTAAAATTATATTAGCTACATTGAAATATGATTAAGAAGCTACTATGGACACTAGAACGATAAAAATATCACATGGATGCTAAAATTGGGAACATACCCTTGACTTAATGTCAAAATTATAAAATTATGATCTCATGTCGTATCATGTGGTATTTTTGTTTCATGCGTGTCGTATCGTGTCGTGTCTAGATTTTGTACCATTGTGTGCTGTACCGTGCCGATTTTTAAAAAATTATACACGGTATGATTAAAGCACAGATCCAAAATCGTACTATATCATATCCGACAATCATATTGTGTCACTCTCAGTCCGTGTTATTTCATGCCGTACTCAATCACGGTAAATACGGATTTAGAACACTATATCTTTTAGTAGCAGCACTGCATTACTTAATATTCTCATTGCTATTTCAATATTGTTTTAATCCCATAAACCTTTTTTAATATAAATTCCAATTTAGCTTCTGCAGTCATCTGCTTGGTACTTGTGTATCTGTTTTATTTTCTTTCTGGTGTGGTTATATTTGCAGCCATCAGATTATTCTCGGGAATGCAAAGTCCGGATTCTAAGAGAATCCAGAAATTTTCCATTTATTTCAGACTAAAGATGATTTATGATAAAGATCTTGTAATACAAGGATTATGACAAACTAATTAGGTCATTAGAACAAGCAATTCAGTGACTATATGAAATTGTGACCAATTGTGGCAGATAAATAATTTCCCCATTTGCGAACTGCTTAGTTAGCTATTGAGTATCAGATTGGCAAATACTTCCAGTATTGTGAAATCAAGTTTAAGTTCGGTACTTAGGTATGACAACATCTGTAGATACTTCCATTTGGCATCAATTAATATCATCATATTCATGCTCCCAATATCATCATTTTCATGCTCCCAACATTTGAAGGTTATCCCGGGAATAGAAGCTACTGTGAAGTCAATGAAAGTAGGGAGTATACTGTGTGCAGTCATCCCACAGTCACAACGATATAAGAGCACATCTCAGGAACCTATTCCACCAAATTGTAAGTTACTGTAATGTTAAAATTTCTCTTTCTGATTATGCATCAGTTACCAATAAAGCAAATTGCTAGCAACTTTCAGGTTTCTCTTAGGGTTCGTTTGGCAAATTAAGGAACATGTTTAGAAGAATGATAAATTTGGAAGAGTGATAGAATAACGTCTTTTTGAAAAAGTGATAGAAGAGTGGTATTCTTGACTATTCGGAAGAGCGAAAATATCGTTTGACAGTTGTTAATCAGAATAGTTCAAATATGAATAATTATGATACTAACAATGATGATAATAATAAAAATAATAGTAAAATAATCATAATTATAATAAATAATAATATTCATAGTTGTAATCATAATAATATAATAAAAATAAAAATATAATCATAATATAATAATATTATAAAAAAATTATAATTATAATCATAATCATAATAATAAATAATTATAATTTTAATAATATAATCATATAATATAATAAAATAAAATAATAATAATAATAATAATAATAATAACAATACGCAATAATAATCATAATAATATAATGATAATATAATCATAATAAAAATATAATAATAAATAATCATAATTATAATAATATAATCATAATTATTATATAATAATATAATAATAAAATAATATTAATATTAATATTAATATCATAATAATAAATAATCATAATTATAATAATAATATCATAATTATAATAATAATATCATAATTGTAATAATAATATAATAATAAAGTAATCATATTTATATTCATAATATAATAATCTAATACTAAAGTTATATTATTATAATATAATGATAATGAATAATAGTAAAATAAATAATATTATAATACTAACAAAGATGATAAAAAAATAATAATCATAATATTAATAATATAATGAATCATAATATAATATAATATAATATAATAATATAATAATACTAATAAATCATAACCATAAACATAATCATAATCATAATATAATAATATAATACATAATTAAATAATAATCGCTATTCCGACGAAAGCTAATCTGGTATACCACCTATAACTTGGTATACCGGATTAGCACTCTTCTACGCTCTTCTACTTAGTCTAAAATTCGTTTGATAAATTAATTCATCGAAATAACAATTCTATTCTAACTTTTTGCTATTCCATTGAGTGCCAAACATACCCTTTGTTTCTTCTTTTTATTTAGGGAAAATGTGTGTTGGTTTGTATTTTTTCTTTCTTCTTATGTTTTAACTACTTTTTTTTTTTAAATTTTCTATATGTTACTCTTGCTTTGATTTTAGGTTTCTTGAATATGTAGATTTGTTGACCTTTTTAGAGTTTTAATCTGATTCCCTTAGCGTCAATTGTCCTTATTTTGATGAAAGATATATCATAGAAGCATTTTTTACACTGGATCAATATGGTATCAATGAGTATATTTTGCAATCATGACGTACTTCATTCTGAACAACTTTTGAGATGTTTATTCATGATTAAAAGAGAGAGCACAAATTTTGCTTAAAAGACTAGTTATTCAAATCATCACTTTAAGGTTTGACTTGTCCCAGTACTTCTTTCAGTACAAGCCAATGAAACTTATACTGTGATAGTTTTAACCATCAGGAACCACAGCAAAATTTTCTTGAAAGTTGAAGGTATCTGTGATTGAGCTTCCATGCCAAGTTGTCAGAAACTTGGCTTTGCTTGCTTGAAAACACATGTACACGAAGTATGCAAAAGCATTATTTCATCAGAAATTGCAATTTGATCATCAGATTCTTTGAGAAGTTTTTAAAGTTTGATTATTTCATTTTTTGTCTTTACTATTCTTAAGCTAAGCCCGAACTACTTCACCGAGTTGGAATTCATGTCTAAATTTAATCCTCTTCCTGATTCAGTTATTTGACTGGCAAAAGGCTTTTTACGACTATATTCAGCCCGACACGCCTTGCAAATAGGGAAGGCTCTACATTTGGTTCTCTCGCATTTGACATTAAGCTTGTGAGCATAAGGAGGCCATGAATTAATTTTGCTTGTTATCCCTTTTAATATTTTGTCCATATCCATTGATTACAAAGTAGAAACTAGCTTAAGCACCAGGAGCCTTATTGATCCTGAAATTGTAAACATGTTTTAATTGAGCTCTTTTTCTATTTTTTCCAAGTGGTTCCTTAATTTTTTGCCTCTTACATGAAAAATAAATGGGCTTGTTTTAGTTGTTTTATTTTCTTTTTCTGGATGAACTGAATTTTGATGTCTTAATGGGATTTATGATAAATTATATAGAACCACTATTTTACTGAATTTGTATTTAGAAAAGAGTAGCTTATATTTAAAGGGCAGTTCCAATTCTCACAAATAAATAACGACTAGAAGTCCTAACCCTTCATAAATTTCTTCTAAATATATAATAAAAAATTCTATGGTCCTGGAGTCGACCCATTTAAGATTATTTCCTTGCAGATTATTCTTCTTTGGTATTCTAGCCTATTATGTAAATTTCATGAAATTAAATTGAATAAAGAGTTCATACACAGAAGAAAAATAGAAAGGATTTGAAATACAAGCATAATTATAAAAGAAAAGCAACTGATCTAACGGTATTTGAACTACAAGCACAAGAGCTCTTTTATACCTATTATAGATTTTGAATGGGCTTGCTGGATGATCTAACGCTACTTAAAAAGCAACTGAATGTAGACAAATAATACATCTACCTTGCTTTGGATGGAGGAATTTACATTTTCAAAATGGAGATAAAAAGATTAAAAGGCGACTTGTGCTGTGAATTAAAACATGAAATGAATTGTGACCTAATATTTTCAGAGTGCCAAACTGCCAATGATGCTGGACAGCGACTCAAATTTTGGTTTGGACTATTCAGTAATTATGGAAAAGCAAGCAGGGACACTTTCATCTATTACGCGTTAACTCTGTGCGTTTCACATCTTGTCCATAGACGCCTCATTGATGGCTATGATTTCCCATACAACCAAGCATCATTGATTTCATTTCTCATATTTTTGTAAGGCAAATAAGGCATACAGCATATTAAATGAAAACGGACTTATTTAACTGAAAATTATATGATAAAGTATTAAGCTTTACAGAATGTTATATGACGTATACAAAGTCTTTTTTTAGTGGATCTTAAATGATAATGCTGCATCAGATTGTGTGAATCATATATACTTCATTCAAATTAAAAAAAAAAAGTAAAATGTTTGCTTTTTAAATTATTTTGGTACTAGTTTATGAGTCTTGAGAATTTTGACAAAATATATTATTAAAAAATAAAATTAAAGCCACAAAATCATTCACGTAAATAAAGGCAGGATTATAGCCACTTACGAAAAAAATAATTCTTTTACTGTACCAAATTGAACTGCATATGTGATATGTAATAGGTCGCTGTTGTTAAAATATGTATTTTTTTAATTGAGAAATTATCCCTGCACGTTACGTTTACAGATACTATTAGATATAAATATTTAAAATATATATACTAGAGCTAATACGGAATTAGTTCCGACAATATTATTTTTAAATAATTAACTAAAATATTTATTTGAAAATATATTTAATAAAATTTCACATTAAAACATAATTTTAAATGTTAAAGATGCATTATTATTATAAATAATATAATTTATAAAATATCGTAGATTTCATTTTAAGCATACTAAATATAATTTTAAATAAACAAAGAAAAATGTATATAAACTATTAGATCTAACTAAATAGATGAAAAGATTTGAAATTAAAAACTTCAGAATTTAAATTAAAAATTATATATTTTAAAAATATTATATTTATGCACGAATAGAATAAGATGCGTAACTCTGCGTAAAAAGGATAGGACTTTTATTAGATTCATAAGAGAAATAACAGTGTCATTAAAATTAAATATTAAATAATTATTATTTAAATTTCTAACTAACAAAACTAATTAAATAAATATTTTATAAATATCATCTTTTATATATATATATATATATATAGAGTAATGCTATGGTGCTTCGAGCAAAAAAATTTTGTGCTTGCGTCCGTATCTCGAATTTAAAAGTTCAAACGGCCGATCCAAACCGTTGAGCATCATCTTCATATTGAAATATCCTTAGAGATCAAATTTTATATTTTTTTGAATTTTTTTGATATTTTTTAGATGGGTACAAAGTTTGTTGATCTAAAGATTTCTGCACCATCCAAAACAAGCGATTTTGTACCCATCTAAAAAATATCAAAAAAAATCAAAAAAATATAAAATTTGATCTCCAAGGATATTTCAATATGAAGATGATGCTCAACGGTTTGGATCGGCCGTTTGAACTTTTAAATTCGAGATACGGACGCGAAGCACAATTTTTTTTTGTACAAGACCATAACATTACTCTATATATATATATATATATATTAAAATAAAAATATCAAATGTCTCCAACCACTCTCCACCAACTCTCTCATCATAACTGAAAAATGAACCCCTAAAAAACTACAGCGTGTGAATCCCGCATAACAGTTTTGATAGGTGAAATGAGGGGTGGTTTTGAGGACATTGTGTCCCTGTTCAAAATTATATTATTTCAGTATTATTTATTTATACATTAAAAATTAACGGATCAAATTTTATAATTTAAATTCATAACTTAATAACTATTCAAATAAAATTAAAATTTTATAATTTTTCATATAAAATTGAGATATATTTAATACCCTACTTTATACTGTACAGACTATGACTCAGAAGCGAAAGGATTGTCGCATTTCTGACCACGTGACCAGAGACCCCTTTGACCCGACAAAAACTGAAAGAGACGAGATGGGATGAGGGCCCGGATTTCAGTGACTTATCACACAGTACTGAGCTCATACTCCGCCACAGAAGCATCACAGCTCCAAGTCCCAAGCTCTGATCCCTCCCCCCTGCGCAACTACTTTCTTCACTAGCAAAACAAAGAGAGAGAGAGAGAGAGAGAGATCTCTATCCCTTCCCCCCAGTGAATGATCTGAATTTAGGGATAAGTTAAACGAGAGCGGAGGATAGCCGTAAGTTTCTCTTCTTTACACTCTTCTGTTGTATTTTCAGTTGTTCATGTCAGTTTCAGCGAACGATAATTCGAATTCGAGCAACTGCTCGAACATGTGATGTTATATGAAAGAGTCAGGATAAGATTTTTAGTGCTGAATCTGTCAAGATATGATAAGTGTAATTAAAGATAGTGTCATATTTATTAAATTGGAGTTATTGTTCTCCATTTGTGCTTACTACAACTAGCTTGGAATTATTTCTCTTTCATGGATTTACAATTGTGCATATGACTCTATTTATCTATTAGTTTTGGTCAAAAAATTAACCAGTGCACGGGAATTTATAGCTTATCTTGCTTATGTTTGTACCTTTTTTTGTACTTTGAGATTGATTACGTGAGTTTATAGTGCAATTGAAATTAGATCTCGTTGAAAATATGAATTACTGAATTACTCAAAAAATATTATTTTAGGCAAGTAATAACTAGGGAATCTTGTTTACCCTTCAAGGATTTATTTGTACGAAATGTCTGCATTATTAAAGTATATTTCATTTGATTTAGTTGTTTCCTTTCAATATTTGATACATAAGGCGCAATAATTTGGCTAATGTTGTAAGATCATATGTTTATCACCTGATCTTCTTAATTCACTGTTCGATTATGTGAGATTGATCATCTTTCTTCTGCAGAGAA
Organism: Schoenoplectus tabernaemontani; assembly: GCA_037127355.1. Lineage (NCBI taxonomy): Eukaryota > Viridiplantae > Streptophyta > Magnoliopsida > Poales > Cyperaceae > Schoenoplectus > Schoenoplectus tabernaemontani. Next base: position 12,466,032 of record CM073757.1, read on the forward strand.
AAAAAAAGCTAGATATAGCTAGTATCACAATATCACATGGTTTTTTCATTAGACACAAAAATATTTTCTATAAATGCAACATATCATGGATTTCTTAATTAAATGCAGTCAGTGTAAAACTGATTAACTATTTTTTTTATTTGGAATTAAGCTCAGGAAAATTCTGGTGCTTTGTCAGAAAGAATCAGATGCATATCCAACCAAAGAGACATGTATATCTTATCTTATTGAATAAATTAAATAAATATAAATCACCCATAAGGACTAAAAAGACTGGGCATCAAAATAATTATGTTCCCATGAGATTGCTAATGATGATATGCCCCAACGCCACCATCTATATCTTAATATAATTCAAATGAGAAAGACTTGTTTTAATGTACGTTGATAATGAAAGAATCATGCAAAATTTCAAAATAAGAAGACTTATATAGGAAAACTTGCTCCCTTGACCACCTCATTTTTTTTAATTTGCATAGATATTTTGTGCATACAAATACTTTTGGCTTTAGTATTCTTGTATTTTGATTTCAGCAAAAAGGATTCACAGAAATATTTAAAAATGCTTTGTTGTAATTTTTAGCAATATTATAGTGTTGCATGTTAAATTTTAACAAAAATTCTGTTTCCAAATCATATGTGTACTAGTATTTTGAAAATAGTTGCTTTTATCTAACTTGGGTTGTAGATGTGGTGACATAACACATAGAGGGATTGGTCCAGGTCTTTTGGGTTAAGCTTTTGGTTTCATGTTTCAGGTTGCTTTGACCTCTCATTCCTAGTTAAGTCCAGGGTCATTTCTGTCACTTTTTTGTTGTCATTCGGGTTTCAGGTATGTCGCTTCTAGTTTCAGACCAAATGTTAGTTTAGTTCTTCTCGGGTTAGTAAGTTATTTTTGCATGTGTCCTGCAGAGGAGTTTTTTTTTCAGTTTAATCAAGTTTGTAATCTGGATCACATCATTTTTGTTTGGATCCAGTCAGATTAAGTTATTTTGGGCCACTCCAGGTTTGGCTGGGTTGGTCGAATTTTGCAGCTGCAAAATGGAAATATCAGATCCTCATTTTTCATAATCACAGTCCATTTCTTTTATTTTTATCATTAGATAAACCAAATAGCTCTTCCCATATTTATAAGAACATCCAAATAAGCTTTTGTTCAGTATGATTAAAACCCAATAAGAGATAAATTTGATGGCTTTATGTATAGATTGCCACTGGAGGCTAAATGATATTGTAGCAATATAAGATGTCTGTACAACAAGATGCTGAACATGGATCGAAAAGGTCGAGCTCGAGTCTGAGCAGCTCAGTGCCAGAATCAGATGATGATGTCACCATTGGTACACTTTTGGCTGAGGCCAAAAAGACTAGTGAGAGAAGTCTTGGCAAGCGCTTATCTCATCTTGATTCTATCCCGGTATTAGTTAATAATTGACAGTTTCTGTTGGTTTTGTAAGTACATTTTTTTTAACTTATGCTGTAGTCACCCAAACTTTCTTGAATTGCAAAATAGCATCAACATTTTTTTTTCTGCACTTTCAATTTTATTAATCCTAACATATGTAGCAAACTAATTGCAAATGGCATTGTGCAAGTCGAAATAAGGTGACTAAAATTCCCCTAATGTTTTGAATTTATTTAACCATTATAATTGGTACTGCTATTCTCTGTCTCTATTTCATAACTAATTCATAATGGGTGTAAAGAAAAACAACAGCTCAATAGAATTAGGTGCAAAAGTGCCAATTGCATTACCTTGCCATCATAATAGTCCAACAGTTATTTGTGATGTTATAATATATAATTATATATTATTGACAGCTTACTCCTCGAGTTAATGGAAAAATACCAGATGTTGACAATGCAATGTTGGACCATGAAAGGCTCTTAGAAAGGTTCTCTCTCTCTCTCTCTCTCTCTCTCTCTCTCTCTGACAGATCTGATGCAAGTTGAATTTGGACCTTATGTTAGGCTACCTTCCATTCTGCCCTTTTGCATATTCTCCCTATTTTTTCAGGCTGAACACTTATGGTTTAGCTGAACTACAAGTTGAGGGTGATGGAAACTGTCAGGTTTTTTGCTTTGAAAAAAAAATACAATTATTAACAAATAGAAGTTAGGTTGCTGCAATAAGCTTACGAAAAAAATACTTTTGAATTTGCTCATATTTACTGCAGTTTCGAGCTTTGGCTGATCAGATATTTCGCAATCCTGATTATCACAAACACATCAGAAGACAAGTTATAAAACAGGTAATGTTAAGCCTAATTTATGTGCTGATTAATGTTAAATTTATAATAAAAATAATCCCAGAAATATAAAAAATCATTAATGATTTCACTTATTTTTATAATTTTTATTATCTTTTGTTTAGCTGAAGGAGTTTAGGAAACACTATGAAGCATATGTTCCAATGGATTACAAAGTCTACATCAAAAATATGAAAAGGTGCATCAACCTTTTAATATCTCATCTTTGGACCTAACATTATCCTTTATTTGTAGACAAGAACTACCATTTTGCATTTTCCCACTTCCACATGAAATAGCTTTTGGAAAAATAAAATTTCCAAATAGCACTCATTATTAAACTGTGGTTTAGTCTGTATAACTCACTAAACTGCTTCTAACTATTTGATATGGTCACTCAAAAATTTGATTATAACCAACTAATGGTGTGTTGAAACCTAATCTGTAGGCCCTCTGAATCAGATTTTAGTTAAATTAAGGAAGAGTTGTAGTATCTTTACATCAATACAACTGATCAGTGTTACTTGCATGTACCACAAGATCCAAAAGAAATGCATATTTGCTGAAACATATGAGAATTTTTCTTATCATTTTCATATATCAGAAGTTTGTGCTTAATTGGAGAAAGCACCCTCTTCTAGTAGAACATAATTCTGATGTAATACTGATTGGCTATTAATCAGTGGGCTAATTTATTTTAATTCGATACCAGGTCTGGAGAATGGGGAGACCATTTAACACTACAAGCAGCAGCTGATCGGGTACTGCTGCATTTCAGTACTTATAACATGTTCAAAATTTTCAATATCTGCACTTTATTATTTAATTGTAATGATTTGCAAAGCTAAATATGCCCATGGAAGTACAAATTTCAATTAAACTTGGTCTGTGTAGAGCTACATATTGACCTTCTTTGACACTTATATCGATCTTGCAGTGCTTATATGTTTCCTGTATTTGATCTTGATAACTTGGTTGTAAATTGGTTAGCTTCAGTACACACCAAGTACTGAATTAACTCTGATAGACTTTTTCCACAACACGATGGCATATTTTTATCTATTATTGTTTATTTTGAATGAGTGGATAATTTGGTTTGTTTGTGAAAAGGTTGCATGCAAACATGCCGATCTTGTACTGAGATGGTTAATGGTTTTTACTAATTCCTGATTTAAAATTTAACTAACTAATGAATTAGCTTGATACATAGGGACATAATAACATAGGGTAGTTACTGTACCTAGGGAAGTAATATCCACGTCCATTGTAAATCCACTGTGATGGACGTATCTGTAAATAGTTATTTTATTTGTTTAATGAAAATCATTAGTAGGTGATTGCCTACTACTTAAAAAATAATGAATTAGCTTGATTGGTAAATTAATTATTGATTAATGTAATGCAGTTTGGGGCAAAAATATGTCTTGTGACATCATTCAGAGACACATGTTTAATAGAAATTATTCCCAAGGACATCCCTCCTACTAAAGGTACCCTTGTATGGAATTACGGATTTTTCTTACTTTTTATGTTAAGAGTGTCTATTCTCTCTTTGTTTTTTTTTTTATCATATGAAGGCTTATTCTTGTTTCTAAAAAGGAAAAATATTCAGTGCCCCCAACTGCCCTAGCCACTTCTGAAAAATGAGGCCCCATAAAAAGCTAAAATCATGGGGCCGACATGTAAGTGAAGGTGGGTAAAGTGAGGGAGCATGATAGGGGGCACTATATAACTACCCTTCTAAAAAATATATGCCAAATTCAAATTTGTATCAACCATTTCCTTATAATATCTCGGCACATTTTTTTATCTGGTGAGTACAGGTATCGATGTTTTGAATTGCTACAACAAGTTTATTTGGCACAAACCATATGGAATTACTGGCCAAACGATCCCGTGCGTTATATTTGCTATTTATCAGAGATTAATAATTTCAGAGTTCTGGCTTAGCTTTTGGAGTGAAGTACATTACAACTCATTGTATGCAGTTGATGGTAAGTTTTTAAAGTGTCCTATGGGCTGTGTTTAGTAGTTCGGTACTCAAATATCATCTGCAACTATGCAAATAAGAAGTATGCTCCATGCACAGAAAATAATAACAATGAATATGTAGACCATTTACAATATTCTTTATGTGTATGTTTTGTGTGTGTGTTTCTGTGTTGTCACTTGGGGACATTACAGTTGACAACTAGTTAATATGTTCCTCAGGGCACACTGCATATAGTTTTAAACTACGTTTGTGGTAGAGCGAAATGTTTCCAAACCAGTCCTGTGTTTTATTCTTCGATAATTTTGAAATCTTGCTTTTTCAACGTTCACATGCAGATCTCCCCACACGGGTTGTGAAGAAAAAGCACTGGCTGTTCTAGAAATTTTTTCTTTGACATACATGTATTCCCTTGGTTTAGTTATCTGTTTCTTGGGAATTACATATAATACAATGGTTGTATGCTGTACAGTTTTAAGTTTTTTAATTCATACCCATAGCAAGGTCACCTATAGTTTCTGTGCTTGTTGCTTTTTAGTTCCTCAAAGGGGAGAGGAAAGACTCAGATGGGGAGAGTTAAACCGCAACTAGATCGTTTGTTTGAGGGAACTCAAGGCCGCTGGCTCTGAACTAATATTTTAAAAGCTTTGATACAACGAGTTAACCACCAAAGCTTGAATTATTTTCTCCTAGTTATTGTCTTCTTTAACAGATAGAATCCCATATATCAAAGGATTTTACGAATCATTGAATGGTGATTTCATTTAATTCAAAATGTCCTTCTCGTATATGGTACCTAGTGATTTAAAAAACCCGACCGGATAAGACCTGACCCGTCTGACCCATGATCGCGACTTGATCCGTGCTCAAACCCGTGACCCGTTAGAATTGGTGGGTCTAGTACGGGCGCGGGCAAAAAAATTTGAAAAAAAACTGTTTTAGACCCGATCCGACCCGTCCAACCCGTCATAACCTGTGCCCGACTCGATCTAGGAAACCCGGGAATCTAACCCGTCCGACCCGATCCACTTTACTCGTCCGACTTATCCCAAACCCGCTGAAATTCAAAAATAAAAAATCAAAAATAAAATAAAATAAATAAATAAAATCTAGCAAAACCAATTTAAACAGACCCGTCATGGCCATTATTTTATTTTCTTGACTTCGCTGAAATTAGACCGAACGTATCACATCAGGTTAAATCAAGAAAAATAATTAAATAAAATCTAGCAAAATCAATTTAAACAGATTTAATTTTATGAATGTTTGTAAAAAGTTAAATAGTTATAAATAATTAATGATAAATTTAAGAATTTATGGGTAAATATGAAAAAAATTAAAATTTAAAGCTATATTATATATGTTAATGAGTATATTGGTAAATATGAAAGGATTTAAAGAGTTGATGTGTAAATATGATATATTGTAAATTTGAAAGAAGAAGAGTTGAAGAATAAATATGATGTTAATCCTTTTTTTTGTTAAATGCGTTTGAATTTTGAAAGAGATACGATTTCAAAAGAAGAAAAATGAAAATAATTGAATGGTTAGGACTTAATTTAATTTGAGATTATTTTTCAATCAGCTATAACATCTTAATTAATTGAATACTTAACTTAAAATATTTGTTTCTGTATGATAAAATACTACTTCTATAAAGAATGATAATTAATATAATTCATAAAAGGAGGATAGTACAATCTAACAAAGACTAAAAATTGCTATAATTCATTTATAAGAATTTTTATTATATATTTTTATTTGTGTTGCAAAGAGTTTTTCCTTGTAAATAATATACATCTTATGGTTTTATGTCGGCAGTTGTTATCACTCCTAAACACATTATTTTTAGGAAATGTGAACCTTCTTTTAAGTATGTTGACAACTTATAATTTTCGTTATAAATAACATACAACTATAAATTATATAGAAATTATCATCACTAAAAAAAAAGTTGTTTTCAAGATGTATGAACCTTATTTAAGTATGTTGACAACTTATGGTTTTCATTATAAATAACTACAATGGTTAAAATAACTAAGGAAAAACTCTTAACAACACAAATAAAAATAATAATATAACACTTATTAAAAGACTCTTGTCAATGAATGATGGTATACTATAAATTTTGTGCCGAATTGTATTATCATCTTTTATAAATCATAATAATTATCATTTTTATTGAAGCAGTGATATATCATATAGAGAAGAATATATTTAAGTCAATCGTCCAATTAATTAGGATGTTCTAATTGATTGAAAAAATAATTTCATGTTAAATTAAGTCATAAAATTCATATCAGATTATATTATATTTGATGAGATCAATAAAAATGGTTAAAATAAGTACTAAATATAATATTACATAGGTCTTAGTATTCTTTTATAGCCCACATTTATAGATTTCAAAACTTTCTGACATTGCATTGTTTACTTTTTGTTTATTCAAATTACTTATTATTCTTCATTAATGTTATAGATATTTTTAGATGGTATTTTTAAATATATTCTTTATTTTTTCTCATTTTTATTATTTTTCTAGCATTTATAATCCTTATTTGATTTTTTTTCAATAAACTTTACTAACCAAAAAAAGTTAGATCTCCGCTATGTATTACATAGTCGGTCTCAAACCCGGAATAAAGGAGGAGGGTAACTTTATTTTTAACCCATTTATTTTAATTTTTATGATATTTAAATTTTTTTCTCCTTTTTTTTAAGTTATATCATTTTATTCAATTCTTTAAGATTTTATTTAATTTTTTAGTTAAATTATTTCATTTAAAATTTTATTTCAATTTATTTTAAGTCATATATTTAAGATTATATTTAATTTTTAAATAAATATTTTCGGATTTTTATAATTTTTTTAGAATTTATTTGAATTTTTTGATTATTTTTGAACTTTGAACAAAAATGACAAAAAAATAAAATATTTTTTTTGGTCAAGAATATAAGTTGTTGTATATTTTAAATATTTTTTAATTTTTTGAAATTTTTGAGAATTTTTCGGAATTTTAGAAAAAAAAATTGGACCCGCCGACCCATCCAACCCGACGGGTCTAGGACGGATCGCGGTCAAACCCCCCAAAATGGACCCGTCCCATGAAAATCCATTGACCCGTCCCGCCAAAACCCGCCGACCCGTCCCGTCCCGATTTTAATACACTAATGGTACCGTTGTTTCACTGTTTCTGATTACTATTCTGACTGGAGATGCAAGCAAGCTATGCAAATAGAAAGTGAAGATCCGAAGAGGCACGAAGAATTACATGCAAATTGGCAAGAGAAACAGCAGGGTTTTTCAAGTGCGCATACGATTATCGTGGTCAAATTGAAGCTCCGACGAAGGATACAGTCTATAATTTGTTCTTCATCTACCTATTAATGGATTGAAATCTATTCCTTAGTCGTTGGCATCAATAAAAGTAACAATTTAAAAACCACAGGATCATTAGTTTTCTATCCGCGTTAGCAGAAAAGACAAAACTATTGGTAAAATTACGTCATGACGTATTTCTTTTAAATATGTAACAAAGAGATGGAGACAGAAGTTGCAGTTTTACAAAAAAAAAGGAAAATAAAATAAATAAATCTTCCAACATTAACTATGAGACGTATTCGTATCACATGATATACTATTAGTCCCGTAACTTATTTTCAGGAGACTCGAATCAGCCATATCAGTCATCCATCGTTTTGGAGCCCCGCTTGTGTCCCCCAATATGTTATATGCATATGAAGAGAACCTAATATCTAAACCATCGTGATTGCCACACTGGTTTGTAAGCCCTAATTTCAACAATCTTTGAGTTCTAGACAAAACTACAAGACCTGAAAATGTAGAAAAACTATTCCCCAAGAAAATATCTGCTCTTGAACAAACCTCAAAATCAATTGCCGACTGTATCAGGTAAGGGTACTTCCTGTAGATTTCCCATAATCCAAGCCTCTTTTTCTCATACGGCAACAACCCAGTTTTCCACCCTTTTAGAACCGAATCATTGTCAAGTAAACTATCAGCTATAGCAAGATAAACTACAACTGGAGTGCTTATACCCTTTATGTGTGAAACCCGATCCAAGATCTCTTTTTTGCTACTACAAATTTGGTTGATTCCTGTTCTCTGTTCCCATTTCTTGCAATGTATCATCCAATCCTTTTCGATTCTCATGTGAACTGCCATATACGGCATCACAGGGTTATATTTGGCATTATTGCTGTCATTTTTTGCCTTCATACCTACCTCTCCAATCTTAGAGATAACCTTAACGACATCATTTTCTATCTCATTTATCAAAACCAAACACTGAAAGATCTCACCATATTCTCGCACCGGCCAGTGGTCTTGCCAAAGAAAAGGGTTCTTCCCTACAATTCTGACTAATTCTAAATCATGCAATTTGTTATCATTCACAATCTCTTTCAACTGTTTTAAATCTCTTTCTTTTGTCCATTTTCTTCCACTTCCCTTTTGCAACTCAAACGGATCAGTTTTGTTTGTAAGCTCAGAATACCGGCCCAACCGAACAAACCCATTACAAATTGAATTGAATATTTCAAAATTGAAAATCTTGTCGAATGGCATTGGTTTTAGTAACTCGACTTCCTTGTAAAACAGAGATGCACTTAAGCTAGGCATGAGAAGGGTTCGGTTGAGAAACCTAGCAGTTAACAAGCTTCTTGCAAGTGCGATTTTCTGATTGTTTAATCCCCATACAATCTGAGGGACTTCCAAGAACTTGTCTTTTCTGACTAGTTCAGGTACTGTTGAGTGGGTAATGCCATAACTGGATATATTTTGTTGGAACCAAGCAATACCAGGGGAAGAAGACAGGATTGCTCTGAGTAAAAGGATGGATATTATTATGGCCACAACTGATTTTATTTGGAAATTACATTGCCTGATTTTCCAATTTGCAAAACCCATCATAATTATTTTCTAACTGATTGTGGCTCCATCTTTTGTCTAGCTTTCCTGGAATAATACAAGATCCCTCAATAAGAACATCAACAGAAACATAGTTTCATATTTGAAATGCTTTAAGTTTTTCTCAGTGAACATTATTGAAATGATGTTGAGACTGAACTAATCCTACATGTAAGGTCCAATCCATGAGAGTTGCACTGCATAATGATAAGAGAAGTCAGATGACTTCAGGAATCAGTGATGCCATTCTGGCCAGTTACAGAAAATCTGTGCCCAAAATATTTACTTACACAATTAAGCCAAACAAAAGAACAAAGTTCTGTAATAAAGCGTCAATTAGTATAATTCTTCCTGATCTGTTCTCCAGCTGGTGAATTGCACTTATCTGAACCTCACGCACCATTCCGCAAACAAAAAGGAAAAAGCAAAAGGATAAATCAACGGAATATACCTTTCTTCTCTGCGAGACCTGAATCTGGGGCTCCGCAACCTTGGCATTGCCCGATACTCGGCTTAAGCGAGTTGTCTGCTATTAGAGACAACAAGAGTTAGAGATCAGGAGGAGACAAAAAGAAAAGTAATTGAAGGCTTTCGGGGAATGTGATTGTGAAGGTGCCGAGGCGGAGAGGAGCGGTGCTTTGGCTTTTGGCTTTGGCCAGCTTCAGATTTTCAGATTCAGATTTTCTGGAAACAGCTTTATAACTCAAATGACTGAACTGCCCCTGTGCTTTTGTCTCCGTCAAATTGTATGTCATTCCTGTGCTATTTGCTCGCATTTTCTTGACGTATGCATTTAGATATATTGGGGAAAAAATACTTCTCAATGATAATTTTAATATTTTTTAACAATCTTGATAATAAATTGACAAATAAAATTGATAATATTTCAGAACTACAGCACATATGTTTTTAATTTATATTATCTCTATGTTTAATGATTTTAAATGTGATTGCTATTAAAAATCATTAAATATGATGCATCACACATTTCATATAATTATAAAGATTTTTGATAAAAATATAAAAGGACACTAAGTATATAAAAATTGAAACATAATTGATCAATAAGTTTAAAAATATACCTATAAAGTATTTATTATAAAAATAATTTTGAATTTATTTAAAATGTATAATTAAAATTGTCAAAATAATTAATAATTATCGTCAGGTGATCCCTCTTCCAAACAAAGGTAGAAAAAAATGTATACTCAAATTTGGATCACTGGATGTGAACCGACGCGATAGATTTTTTTTTTTTTGGTGAAACATACACATTTCTTAATGAGCGGCTCATATTGGTTGACATGATCCTATGACACAGAAATTGACGGAATCTAAATCGACTTCCCTCGGTAAATTGTAAATTGATTGCATTCCAAATCGTATTCAATTAAAATATCATTTAATATTCATTAAAATTCATAAAATAGCTAGTTTGTATTTTATTTTTGTTCGTAAATTTACATACGCTTATCATTACCAATTGTGCAGAAATGATTTCGAATTTAAATTATACGTTTATGAATAGCGAAGTATATACTATAATTTTAAATTTGTAATACATATACATTATGAAAAACTTATGTCGTTGATCAATTATGGGCTAGTATTTTATATCATTTATATATTTCTTATAGATAATAACATAAAAAATGTTACAATTTGACGATTTTTTTTTAAATCATGTAAGTTTTGTATTCATATCTTAACTATTTTCGTATGAATATTTTTATATGTATTTAGTTTTTTTTTTTTTTGAACTTAGTGGATATCCACCTGTTTCATTAGAAACCATTATTTTTTGGTACCACAACCCAGTACCATGGGTATTTACTACTAAGTAACTAATGCCCTAATTACCAGTTCATAACAAAAGCAAGGACATACACAACATTGTCATCATAGTCCTAATTATCGGTTTATCAAATCCTTAACAAATTTCCAAATTCACGAAACTATACTTAAAAGCAAGTAAACTATTTCTTAAAGTTCTTAATCCTTCTCTCCAATCCCAGTCGACACATCCTCCGCGCCACCAAGTTTTTAAAATTAACTGAAATCAAAGAAAGGCAAAAAAGGCATAACAAAAACAAACTATTCCCAACAACTAAACTTAACTACATTTAAAACACTTTAAAATTGTTCAAATTCTTCTCCAGACCCATCCTTTAGTTCTACCTCGAGTTGCAATATTGTTAAATTTTCTTCTAAAATCTGCATAGGCAAAGAGTTAATATCAGAAGGAATGATTATATGTATGTTATCAATACTATTATTTCCTTTAATATTACTCCAATATCTAACTAAATTGATTATATTTTCTCCCAAAATTCTTACACTTTTACAATTACCCCCTAAAAAGTCAATCTATTTCTCTCTTTCCATAATACCCATAAGATTGACCCTCTAAGCATTTCACAAATATTATCATCTTTTAAGGGTATAGAAACATTTATTTGCTATAAATCCTCTATCGAATTACAGTTAAAGTGGAAATTATTATAACTAGCAATGCAAGACCATAAACAAGAAGCTAAAGTACAGTGAATAAACAGATAATCTATTGTTTCAACATTATATGTATTTAGTTAATGTTCAATATATTTGTATCCAAGTTAATAATATGTGATATATTCTGGGTTAGGAGGTCAGGTCATGTCACGAAATATGGTGATAGTGTGTCGGTGTTTGAGAGTGAAAGTATGTGTAAAGGGAGTACGAGAGCTATTTTGATCTAAAAGCTCTGCGCGTGTGAAGTGAGAATGAATCTCTTCTTATGTCCTAGGTCAGATCTTATATAGAGGAAAACTATTATGGAGATCGTGGTCCATTCGTGGCATGATCTCAGGAAAAACCAATTTTAAAAGTGATAATTGTTCGTAATGGCAAGTCATTATTGCCGCGTAAAACTGTGTTATTTTGAGTTGTGCTCAAGTATAATCGTTATTCATGATAATGGACGGTTTATAAGGACAGCTATACTCGAGATGAGTATCAGAATGATCTCAAAACTCAAGGATGCTCAGATCGAGATATGCTTATTTAAAATAAATGATGAGTGAAAGAGAGCTTATAGAGGCTAATGAATTAATGTTTTAGAACAAAATGTTCATGCCGATGATAAATATATTTTAGAAAACATATCTCTATCAATATGTATTTGAAATTTTATTTATGTCTGAAAAGTTAAAATGATACGTGTATAGTTTGTCCACCATTCGATTTATTTTCAGTCCTATTTGCAATCAGTTCTTGGTCATTGTAGATTTCGAGAGGTACTTTGAGAAAAATAAATGCTTATTGAGTGAGAGGCTTGGATTCAGTATACGCGATTGAACATTGCAACTGGGAGCGTTGGAAGACGCCAAGAACACGAGGTTAGTTCCGTCATTTAAAAGGTATAAAGCTGTTCGAAGTATTTTGACGCTGTCCAAAGCATCACCCGGCGCCGGCGGAGAAGATCGGGGAGTGTCTGACTGGTGGGACCGGAAATTGATGAACTGTTTAGTTTAAAGCAGTAAAGAATCAAAGCAGTTTTAAGTGTTTTGGGCTGGGCTTTTCTATCAAGATGTTGCATTTACATTGATTTAGATGTGCTATTTTTTTCCTTTTTTAATCGTTATAAATTGTTATTAATAACTGAATTTTTATTTATTCATTTTTAATTACTAAATTATAATATTTATTTAAATTTAATCACTCTTATTAATTTTTCTATTCAAAATTATTTAAAATGAAATTATATTTATTGTCATAAATAATTAAAAAGAAAATAGATAAATAAAATGAAATTATATTTATTTTATCATTAATTTTTCAATTATTTTTCAATGAAAAACTATAAGAGTCACCAAATTAGATAAACATCAAAATTAAGTGATTAAAAATGAATGAATAAAAATTAAGTGATCAAATATAACTAAACATCAAAGTTCAATGACTTATTAAAAAATTAACCTAATATAAATACTTTGTAAGCTTGACATCTGGTACAAGTAATTGCACGTGTTATTTGCCGAATCCTGTTCAGTGTTCAGCAAGAGGGAAAACTTCTCGTTTCAAGGGCCAAATGTGGGAATATGCACAAATTGAAAACAATAAAAAGTATAAAAGCCAAACTGCCTAACAAAGAGGAAAACCGTTATGGTTTTGAGAGTCAACATCATATCTATGTTCAGAACATACAGCCAGAATGGCATACTGCTTTTAACTGCCCATAAAATTTACAACAATAATTCTCTCCAAAAAATCATCAAAACTTATAACCAACTATTTCTTTAATAGATAACATCAACTGCAGCATGCAAACAGTAGTTCTTTCGCTGTCCATGTTACATCTGCAAGATCTCGCAATATAATTATTGTCCCTTTATCCAATGGAAACAGCTTAGGTAGGCATTCTGTTGATGTAAAAGAAAGAATTAGACTGTATAACAATGATGCATCAGATTTGATATCTTGCACAAATTTGTAAGAACCTTCAATCATCACGTACCCGTTTCGTTTCCATTTTCTGAGATTTTTTTAGGCCTATCTTTAATCATCAGTTATACAGGGATACCCAATAATCCTTCATTGCATCCAGTTTAGAATTAATTCATCCTCAGTTCCAGAATTAAACATAAAAGAACCCAACAAAATTCAAAAATAAATGCAAAATCAGCACTTAACAGTTTGAGGCCTGGAATCTTAAGAAATTGGAACTAACCTTTCATTGTTCAGTTTATTCAATTATTTCTAACGCCCAATTATGTACTATGCATGGAATAACTTCCCATGTGTAGTGGACACTCATCCTTAATTTAGCAAATGAACATTTCAAATTTACGATTCACAGCAGCATGAAACAATCCAATTACCTTCACATTTTGCAAAATTAAGAAGTGAGAGTGAAGCAAGGACCCTCTCCTCCATGGTTCTATCATAACCAAGGGTTTCCAATAACTGAGGTGCTAGAACAGAGCACGCTGAAGCTAGGAAACTTCTACAAGAATGGGAGGATGTGAGGGACCCACTCAACCAGGCAACAGTAACAAGGCACGATCGTGCCAGGGTTGGTGTAGAGTCTGATATACAATTTGATAAGGCAACTAAAAGCCTCTTGCTATTGCCAGTTTTTGACAGAACAGTTGCAAGGCTTTTAAGATGTTCCTCCGTTAGTTTATCTTCCTCCTATTAAAAGTGATGGTCAGTTAATCACCCTTTTTACAAGCATACAACAGGTGCATATGCAACAATCCTGCACCCATTTGACATACAAAGTACAAGTTTTCTGCATGTGTGTGTGCTTCATGGGGTCATCTGAGTTTGATGTCTGCAGACCAGGCAGTTTTTTGTGCATTTTTTCTTTTATCAACCTATCTATGCTGTGGTTTTGTATAAGTGGATATATGTCAGTTATGTGGAAATTTCCTGTTCTAGAGTTGAAGGTTCATAATTTAAAATTTAGGGTCTATCTGTTCCTAAAGAAATGGGTTGAGGCATTGGGTTTACTGTACATTTGTGCAAAAATGGGTTTATAGTTCAGGGTTTAGATTTTAGAGTCTTTTGGCCTTGTCTTAGTTGTGCTTTGTAGTTGATTGTCCATTGTGTCAGTGTGCATGCTAGTGTGTTATGTATGAACTACATGTGAGATTCTTGTAAATGCATACTTCATATACTGGCAGGGGAATCCAACACAATGACATACCAGTACCAAATTCTCAACATTATATGCCTCAACAATCCTAAAGGAGTCTCCAATGACAGTATCATCCAGTCCAGCACGCCTCAGCAATGTGGCCTCTGATGTGGATTCACCTGATGAGGAAAATCGGCCAGCCAATAGGAGAAGAGCTTTGGCACACTGCTCCTGCAACTTTCTGTTGTGTGAGCTGTTCTCTAATGCTGATACAATGGCATCAACTGCCTCTTCTCTGTACGCACTAAATTGCAAAGGGTCTCCCTGAAATGTTGCAGTTGAATGGAAGATCAACATCTCATATTTTCTTCAGCTTTTATTCTTATTCATTTAACCACATAAAAATTTGGGTTAGAGGACTTGTACATGATTAAATTTTACAATTGTAATTTATGGAGGGCTATCACTTTGGTTTAATAATGACAACTCACATTCGTAAGGTGACTATAGAGGTGTTTGAAGTAACTAGAGGAAATAAATGTGAACCTAAATATACTTGGTGGTGGAATGATGATATACAAAAAGCGATCAGTGAGAAGAAAAAATGCTACAAACAATTACATCACAACAGGAGTGATGAAAACATACAGAAGTACAAAGAAATTGGAAGAAACGCAAAGAAAGCTATGAGCGAAGCAAAGGAGTCAGGCATACGCAGAACTGTATCGAAAATTAGATACGAAAGAGGACGAAAATGTTGTCTACAAGATGGCTAAACTTCAAGAAATGATGACAAAATACTTCAATCAAGATAAATGTATTAAGGATGAGGTTGATAGACTTTTGATGAAGGATGATGAGATTAAAAACAGATGGAGAGAGTACTTCGATAAGCTATTCAACGACGAGAGTGAAAAAACCGTGATCGAGTTGGACGACTCAGTTGACACCAACAGGCGATTTGTTCGGAGAATTCAAGAATCTGAGGTGAAAGAAAATTTAAAAAAGATGAAAATAGATAAGGCGTTAGGACCTGATGACATCTTGATTGAGGTATGGAGATGTCTTAGAGATATAGCAATAGTGTGGCTCACTAAGCTATTTAATACCATTTTCCGGTCCAATAAGATGCCTGATGAGTGGAGAAGAAGTATATTAGTACCAATCTTCAAGAATAAAGGAGATATTCAAAGTTGTACTAATTATAGAGGAATTAAAGCTCATGAGTCATACCATAAAGTTTTGGGAGAGAGTGACCGAGCATCGTTTAAGAAAATTGACAACCGTCTCTAAAAATCAGTTTGGTTTTATGCCTGGGAGGTCCACCATGGAGGCGATTTTTCTTGATAAGACAACTTATGGAGAGACATCGGGAACAAAATGACCTACATATGATATTTATTGATTTAGTGAAAACGTATGATAAAGTACCAAGAAATATCATATGGTGGGTGCTTGAAAAGAAATGAGACCCAACAAAGTACGTTACCCTTATTAAGGATATGTACACAAATGTTGTGACTTGTGTCAGAGCATGTGACGGTAAATCTGATGCATTTCCTATTAAGATAGGATTACATCAAGGGTCAGCATTGAGCCCATATATTTTCACCTTAGTGATGAATGAGATCACAAAGGGCATACAAGGAAATATTCCTTGGTGTATGCTCTGTCTGATTGATTGAGAGCATAATTGGAGTCGATCAAAAACTAGAGTTGTGGAGACAAACTTTAAAATTGAAAGGTTTTAGAGTTAGTAGGACCAAAATCGAATATATGAGGTGTCAGTTCAGCGGGGAAAACTCAGATGATGGAGATGTTAGTTTGGACGGACGAGTAGTACCCATGAATGACACATCTCGGTATTTGGGATCGATGTTGCAAAGTGACGGAGAGATCGATGAAGATGTTAGTTATAAAATAAAAACCGGATGGGTGAAATGGAGACAAGCATCTGGTATTCTATGTGACAAGAAGGTCCCAAACAAACTAAAATACAAGTTCTACAGGACAGTGATTAGACCCGCGATGATGTATGGCGCAAAATGTTGGGCTACAAAAGAACACATCCAGAAGATGAGTGTAGTTAAAATGCGAATGTTGCGTTGGATATGTGGCCACACAAGGAAAAATCAAATCAGAAATGATGATATTCGGAACAAACTTGGGGTAGCACCTATTCAAGAGAAGCTAATTCAACATCGTTTGCGATGGTTTGGTCATATCCAACAAAGGTCTCCTGAAGCACCAGTACGCAATGTTATTCTAAGTTGTCCTGAAAACACAAAAAAAAAAGAGGTCGACCGAGACTGACATAGGAGGAAGCAATAAAAAGAGATTTAAAGGAATGAAATATATTCAAAGAGCTTGCTTTGGATAGTGCTTGGAAGATGGTGATTCATATACCTGAGCCATGATTTAGGAGTTAGTCTAATAGTAGAATTATAGACTTCAGATTCTTAAATTTTCAAAATTTTAGGGTTTAAAATTTAGGATTTAGAAATAGATTTCATAATAGAGGTTTATTGTATTATTATTATTATTATTATTATTATTATTATTAGCATATTATCAATTATCGATCATTATCATCATTATTATTATCATATTGTCATCACCATTATCATTATCATTTTTATTTATTTATTTATTATTATTTTTATTATTATTATTATTATTTTTAATTTTTTTTTCTTTTTCATCATCCTCATTATTATTATTGATATTTGATATATTTGATCTTATGCTTTCCGATGGGTTTCATTTCTAACTTACCCTAATTTATTTGAGATTAAAGGTTTTGTTGTTGTTGTTGTATCACTTTGGTTTAAGTTGCAAAGTTGGTAATATAATTTAGCACCAGTCCTACCCAACAAAATTTGAATGGACGTGCTTTCAGATTTTCCATGATTGCTTAATACAAGATTATTAATGTAATTAGGAATTTTCATCTTTATAAAGAGAAATATCCGTACAAGGAGATCAAGCTGCAAAAGAAGAGCTGCTGCCAAGGGCCTTTGTTGGATCAGAGACTGTTGCAGGTAGACCAAAAGGATATGCATTGTATTCAAGCTTCCTTCTTGCTTCAACTCTTTCAAAACTTTCTTAATATGACTCGCCCTTAAAAAAAAAAGTAAAAAGTTGCATTTAAACAAGATGTAAAGTGAAAGCATGTGTACTTTTCTTCTGGTAATGGTAAAAGTAATATCATACAAGCAGGCACAAAGATACATAATGGTAAAAGAGAGGACTAAATAATCTGGAACAAAAAACAATATATTGAGTTTGACCTCTATGGTCATATATTATATCATAACAGTACCATACCTGTCAAGACATATGAGCTCACTAAGCAAATAAAGCGCAGCCGCACTAGTCTTGACCTGGTTCCCAAGAAGGCACTTGACCACACACTCCTTTCTCATATGCTCTACTAAGTAACTCCGACAATTTCCCTCATACCTTACACAAGCAGCCAGCAGTACAACACAACCCTTCCTTTCCTTAACGTCTCCCATTTCTAGTTCCTGAATGAGCACCTTCAATCCACCAAGGGCCACCAGTTGTTTCGCATTCTCGCTATTTCGATCCACATCAGATCCTACCAAAAGCTGATACAATAAATATAAACCAGCAGCCTTCAGAGAGCATTTAATGTGGAACCAGTTCTGGGGTTCATCTCCAAAATCCAGAATGCGCAACACTAATTGCATCCACTCAAATGACAGCATTTGTTTGGCCTTTGGTTTCAATATGTACAGTGCCACAGCCGTCTTTAAGAAGAGGTTTTTTATTTGTAGAAGTCGCAGAAAAACTTCCAATTGGGGATCTGCATTTAGAATCATATGCTTGATTATTTCATCTTTTGTGGCCAATTCAGCTAAAAGAGAGATTGCCATGTCTAACACTTCTTCATCTTTTGAAGTAGAGGAGATCTCCAGAATACCCTCAATGAAGGATGAAGTGGATAAGAAGGGTTGTAAAGTGGGTCTCACATGTGAATCCAACCAAGCTTTGGTTAATTCACGAATAGCTGTTTCACATAGTTTGAGGTTGTCAGAATTTGAGATCAAGCTGATAGCCTTTTCTGGGGTTAATGGCAAATCTTCCCCGTTTGGATTTATAGATTTTTTTGCAATTGGCATATCTTCTTCCTTCTTCAATGGTTTTGGAGCTACATTAATTACATTTCTGTGTGCATTACTACGGCAAGAAAATAGCCGAAAAGAGTAGGATCTTCGTGGAGCTGGCAAAACACTGGGATTCTGTGCCACATCAGCATTTGGAAGCATTTCACTGACCACTTCCTTCTCTTTATGCCCCATGTCACTCTGTCTACACAAAAAGTAAAAATAGCTTAATAATAGTACAATTATAGATACTATGGGACTTGCGGAGTCAATAAGCAGGGATCCTAACAGTATGGCACTGCTCAGTTTGCACCAGTACAGAGAGCCATACATATCTAGAATTTCAAAAGTCAAAACACATGTAGAAAATCTATTTTTGCAAAATAGTCCCTCAGTAGCATTATGTATCAAACATACCTGAGCATCGCTTTCTAGGATAAAGTTATTAAAGCCTCAATTATTTAATTTATAACAAAAATATATTTATGATGTGATTACTATCTCTACATGTAATTTCAATCCTCTGGGATCAAGAAGGCTATACACAATAAGAAATAGGTCAATTGCTGTATTTTCTTTATTGTTATTTAAAAAAAAATTGAAAATGCATGTTGTTTTAGAATGATTTGAGAACGAGGAAATTTCCGTAAATGACTGAAAATTTCATAGCACCACAGAATTCGCTTGCAATATGAAAAATGCGTCAACATATAGTACTCTTGATCAATATACCTCCATTCTTTAAAAGCACATGCTGCATGGTGAGGCAAGGAGTCTGCTGGTGTAACTTTGAACAGAATTGTGTGAGACTGAATCAGAAATGATGATACACGAGGCAAATTTTGGGTAGCACAAATCCAAGAAAAACTAGTCTAATACCGTTTGTGATGATTTGGTCATATATCCAATAAAAGTCTCCTAAAACACCGGTATGTAGTAGTATTCTAAGTCGTCCTGAAAACACAAGAAGAGATAGAGGTCGGCCGAAAATAACATGAGAGAAAGCGATAAAAAAAATGAAGGAATGAAGTATATCTAAAGAGCTTGTTTTGGATATGAGTGCTTGGAAGATGGTAATTCACGTATCAGAACCATGATCTAGGAGCTAGAGTCTAGCAGTACGAGTTATAGATTTTTAGTTCTTAGATTTTTAGTTTTAGATTTTAGGGTTTAGAATTTAGGATTTAGAAGTATGATTTATAATTTAGGTTTACAAGGGCTATTGTTAGTAGGACTATTATATTATTATTATTTTATTATTATTATTAGCATTACTATTATTATGGATGTCCTTATTATTATCAGTACTATTAAATTACTATTTCTACTTGTATTATTGTTATAACTATTATTAGTATATTATTATCATATTATCATCATCAATACTATCAGTATCATTATCACTATTACTACCAATAATTTTTTTTATTTGAGATCTCTAATCTATATGATTTTGGATTGGATTTCATTTCTAGTCTACCTAAATTTATTTGGGATTAAAGACTTTGTTGTTGTTGTTGTTGTTGTTGTTGTTGTTTTACATTTTCTCCTCCTGGATGGATATAGAAAAAATTTAGATGTTCGATATGGATGACATCGTCCCTGTCCAAAAATAAAAGAACAAAAATAAGTTGACTCACATGATCATGGTCCCTGTATCTGCAAATGTTTTGTTCCTTATCTGCATGCATATTCAAATGTAAACTCTTTTCTGGTTCTAGCTTAGTGTCATCAATCTTTTCTGATTCCATAAAATTCTTCTCTGCAGTTTCTCCAAATACTGCCTGATACCTTAAGAAAACAGATGAACAAGCCTGAACTAAATTAAAAATTTGGCAAAGAAGAATATTTACCACCTTGCCTAGAGTTGAGACATAAGTATCTTTTTATTAACTGAAGAAACTTAAGCTATTTTTATAACTAAAGTACTGTCTTAAAGAGGATATGTTCAATGGAGCAAATTTCAACGTCATTTGAACTTTTAATGATCAACGTATCGGTACCTGAAATTTCCATAATGTTGTATTTGGCTAAATTGATTGTAATAGAGCAGAAGGAACATGATATAAAATTGTCGATAACTCACTATTGACTGAAATGGCGATATTTTGGTTTTTGGCTAATCAGGATATATTGATTGAGGAAAATAGAAACTTCAATGTTCAAACTGTACAGGTATTAACAATGAACTTTCTGTAGAAACACAACTCCCCATGGATGCAGTTGATCAATCTTAAAATCCAGTGCTTGATACTATCAAGAATACCAGCTCAATGTAAGATGCAAAGCACATAAGAATTGATAAGCCAGCAGTAAAAAAAAATATCAACGGCATCTTCTATTCCCTTCCCTTCTGAATTTACTTCCTAATAGACCGAAGCACCCTTAGCATCTCACCAATTTACCTCAAGTATATGAGGAATAATTAGAATACCTACGTATTGCTTGAGGAAACAAGTGAGAAATGGAACAGGTGACCTCTACCGTTCTTCAAAGGGAAACACAAGATATTTCTCTTTTTCAGGGGCCACCATGATACTTTTTAGATTTACGGGTAGGACATGTATAAATACGAATTTAAAGATAAAGATCACACACAGGCTTCTGTTGATAGTACCCCTGGAGAGAGAGACTGATCTCTGACCGAATGTCTCGACAGAACCAACGGACCCTTGCGGCAGAGGCACATTGGGAACTGGAATAGGAGCATGGTCCTCAGTTCCTCCCTTCAACCAATCTTTGTAGTAGGTTGCAAAGCGAGTTGTGCCGAGATCTAACTGATCATTGTATACCCGTCTGAGGCTCTTCATACGCTGGTCCCGCTGTACTGAGTCACACTTTTCAGTCAACTCGACCTCCTTGTTGTACCATACCTGGCACAAGAGATGAGTGAAAATAGATTAACAAACAAGCTATTCAGGTTAAGGTGATTACATAAACATAAAAACTAAACATAATAAAGCAGATTTTAAAAGATTAGAAATGAAGGACAATAGTATATCCACAAAAATAAAGTGAATTGAAAAGCATATATTCTGACATAAATTGCTTATCAAATGCTAATATGAAGATTAGAAACATGGCGTTGATTGCAGGACAACTTGTTTTCCACACCTTAGGGGTATGTTTGGATGGGCCAAGAATAGCAGAATAGCTGTTGTTCTTGGGATAAGAATAACATTGTGTATCCAAACGCAAATTTGTTGTTCCGAACAGTGAGAATAACTACTATTCTGCTATTTTGTGGTGAGGATGGAATAACTGTTGTTCTTCTCAACTCTCCATTACTATTCCCAACAAACAATCCAAACAATATTTCTACCGTCCGGAATATCATCACATTTTTATTATACTCGCGCTAACCAAAAATCACTATTTTTTCACTATCCTATTTGATATTCTCAATTCCTCTATTCTTACTTTTTATTCCAATTATTTGTAATCAGAAGGCAGAGAAGCTAATCCATGACATAACAATAAATTTGACTCACCTTTAGGTGCAATAAATGGGGCAAGAAGAAATGGTCCCACAAGTCAGGAAGAAGGCTCTTTCTGGCCAGGTAAGGTGCATCAGCGAACACTTCAAGCATGTGGCAAGCCGAGGCAAGGTCATCTCTCTCTATCCGATACAAGACTGAGAGATACAGATGCGCACACAATGAGAGGTGTGAGTTTTGTACTCCACAAGTGTATCCGGATCCATTAAGCGCTGCAACCACACTCAAGAGCCTTACCGAGTTACGCAGAGAGCGAATCTTTAAATCCCTTTGTGTGGCAGATTGCTCCTCACAGAGCTTCTCAGTGGCCTCCATGCCGAGCTCAAGATTAGTCAGAACTGCATGGGCCCCACGTGTACAGGCGGTCACAGCGAGGCACTTCTCCCGAGCAATCTGCCGGAAGATGGGATCTTTCACAAAGCGGCCTGCATAACCAGATAGGATGGAGACTACTGTGTGCGCTGCATTCTCATCGGTCAATAGCAGCTCGGCAGATGGCAATGAGGGGCCGGGTACATTGGGACCAGGCAGGTTTGCATGAATTCTCTTGGGTTTTCTTGCATGTCCGAATTTTGGGGTTTCTCTGTCTATGGAGACCTCTTCAGTTAGGAGGTCTCTTAGAGAGGATGCCATAGGTTAACTGGAAGGGGAGGGGAGGAGTTTATGGCAATAGGCAGAGGTAAGTACTACTACGTAGAGTTCTCTGAGGCATTTGAGTGAGCAGGCTGTACGCATGAGGGGAGGACCAAATGTTAAACAACCTAAAAGAGGGAGGAAACGGACAAAAGGAATGGGGTGGCAGGAGAGTCAGACAGACAAAAGGGGGGGAGGGGGATAGCGTGACTGCGTGAGAGAGGTTTTCTCAAAAAAAAAAAAAAAAAGCGTGAGAGAGGTGAGACCGGGCGTTTTTGGGAGAGCGTGCGTTGTCGACGTCGTATGGTAATATGTCCTTGGATTTATGTGGGAATTTTCGAGGGGGAAAGAGAGAGAGTCAAGGAGACCGTTGAGAGGGGTGGAGTATGGAGGACTGGAGGTTGGCAGGCAGGAGCCACCCTGCCAGTGCCAAGGTCGGTTGCTTCAATGCTCCATCACAGCATCACTCCACAGATCACAGCAAGACGGACAGTGTGACAGACAGTGCGTACAGGCGTAACAGGCCGACTGTTTGACGGGCACTGTGACCCGCACGCCACAACCATGCACTTCGGTCCACGATCGGTAGCTTCCCGCAGGGCTCTACAATAGTAAGGAAGCCCATCCTTAACCTGTTCGAACCCGTTCAAGGCACCGACCCGACTTACAATACACCGGAATCCGTGTAAAATAGGGTGTCCGGATATCTAAAATTTAATCCGAATCTCAATGAATTCGCGTATGATCTAAAAAATTATTCCATAATTTATTAAATCTATATATAATCTTAAAAAATAATTCATTTTACTTTCTGAATTTACATTTATATCTTACATTGATCTGAAACCGAATCCGTTATATTTTCGATAAAATAATTATTTTTTTATTTTTAATATGAAAATGTATGTGATAATATTTTTTTCATAAAAATAATAATTATAAATAGTTAAATGAGTCTTAAAAATAATTAGATCATATTATTTCGAAAAATATCATACAAATTAGTTGAATCAGTAATATTACATTATGCTTTATGATTGTACACATTTTGATAATGATCTGAATACGATTTGATACTCGTTATATAAATGAATATGGATTTACATTTGTAATCTCAAATTTTAAATGGATTTGGATCCGCATTTTGATCTTATAAATTTTTAATGAATCTACATTTTCATCATACAAGATCTCATTTGATCCATTTACACTTGTAATACATCCGACTCGACTTTTTTTTTATTAGAATGAGAAATTATCAAGTTAAATATGAATTGTGATTTTGACTAATCTATTATATTGAGTTGGGTATGAATAAAATTAAAAACTGATCTAATATGGTATAATCATATATATATATATATATAGAGAGAGATCTTACGGTGCTTCACGAAGCAAAGAGCCATTTTACTTCAATTTTAAATCTCATATACTAAAAGCTCAAAATATCAATTTACTTAGTCCATAATTATCTAGATATTAAAAATTTGTTGAATACCAAATTTTACTATTTTTGGAGCTTTGTAATTTTTTTATTTTTGAAAGATGATAATTTTCTAGGTGGGCCTATCATTATTTTAATATTATTTTTGAAGAATTTTTTAAAAATTCAAAAAAATAGTTAGAAAGCTCCAAATATAACTAAATTTGGTATTTCATAAGATTTGAATATTTAGTTTATGTTTGGTGAATTAGATTGGAAATTTAAACTTTAATTTTGTGAGATTTATTAGGTCAAGCAAAACGTCTCTTTGCTTTACGAAGCACCGTAAGATATCCTTATATATATATATAAAGAGATAAAGTTGGGTTACGATGCTATATGTATAGCACGGGTCACTCTCGTGCTATGGATCATTTCTTTATTCTCAAAGTTTAAATGATCGATTCAAACCACTCAAAATGATTTAAATATGAAAAACTAGTTCGGGACCAAATTTTATATTTTTAAAATTTTTTAGTATGTTTAAGATAGTTTAAAAATTACTTGATTTCATTTTATGAGTTTGTTTAAAAGAGGTGATTTTCAAACTATCTTAAAAAATAGTAAAGAATTTCAAAAATATAAAATTTGACCTCTAACTAGTTATTCATATGTAAATCATTTTGAGTGGTTCAGATTGATCATTTAGACTTTGAGAACGAAAAAATGATCCATAGCATGGGAGCGATATATATATATATATATTTTATATTTGAAATATTATATACACAATTTATCAATATTCAATCAAATAAAGATTTAAGAGTTTGAAAGTATCAATACATTTTAATTATAATTATAATTATAATTATGTATTCTTTTTAATGTTATATATTATTTTTAATATTAATTATTAGTTTATATTTATCATTTATAAAACAAGATAAATATTTTATTTTAATTCATTATTCATATTTTATTTGAATTGACATTATTTTTTATATATTTTTAATATCTATCCTTAAGTTGTGATGTCATTACAAATGATCAATTCGTTTAATTCTTATAACCAACAAAAATCCACATACAACAAAACATATGGTCATCTTGGGTTATGAGTGGGATAGCTAAAAAAAGTTTTCAACTCAAATTTATCTGAATTGGATTCAAATTTTGATAAAAATATTTGAGTGAGACTATGGTGTTCATGAAGTACAAAGTCTTTTGTGCTCCGTATTTTGAATTCGAAAGTTTAAATAGTTGAACATAATATTCATTTTGAAATATCTTTAGAGATTAAATTTTATATTTTTAAAAAACTTTTGTTATTTTTTAGATGAGTGAAAAATCATTAGTACTGGATGGTGCAAAAATTGTTAGATCAATATTGTACTCATCTAAAAAATAGCAAAAATTTTCATGTCCAATGGTTTGGATCAACCGTTTGTACTTTCAAATTTGAGATATTAATACGAAGCATGAGAGATTTTTACTTCATGAAGCATGATAAGAGCCAAATTGATATCTAATTATTTAAAAAAAATTATAGGGTTAAACTTAAAAAACTGGACCAAAATGCTTTAATTTCGTGAAATTAGGGTTAAAGATCAATTTACTACCCAAAATTTAATGTTTATTGTAGAAAATAGAAATGGATCAAGTTAGACACGATTTAGAGCAAGAATAGTATCAAGAATTGCAAAATTACAGACTTTTAAGGTCATCTGAGCCTCTATGCGATCTCCATGCGGCCCAAACAAAAGGTGGTGCGCGATCTAATGCAGAAGCAATTTCAGTCTGACCTCCCTAGTAGTTATGTGCACTTTTCTGAGTAAACCGTTTGGAGTTTTTCAGTGTTCTTAGACTCATTTCGCTCATGACAATGATGAGACACACAATATGTTAGGCCTCCTAACCGAAAAATATCTGAAAATAGGTGAAAGTACAAAATATTCAGACAATTCAGAATTAGAGGCAGAAAATTACTTTTTTCTCCTCCAAATTTATTTTCTTTTGTTCTCTCTGTTG
Source organism: Schoenoplectus tabernaemontani (assembly GCA_037127355.1). Classification (NCBI taxonomy): domain Eukaryota; kingdom Viridiplantae; phylum Streptophyta; class Magnoliopsida; order Poales; family Cyperaceae; genus Schoenoplectus; species Schoenoplectus tabernaemontani. Next base: position 12,492,532 of record CM073757.1, read on the forward strand.
TGTTTCTTTTTATTTCTCTCTCCTATTGTTTGTTGCCTTTATGGAAAGCTAAATTGCTCTCTTCTAGGGTTTAGGGTATGTAATTGTTACTTAATGTTATTTTGATTCAAATTATATCGTTATTTTAATTATTGCTTTGTTTTGATCTTGATTTATGATTTATCTGTGTATGGTTTGATACTTGAATGATGAATTAAATATTTAGGTAGTTGCAAATACTTGAATATATATAGAAATTGATCAATTAGATGTTTGTATGCAAAACTCTAAGTTTGAGACTAAGTATTGAAAGAAGACGTTGATTATTTGACCCAAACTGAGACTTAGGAAAACAATTTTGTGAGATACCTTCATACCTTCGGGACTCAAAATTGAATCTTGTTGTTGAATCCATTAGAGAATTTAATGGCTTGAGTATTTAGGGTATGCCACGAAATGAAATTTGCCTTAGATAGAGAACTACACTATGAAAGTAGACATATTTTAAATTAGATTGAGAAACCCTCAATTACAATTGCATGAAAAATTAGTAACTTGATTTGGATTAAATTAGTATTTATATTTAATTATAGCTTGAAATTCTTAGAACTTTTCTATTTTCTCAATATTCTTAATTTATTTCTTTAAATTTATGATAGCATTTACTTTTTTTATTTAGTTTAGCATAAAATTAGGATTATAATATCAATTCCATTAGCTATTATTTAGATAATTTAAATTAGATAAATTTAGTGTCAAAAGTTGTTCCTACGGATCGACCCATAGTTGTACTACAATCGTTAGGTTTATATGCTTGTAAACTCGATAATCTAAGTATATTTTAGAACATATTTTTATTAGCACCTGAAACACATCAAAGCACCACAACCTCACTCAAAATATTTTAAGTCTGGCTTCATGTGTAGAATTATTTTTTTTTGTAGGTGCTACACAAATCAGCACCATCAATTTTATATCCGATGGTTTTGATATCACTTTAGCTAATGGTGGATATATATCCGTTCAAAGTTTTTTAGAACAGACTCTCATTAATTCAATATATATTATTTTTTATATATTATTTTTCAAAATTTAAAACCTACACCATTCTTTTTGGTTTTATGAAAATCTTTTATTCAGGTTAAATATAATGGGAGGCAAAATAAATAACTTTTTTCCTTTTGAAAAAAAAAATGTTTGTACATTACTACCTTTTATGAGGCTGGGGTGAAAGAAAATAGTTGGTAATGGGCTGTCTAGTGAATATGATTCATTGTACTGATCTGATAGTGTTTTTATTGGACTTGGATGCAGAGCAGGATTCCACACAAACTTAGTTTAACTTTTTTTTTTGTTATAGCTGTGAATCAATTACTTTATTTTGTGACTGAAGTTATGTTTTGTTCTTAATTACTATGCATACTGGTTGGTTGTTGGTTATTGTTATCTTAAGTAGGACTCATTTTGTAATGAGTTTTTGAAAAGAAATAAAAATTGACAGATATTTTTCCTGCTTTATTAAAAAACTACACTGTTATGTAAAAAAAATCATTACCATTTATATTAAACATGCAGTTCTACATCAATTTAAATCAAAGTTGGCGTGAATTTTATGATGAGGAGTCTGATTCGAATTCGACGGGTTGGACAGGAGAATCCAGTACATGCGTTTTGAAGGGTTGAATCTTTCTAAATGCACTAATCACTAGTCTTTGCATTGTATGTAGGAATGGATCGATTGATAATGGTTATTTTGGCAATAGAAATTCAAAAAATCTTAAAAAATAAGAAATTTTTATTTCAGATGTTTTTTTGAATTTATAGATTGGTAGTGCTTTCAATTTTATATAATTTTATTATCGTTTGATGTTTCATTAAATATTTTTAAATTATGACCGTTGTAAATTATATAAATTGATGGTCTTTGATGTAAATGATAATTAAATTATATAAAATTTAAAATACTATTATTCTATAAGTTAAAGCATATATCTATATATATTTTTTAATTTATCTAGAGTGTCGTGATTAAAATTGTCAAAATAACCCATTGTCAAGTGATCCTACCTCTATAATTGAGTTGCCGGATTTTTTTTTCCTTCTTTCTTTTTGTTAATGAATGCTAACAGTTTTTTCAGTTTCAAATTAGCATTTGTCCAATTGCAGTTGATTAAACATTTGGCTCAATTTCAAACCCTAACCAAGTAATTAACATAAGTAAAAAAAAAATAATGAGGTATCAAGGAAGATAAGGATGGGAAAAAATAATATAAGACTTCCACGTAGTAAAAGTAAAATGAAAATGTTCCAATAAAGATAAACATGAACTCTATACAAAATTCAATATTTGACAAACCGCATTAAATGCTCCTACGAGAACCATAATTTTACTCGAGAGATGACTTATTGCAACAGTATCTACCGCTGTGGAAAACTGAAAACTAATTTTCTCAAAAAGAAAAAGAAAAAAAATAGTGAATAAGTATTTTAAAATAAAAACATATAGATATAAAAAAACTTTTAAAAAAAATGTCAGAATGACACAATTAGTCAAGATTCAGCGGGATCATGGGTTCTACAAATAAAAAATGTTCTCATTAGTATAAATATTTTAGATAAACTTCTTCGAATTCGACTTCATTACAAAACTAGTGCGCACTGATTTTGTCAATGAAATTTTTTTATTAAGGCTTAATTTTAGTTTGATTAGATCATATCATTATGGTTTTGTGTATGATTAAAATCTGAACCAAAAATTAAATCCAAGTATAATGTGGAGTACCTCTAATGCGTTCTTAATGAGTTGTATAAATCATTGAGGCACACAACTCCAACGGTATCTATAAAACGACTTACAACTCCAATGGTATCTATAAATCGACTTAGTTAAGTAGAAAGGACTTCAAATTCTAACTAAGAAGTTTTTGAGAGAATTATGAGTTGAAAGGATGTTAGGCCAATTCTTCTTTTAAATCTTCTTTTGATTCAATACAAAAATCATTCATTGCACTTTGAAATTCGCGTAAAACACCCTCTAAAATATCGATTTTCATTGCTACTTCAATATATATATATATATATATATATATATAGGGAATCATTATGTTCAAATGAAAAAAAAGTGAATTATGTACTGAACGAAGTCCATATAATACATTTTCCCCATTCCGGACAAATTAATATCATTTCTTAGAAATAAATTCATTTATTTTAATATGCAGGCTTTCCTTTCTTATATTTGTTACTTTTGAATTAGGTTTGTTTAACATAAATGATGGAGTTCATATCTCGTGTTCAATAATTTTTTTTTTCAATACTAATGAAATTTTTATATCAAAAAACAAAAAAAAACGCTGAGCACATCTGACTAATTAATAAATGACATAATTAACTTATAAATAACTTATAATTAACTTTCATCTACTGATAAATACTAACAACCACACAATCTGAAATATATTTTTCCTACCTTTAAATAGAAAAAGAAAAGAAAATAGGAAACAAGTTCTACAGAGTTCTCACTCAAAAAAAAATTCTACAGAGGTCAAGGAGAGAAGACATGCCCTGGCCCACAAAACAGAGACGAACAAATGTTGTTTGGAAGATACTGCTTGCCTCTGTTGGCCTTTCTGACAATTTTGTCCTTTATGCGTTCCGAAAGCAATTATTATGTTTCCTAGGTATATGGATGAGAATAATTGCCGTGCGGATGTTCATTCGTGATAAGGATCTTGATTTTTTTGATTTTCTGTGACGCTGATATGTGATCTTACTATTTTTCAATAAAAATTGGGCAAGCATCTCTCATGCATGATTACATGAAGAATTATTCTTATCATTAAATCAAACACTAGTTCTAATAAATTATTAAAAAGAGTTCCATCTCAATTTTTGTGTTTGAATCATAACTTAAATTTTTTAATTTTATATATCATAAATTTTAAACTGAAATAACAAATAAAACCGTTAAATTCATTTATATTATATTTTTTTCTTACATATAAAAAACTATTTATTTTTTCATTTCATTTTATGTAAATAATTTTTTTTATAAAATTAACATCCAAACATTAATTATATTAGTATTTTTTATAAGTTATTGAAATCACATAAAAAATATTCAAACATCATAAATTTTAATCTATACATAAATGACTTTGATCAAATCTAATTATTTTATTTTAGTATTTTAGTTTTAAAATTTTGAGTTATTAAAAATTTAGAAAATAAAAATATGATTGAAATATAAAAAATTGAGACATTTGAATCATCCTCTTAATTATTATTATGTCATGATGGTGTTTTACTATCATGCAATATATATATATATATATATATATATATATATATATATATAGTTGGGCTATGGTGCTATGTATATAAGACGGATCGTCCCCCGTGCTATCGATCCGTTCTTTATTTTTAAAGTTTAAATAGTCGATCCGAACCATACAAAATAATTTTCATATAAATATCTCTATATAGACTAAATTTTATATTTTTTAGAATTTTTTTACTATTTTTTTAAGATAATTAGAAAATCACTTGATTTAGATATTATGAGCCATTCAAAAGAGACGATTTTCTAACTATCTTAAAAATAGTAAAAAAATCTTAAAAATATAAAATTTAGTCTACATCGAGATATTTATATGAAAATTATTTTGTATGGTTCAGATTGACTATTTGAACTTTGAAAATGATGAACGGATCTATAGCACGGGAGCGATCTGTGCTATGCATAGCACCATAGCCCAACTCTCTCTCTCTCTCTATATATATATATAGAGAGAGTAAAGATACCGTGAGCTTAACTCAAAAAGTATATCAAATCATCTCGAAATTTTTATTTATCATTCTCATTAAATTCTTTATATGAAAATCTATTGGGATGCAAAAATTTGCAGTGTTTTGAGTTTTTTAAGTCATTGTTTTTAATTTTTGAAAATTAGCTCTAAAAAAAATATATTTAATATTTGAACATCATTTTTAAAAATTAAAAACGATGACTTAAAAAGCTCAAAACACTTCAAATTTTTGCATCCCACGAGATTTTCATATAAAGAATTTAATGAAGATGATAAATTAAAATTTCAAGATGATTTGATATATTTTTTGAGTTAAACTCATGAAAGGCCTCCGTGAACTTAATCTCACGGTATCTTTACTATATATATATATATATTATTTTAATTTTTCACAACCGAATTATATCATTAGAACCAGTATATCATGCGACACATGCGACATATATTAAACGAACATTCCCATTTGGTGATGCATATATATATATATATATATATATATATATAGAGTGATGCTATGGTGCTTCGCGAAGCACAAAATCTTTTTGTGTTTCGTGTCCGTATCTCAAATTTAAAAGTTCAAACGGCCGATCCAAACCATTGAACATCATCTTCATATTGAAATATCCTTGGAGATCAAATTTTATATTTTTTTAAATTTATTTGCTATTTTTTAAATGGGTACAAAGTTTGCTGATCTAACCACCATCCAAAACTAGCGATTTTGTACTCATCTAAAAATAGCAAACAAAATAAAAAAAATATAAAATTTGATGTCCAAGGATATTTTAATATGAAGATGATGTTCAACGGTTTGGATCGGCCGTTTAAACTTTTAAATTTGAGATACGGATGCGAAGCACACAAAAATTATACTTCGCGAAGCACCATAAGATCACTCTATATATATATATATATATATATATATATATATATATATTATTTTAATTTTTCACAACCGAATTATATCATGCGACATCTAATAAACGAACATTTCCCATTTGGTGATGCATGTACTGCCAACAGAGAATTTGGTGATTAATAGATGTGAAAAAATAAAAATTTATTATTTTAAAGAGTGTATGTAGTGAATTTATTTATTAATGTTTAACTTTTTAATATTTTATAATGATCAAAATGTTTCTAATGAAAATGATATGGATCAATATTTTTAAAACTAATGGTACATATTTTATCAAGATTCTAAATAAAAATTATCGTGTCATCGTGACGGTGTTTCAAAAAAAACTATCACGCTATAGTGTGCTATAACGGAAGCTATTGTACATCACATTTTCTATATATTTTCTATTAATTTTCATATAAATTAGACTTTCATATAGTAACTAAGTAATAATAAATTGATTAAGGAGTTATAAATTTATAATTATTCAAGTACAAACTCAAAGTCGCTATTCAAAATATTATTGATACCGTAAAAGCTAAATAATTTTTCTATTCAAAATAATCTAAATAATCATAAACTATATTATTTTTTTCATTAAAATAACCATAATACTATAGCTACATAAGTTTGAGCTTCACAAATTGTACAAAATCAAATTTGAACAAAAAATATAATTTATGTTGAATAACGTGCTATTTTTCTGTTGCGTGCTATATGCTATTGCGATCATTATTGTCGTTATAGCGGTCATAACTTGACATAACATAATGTTGACTCATAACATGCTTTTGAGATTAAAAAAATGCTATAGCGCACTATTTAAAACCTTAGATTTTATTCAATGTCATTTTTTTCTTGATTTTATTTTTTATTTTTTTACCTTGTATTAATGAGATATTTAAAAAAAATTATCATCAAATAAATTAATAATCAATTATTATAAAAAAAATTTTAAAAAATATCTACTATACGGTCAAATTTCATGCTAGTATGGAATAAAAAGTTTAAAAATATATTATTTCAACTCTATGTTCTACACTTTCTTATCTACATTCCAGAAATATTTATATCTGGTATAAAAAAAGTATAACTAAATCTAAAAATACTTAGGTAGGATCTCTCGACAATTATTAGATTGACAACTTTAAAAATGAAAATTTAGATAAATTTAATAATTCTCAAAAATAGGAATCCACTTACAAATATATTTTTAAACTTATAGATTTCTTGTATTTCAAATTCTTTACAATTTGAAGATTGATGTTATTTCAAATTCCATACAATTTGAAGGTAATTTGATACTTATTAAAGTTAATTAAATTTAGATTGTTGCAAAATTTACATAATTTTGGTTGTTTATAATGGAGTATCAAATGACACTCAAATTTGTATGAAATTTAAAACAAATCAATATATGAGTTCAAGAATTTACTTCGAATATAAATATTGTTCAATTGCTCTCGTCGTCCCTTTCTTTATTTATATATTTAGTTTTTTATTGGCTCAAGTCCAAAATTGTCTTCAGAAAAAGCCTTACACAAATCGTGCCACAAAAGTTTATCAAGGTGGTACAGTAGATGCATGAGACTCCAGCGCAACTTGACTTCGTCAGAATTCAGAACTAGCAAGGAAGGTTTTTGTCAGAAAAGCAACAAGCGGACGTACTATTTACTAAATCAATTTCGAGACGATAATAAAATCCAACTGCACAATAATTGAATAGAATAATCATCTTTCAGATTTTTTTTTATTTTAGTAAATAAAACAAATAAATATAGCAAACTGGCCATCTCTCTCCTTCGTTTTGCACAAATAGTCAGACCCGAGTTTGAAACTCGGGTCCGGGTTTTTTTTTTTTTTAAAAAACGTTAAAACGAAAAAAAAAAAAAAATTTACCCGGACCCGAGTTTTTTTTTTTACGTTTGTGTGTTATATTAAAAATAAAACACAACAGTCAGTAGATTGATCTAAAATATTACAACAAAAATTAAAATAAAATTTTATAAAGCCAAATATAAGCACGATTAATACATTGTTCTAAAATAGTGTCAAACAAATTGAAATATTACAACAATAATTAAAATTCAATTGTTCTGGTAAATATAACAACAAAAAACATAAACACACTGGTAATCTAAATCATGCTCATGGAATGAGCTCGACCTCGAGTTGACAAAATGTTAATACGACCCTCCATTTCATCCATAACCATTGGAATGCGTATCTTCCTTCTCCTTCCTTTGTTGATTTTTGTGATCCGGCCCGATGACCGACCATTATAAATTGGCCAATCTCGTTTATTGCCATAACTACGCCAATGACCGCACTATGTGTTAATGTAATACCGTATGGTATAATATGGACTAACGTATCGAGTGTAATCCAAATTCTTCGAATGAACAAACAAAGCAAGCAAGTGATCGCACGGGATGCCTACAATTCTATTGCGTTTCGACACCAACAATTACCAATTCCCGTCATGGCTAATTCAACCTCATATTTCATTTCACCCCTTTGTCCCTATTATTTCAAATAGAAATAATAAATTATTGCTTAAATTTTAAAATTAAATAAAAAATTATATAAGCATAGAATATTACCGTTCGATAAGGCCATTTCGTTGTAAATATCGTAGTTGTTGATACCCCAATCCAAGGGTATGACATCGTAAGTTCTCCCTTATCACCGCGATGTTTTATCATTTCGGTGACCTTTTGGGAGAATACCGCACCTTGGGTTTCCCAAGCCGCCGCAATTTGTCGACGCCGATAAAACCACTCAACACATTTGTGCCATGTGTTCTCGACGATAAGCACATATCGGAAGTTGTCCGGCGATCCCGAATACATTGTTCGGTGATTCGAACCGTTGCTTGTCATTATTCCCCACCGATTGAGACCCCGTCTAGATGTTGTGCCCATCTTTCTTGATGCAATGATTATCCGCGAATTCTCATAATGGAATTTCTGCGAATTTCTTGATGGGTTAACTCCTCATAATGGAATTCCTCGGACACTTCCTCACCGCCACGGATTGATTATTGCGTTTCTCGTTATTTCGTGTCATTCTCGTTGGACACTTGTCCGTTGGGAGATTTCCTTGCATGATTCCTCGCTTTTCCGACGAATTTATAAGATGCCTGTCCTAATATCGTTAATTTTTTTTGTATATTCCTCACATCTCCATGGCTTCTTATGTTTAGCAAATTGTTTGAAAAGAGCCTTTATTCTTTTTATATGGCGCTTTATACACATTTTGCGTAATGTGTTGAGTACAATAACGGTGAATTGACCTCGTCTCGATTCCCGCCATTATACCTAGATGTTGATCCGAATAATAGTAATTTTACCAAGACCGACAACCTCTTTACGTAACCACCGCATGAACCAACCCTGGCTTGCCACACTTTCCTCGCTTTTCTACAACAACAAATGCAAGTGGTAGTAGTTGTTGTTCCGCATCATAACCACATGCCATAAATAGTTTACCGATACCGACCCGATAAAAATCCAAAGATCGATAGTTAAGACTGTCGTAAGTAAGGCCATGTCGCAATACACGGCCCAAATGCCCATGCAACGCGATCGAAAATTTCAACACCGAATTTTGTTGATGGCACTGTCTCTATGATGTATTTTGTGCCACATGTGGAATTTTGTATGGTCACAGCAGAGACGGAAGCATTTCATATGACCTCTCCCAACTACCAAATAGTCCGCAATTGCCGCTCTTCTTCCTCTCCATAATTTATTATAACTCGGTTGTACTTGTGGGGAACTTTTGTCTAACCAAACCCCTTGCTTCTTTAATCGTCATTTCTAAGTTGTCTCTCAACCGATTCTTAATAATATCTTCCTATCATTCTGGAAGTCATCTGATTGTGGTCCGCTCTAATAGCACTGCCAAAACAAGAGTGCTCGAGCGGATTTATTCTGATCTCCCAAATACCCGTTATATTGGGTGTGGCATACATCCTCCATGAACAGCTTAGAATCTTTACATTTCATCACTAATTTTGATTTGTCGCTATTTGTTACCTCTAATTCTATATTCCGTTGAACATGAAAATCGCGATTTTCACTTTCAACTCGATTTCATCGAATCACGACCGACACCAAATTGTTCATCAATTCTAGGTGGTTTGCGAAAATAAGGCTCGTCTCGCATACGACATTGGCGTATTATCGCAAATTGTGCACACCGGTGCTTCATTCCCCGATTGATAAAAGGAACAGACATTTGCCACTCTCTAACTATTTCTTCGACATCTACCGCATCATCAGCTTCATTAATATTTATATTCGTTGCATCCTGGATGTCATTCTCCTCGACATCCAGTGTGCCACTCTTCCTCTTCGTTATCCTCATCCACATCCACATTTTGTACCGAAACACGGATGGTCGTTGCTCTCGAGCTCGGGAGTGGGTTCTTTCCTCACCCATTACCGGATTACTACTTCCGTGAATACTAATTGGATCATAGTTATCGAATCGGATATTGGTTCGGATTCAACTACTAGCTCCAAAGTTTTATACCCGGTAAGTGGTACGGAGTCGTTGTTTTAATCATTCCCCAAATTTCATCGTAAATAACCCCAAATAAGCTATAAAAAAAGCCACTCGAACTTCTTGGGGTAAGTGTTGATCCGTGCACTAATGCCGATATTGAATTGGCCGTGAGCGTAACTCCAAACCAAAGATGAATCTACCTCTTCAAGTCACGAAAATTGATTGCCTCGTCGGCGAAAAATGTGCACGCGGTTTGAATATCGCCGTTCTATGCTAGAAGTTTTCAAAATTTGACCTCCGTGATACACATTGATCAAGAACATTTTCGTCTCTACAAGTATGAACGATAAACCCTATTGTTAGTGTATTTTAATTTTACAAAAAAAATTAATAGTCCAAATAGAAAAAAATATACAACGTTAATGACACGAGAGTGGTGAATACAGATCGAATCTAGATCCGTCGAAAAATAAATTTCCGGTTTGAAGCTCTTCCAACAAGAATAATGGCGATTTTGAAGAAATGGTTAGTCAAGGAAGATGAAGAAGAAATATACTTGGTGTGCTATATAATAGTATGATGTCGGGACCGAGTTTAAAACTCGGTTCCGTGTGTTCAGGCCGAGTTTAAAACTCGATCCGCACACCCGCAATTTTCAAATGTACTGGTGTGCTTATTTTAATTTTTGTTGTAATATTTTAGATCAATCTACATCGATCGTTGTGTTTTATTTTTAATATAACACACAAACGTAAAAAAAAAAAAAATTCAAACTCGGTCCGAGTAATTTTTTTTTTCGTTTCTGTAAAATAATAATAAAAAAAACCCGGACCCGAGTTTCAAACTCGGGTCTGGCTATTTGTGCAAAACCGAGGAGAGAGATGGCCAGTTTGCTATATTTATTTGTTTTATTTACTAAAATAAAAAAAATCTGATCATCTTTAGCATGTATTAATATTTTTTTTATTTACCTTAGAGTTTAGAATTTTTTGTTGTTTCTTCTGAAGGTAGCTGTTCTTAATATGAGATGGGATCCGTATATAGATTCCGTAGTTAGAGGTGACAATCAGATTGGATCGGATGATTCGAATTGGGACGAGTTAGATCGGGTCATTTTGATTTAAAAAGAAATTAAATCGGGTCAAGTCGAATAGGTCGAGTCAATTTATATATTAATTTTTTAATATTCTAGCTTTATTTTGATTGAATTGCATACCATTTTATTTCGGTTTTGATCAAGTTCAGATCAAATTAAATCAATTTGATTAAAAAAATAAATCAAATCAAATTTCAATTTGAACGAATCAAATGAATTCCTCAGATCGAACTCGAACTTTTACCACTCGTTAGTCTACTATTTTTGAGTTTGCAAAGTGCTATTTGAACGTAAAATTTGAATTAGGTGATTAAGCATTTTGTTTTATATCGTTGTTATGTTTCATATCTGGGTTGGCATAGTTTGTACCGAATGATTTGAATTTTGAACTAGGTGAAAACCTATTTTTCTTTTTTAATTAATTTTTGCTGTGTTTCACCTTGCAACTCGTGGGAGTTGAAACAGTGTACATACCCGTGACTACATCCATGTTACTGTAATTTACTTGTTTGTCCTCTTTTAGTTTGTCACTGCTTGAACCAAACCAGGGCACAAATTCAATCAAGAAATTAAACTAATTTAAGTTAGAATAACAATGGTTAAATGAAGACATTTCAATAATTCTTCTCCATTGTGCAAAAAACGAGCATGTTCATTTGATATTTTTTTCTTTATTGTATCAATGAAACCATCAGTACACAGTTTTAATAAGAAAAAAAAATATAATAATTGAATTAAAACAGCATGGAAGCCAGTTTTATACAACTATACAAGTCGATGAAAATAAATTGATCATGCCAGGTCCAGCCTACTTTTTATGAATTTTTATCTTGTGCGTGTAACATTATACAACATAATACATATATAGTCCGTTGGATAGTTTTAAAATTTATGCGGACTCAAATTAGGAGGAGATCAATTGATCCACATATTACACATATTACGTTGCATAAAATTACTCTCACCTTAGGGACAAGACGTAGGTGCTTTGATGCAGTGTTTTCTATTCTCGTCTATATATCTATGCATTAGTGTTTGTTCATACTTGATGATAAATTCTCACAAAGTTGTGTTGCTATGAATAAAGGAATAAAAAAGAAAGAGTGCATGCTCTCACAACGTTGTGTGGTGTTCATTCCAGCAAAAAATACAGTCCGATTGAATATCGAAACCCAAGAACTTTGAATATTGAATATTCGTTGAAGCCATTTTTCAACTACCAAATTATACGTTGACAAAAAAAATATATAATAAGATTAGATTTGTCGTGTGAGTTAGAAATATGTTAAATACAAATAAATCATAGAGAATGTACCTTGACATAATTGCATTCCACTATTTTTCAAACTCCTCAGCTGTTATTGATTGATGTAGGCATTTCTTCATGTCTTTCTTACATGGTGATTTCTTTATCTTCTTTTGACATTATTTTAAGTTAAAACGAATATTTATTTAAATTTAATGAACGTCCTTGTTGTGCAGAAGATCCGAATTAGCTACTCTTTGTTCCAGAAATATATAAAATGGACTAACTATTCATACTATTTCAAAGGATACACCCGTTGAATCCAATGAACACATTTTTGGAGCAACACGAACGAATGTCTAAATCGGAATGGACACATGCGTCATCATTTTTTAGCTGAAGAATTTGTTTGTATTATTATAATATATAAAAGTATTATTACATTAGATAAGGGATCGCTTGATAATGGGTTATTTTGACAACCTTGACAATGAACCTCTAAATAAATACAAAAAAAGATCTTAAAAATGAAAAAAAAATTATAGATGTGTTTTTCTACGTTTAGATTGATGGTCAATTAAATTTCATGTAATTTCATTATCATTTGATAGTCCATCAAAAACCATCAAATTTTCATATAATTTTCAACGGTTCCAATTTAACGGTCTTTGATTGACTACCAAACTATAATGAAATTGTATGAAATTTGAATGATCATCAATCTAAAGGTAAAAGAACATATTTATATATATATTTTTTTATTTTTATTTTTTTTTATATTTATTTAGAGGTCCATTGTCAAGGTTGTTAAAATAACCCATTGTCAATGGATCCCCACTCATTACATTATATCATCTTTTTTGTGTGTAAGTTAAAAGATCCATTAACTGAAAAAAATAATGAGAGTTAAACCTTTTAAAAATACTAATACACGATACTTTTTTCAAAGAAAATGATAACATTTGGACAAAAACATGATTACTCTCTTCCTATAATATAAAAAATGCAGTAGTAATTAAGCAAAAAAAAAGAGAGTAGAGCAATAGACAAATTAACTACTTTACATCGACAAGGTTCTAAATTGCCCATTGTACGTAAGTATCGCTTTTGACCTTGAAAACTAAACTATGGGAAAAAACAGTGTTAATTAATTTATGATCGTCATAGTGAATTAATAGAATAGTGTGCGGCACTCTTCTATTAGTTTTGTCAAAATTGATTTTGTGTAACTTGAGAGGCTCAAATGTATAAAGTTTATAGTGTTGTGTGGATATTTTTGTCAAGTAAATGACATAGTTTATGGTTAATTATATTATTTTGAAACAATAATTTAGATTTTGTGTGGTTCAATTTCAATTTCAATACTATAAATTCTTGATCAATTTTGTATTATTTGTTGCTCATGACACATTATACAATAAGAAACTTAATAGAAACATTGCATGTAATTTTTGAAGAGTAAACGTGATAGTTTTTTTTTGTAGCCTTACCATAATGGTCGCTCTTCAGAACAAAATGAAAAAGGCACGCGATACTATTAAAAAATATATATTTGATATATCCGACATCCACATGATATGGGGCTTATAGAAGTAACTTTACGCACATTCACTCACATGATATGGGGCTTGTATTTGTCGTTGGATTTATACATACAAAGAAAAAAATTGACCCGTATGGGATAGAGTAAGGTGGAGCTTGTGGAACTGTAGTTGCAAATTTGAAGTGCGTTATTTTCATAAATTCAAATTAATTATGTATATCCCTTGCACACTTCTATTTTCTCTCCAATTAATTCCTTTTCCCACACTTAACAAAAGACGGTTTAAAAATAGAACTTATGTATCGAATAAAACCACCAATTTTTTTCTTTAAAAAAGCTACGTGCTAGACAGTTTTACTCATGCTGTACTTTGCAAACCATCTCTTCTTATAAATTATAGATTGATTTTATTTAAAATTTAATATATTCATAATTAATTTAGATACAAATTTTTATTTCAATAAAATATATTATTTAATTATAATATAATTAGTGTTATTTACAACCATTTTTAAAAGTAAGAGGCCCCACAACAACGGGTTTTCATATGGTAATTGTAAAATGGCGAACCCCCTCTTGTTTATCATGAAGAATATGAATTTTTTGTGTCTATTGTATAAATTCTTTTCTTAGTATAATTTTTTTTGTGTGTGGGGGAAATGGGGATCAATCAAATATGAATGAGTTGGCATGACTCACTTAGTCACTTGTCATCAAGTAACTAACACCAAATATAATTATTTGTAATTATCAAGTTCAAGATGTACAAAATTCGTTTACAGTTCGTATTCAAATAATGTATAATTATTAACACTTACTAATTAAAGTACCTCACATTTTTATTTTTGAAATTAGATATCATTACCCTCTAGCTACCTTTTTTAGTCATAATTAGCATAAAATGGTAAAATAGAAAATATTCTATTTAGTTAGAGGCAAAAGCAATATTAATAGGTCTGCCAATGATATCCTTTTGGCCATTTATCTGACTCAGTATCGTACCGATAAGACGGGTATGAGTAATGTTTTATTTTCATTAGGTCATCGGGTGTGGATATGGATAAGAATTTTTTTTTATTAATTTATCGGGTATGGATATGGGTAAGGGATTTTCAAGTTACCGTTATCCATTGGGTAAATTATACGGGTCGGGTCGGGTAAATTTGACCAAAAAATTATCGGGTCACGGGTCGGGTTCGGGTCAATCGATCCGGATCGGGTCGATTTTGGGTCGAACATTGTCGGTTTTTTTGGGTTTCGGGTCGGATTCGGGTTCGGGGTTTGGGTTATTAGTAGCTCAGGTCATCTCGGGTTTCGGGTCATTCGGGTCCGGGTCGGGTCGGGTTTCAGATCATCTGATATCGGGTAATCTCGGGTTTCGGGTTATTTTGGGTCGGGTCGGGCATCGGGTTCTTTTTTGTGATGTTTTATTTTGGGTCGGGTCGAATTTCGGGTCGGGTTGGATTTCGGGTCGTCAAGACTTTAAATTTTTTTTCAGAAATTCATTTTAGACAATGTTAGATCTAGATTATCAATTATGTTATAATTAATTTGACTTTTCAAATAATATGGATATGATTAATTAATTTGAGTCTAGTCAGATCAGTTTCCAGGTCGATATATTTCATTCATTTTATTAACAAACTGAAGACATGCTACTTATGATAATTTGATTAATATACATTAATTTTTTATGATAATTTTAATTTATGACATATAAATTTTGATTAATAGACATTATTATGATTTAAAATATATTTTTTTTATTTCGGTATAAATTCTGAATATATATATATATATATAGTCGTTCGGGTCCGGGTCGGGTCGTTCGGGTCAGTTTAACTTTCAAAAAAATCGGGTCGGGTCGGGTTCGGTCCGGCAGTCGGACGGGTTTCTCGGGTTGGGTCAGATTTTGCCACCTCTAAGGGTAGGATATGGGCAAAGAAAATTTTAATGGATACGAATAGGATATAAATAAAGAAATTTTTAATAAATATGAATATAAAAATATCTCCATCCGTACCCTACCCTACCCATTAACAGCCCTAAATATTTGTAATGTGTGTAGGATTACATATTAAAAATCCGAACAAAAAGAAACCTGTTGCTCATGAAATTAAAACAGGATAAGTCGGGAAGAATCTTTCAGTTGTAGCAGAAATAGAAAATATATAAAAATAAGTTTTTCCTGTGTTCTTTCGAGATGATTTCATTTGTATAAAGCTTAATTAACTTGATATGCAAGAGCATAAAAAAAGATATAACATAAAGGAGTAAAGGGTAAAGTTTCATTCGTATGAAAAGAAAAGTAGTTTCAGTCTGTATGTCTGTTAAACCTTGGCCCAAAAATTGTAAAATTAGGCCTAACAGAACTCTTTAAATAGAACAGCCCAAATAGGCAAATAATATCCATCGTTTTCGTTAAAAACTTCAAACCAAACACCTTTCTGCTTGGTGCTCGCTACCTCGAGTCTTTCTCCTCTTCAGATCATCGCTATGGTAGAAATTAATTATTATTAATTATAATATGTATGAGTTTATATGCAAAAAATAAATATTATATAATGAACTGTCAAATTATATCCGTAATAAAGTAATTAAATTATGTATCGAATTTATTATATGTCATTAGAAGTAGATCTTTTAATGTGTAAAATGCGTATTAATGATTTTATAAGTCAATAGTTTGAATTATATAAATTCTGATGATAATACAATTATACTATTGGTCTCCTGGAGAACACAATTATAGATAATTTTCTAATTAAGCGCAAACCTGTTAAGAGAGTCTTAGATCCTGATATGGACCATTAAGATATAATTGCTCTCAAGTTATATGGGCATCCATTATATATAGAGATATCGTTGGTTTTCGAAATTATTCTCATCTCTCCATTTTCTGTCAACCATTCGCTTCCTAATGAGATCCATCTCTCTAAACAAAATTCCGAAGAGAAGAAAGTATCGTGTCGGTCCTCTCAATTTTTCTATCTGGATTAGAGGAAGATTGGCCTGGAGGTTAAAGAAGTCTGATGATCAACGGCGTTGTGTTTCTCCGAAAGATCGACAACATAGATCACGATAACATAATTTATAATTAGAAATTCACTATAGAATCAATCATGTCCATCGTTGGAGAATCATTACAAGGTCAAATCTGAAGAATCTCACGGACTGCGAAGGAGGATCCGTATAAATCAGACGGTGAGTCTCGACCAGTTGTAGCTTTTTTTTTCACTTCTTTTTTTAAACAAAATCCAGCTGCCAGTCGATTTGTAAAATCGATCACAGATTTTTCCAAACCATGGTAGAAAGTACGAACTATTCTTTCTATGGTTCTAGCCTTAAGCAGGGAGCTTTACACAAAATGCTGTATTTCTTTCTTCTTTAAAAACAAAATAATAGGAAATGCGAGACTAGGTATGGGAGTAGGTCTTTGCTGGCCACCCCTCTCCTTCTCCGGCCTTAAGTAAGAATTTAACCCTTTTTTTAATAGCGTTTGATTAATTGCTCAATAGATACATAAAGGATGGCAAATAGCCTCAACACCGACAGGTTAAGTGATCTACCTGATCATCTTATATTGGGCATTATGTCCTTTCTGAAGCCAAGAGAAGCCGTGAGAACCAAAGTTTGTAAAATCGAACCGAATCGAATCGACAAGTTGATATGAAATTGAAATTGGAAGAATCGGCCGGAATTGGCCGAATCGGATCGGAAATTCAGATTTTTCAAAAAAAAAACTTATTTTTCATTAAAAAAATAAGAAAAAAATACAAAATAATGTTAAAGAAACACATTACACTCAAATAATCCATTATATTAATATAATGCATATATTCAAACTAATCGGATAGTCCGATACATTCTCACATTTAGTATAAAAACATATAAAAATAAGATATAATGATAAATCAAACTCAAAGCATATCAATATTCAAACATAGATTATATAGAGTTACAATTGAAACATATTTATTTACCGTCGTAAACTATGTTGAAATGGTTGAATTACTTTGTCATTATTTGTGTCGAAAATACCAAGGAGGGTATTGTTCACTAGAGCCAAAAATTAAAGAAATTGCGAAGCCAAATTGATAATTATTACCATTTTCATGTCCAACGTATGGGTTATATGTGCTAGAAATTTCTTAGCTACTAGTATTGTAGTCGGTTGTACATCATATGCATAAGGTATTGAATATCCCTCACTTAACTCTGTGGTCCTCAATGTTCCCTCATAATTATTAAAACCTCGAGATCTTGTTAGCTCATTAATATCTCTAAATCGTACCTCTCTCTCGATCATCTCCAAGTATGATTATGTCATTCTCGTCTATGCTTTGATATTCATGTTCATAATCTTCATTTTGAGTTTTAAAATATGTATTGGCGACACTAGTTCGACATCGTTGCTACCATCACCACTTGAATTGCTGCTATTATCATGATCATTGTTAGTAGCATTTACGTGATCATTATTGGTCCCCTCATCTATGCGGGGAGTTCTCCCTATCATCAAGGACCGCATCTTCTTTCTCCCTATCATCAAGGACCGCATCTTCTTTCTCTTTGATACCAAAATAAAAATTAGTTAATTAACTAATTATTCAATTAATATTTTGTATTATGAAAAAATTTGAACATTTTATCCATTCTTGAAGGGGATCATCTTCATGAAATATTTTATCAAGATCAATTAGCTCATTAGCTTCACTTTCATGTGTTCTTCTCAATTGTCTTTCTCGAAGGCGCATGTTGTAGTGACAAAACACAAGATGCATGAATCGGTCTATTTTCAAATTATTTCTTGATTTTGTGTGTATCAATGTGAATGTAGTCCAATTTCTCTCGCATTGTGAGGAAGAAACTGTCTGGCTCAAAACTCGAGCGGTAATAGATGCTAAAGTTAGACATTCATATCTTCCGTAGAGCATACACCATTCAGTTAGAGAGCAATGCTTCATTACCTCCAATTTCTTAATAGTTGAAAAAGTTTCTAATTTTAAAATAAATGCTATCTGCAGCATGAGCAGCAATACTATCATGGACAAATCATTTTGTCCAAACTCGACTTAGATATGTTTTACAATCTTTAATGTCTCTCAACAATGCATTAGATATTTTAGGTTGTTTACTAGTTTGTGTTGGATATAAATTACTATCAATTCTAAGTTGTCGCTGACGGTCCAATTCATACATTTAAGTGTCTTTTATTGCGACCACTTGATTCCGGCACATGCATATAGGCATAACGCCTTACTGCATTTGGTTTTGACACATGCATAGAGGAAGAAATATTCGAAGTTCGTAGTTCGTTCGTGTTCGATTCTCAGAAAAAGTTCGTTCGATTCTAGTTTCTTTCCTCGCAAATTAATTTCAAATCAAACCGATTCGATTCTAAAATTATATCGAATCAAACTCAAACCATGGTGAGTTCGTTCGAAATGTGTTCGCGAACTATTTTTGTTTGAATTTGTATTAATTATTTGATTGTTTGAGACTTTGAGTAGTATGAATTTATATAAAATTTATTAATTTTTGTTGAATGAACTTTTAGTTTTGTATGAATTTATATTAAATTGACATTTTTTATATTTGATTATGTTATTTTGATATGAATTGTGGAATTTGTTCACCTAATAATTCTATTTCAAACTATTTACGAATCAAATCAAACAATTCGAATATTTAACGAATCAAATTTCAAACAATGGTTTGAGTTCGAAACTACCTATCTATTTCAAATCAAACTAGTTCGAAATAGATTTCAAATCAAACTCAAACACAAGTCGGTTCGTTCGTGTTCGATTCGTTTAATATATGCAAATAAAAGAATAATCCTATGGGTTGTCACATCAATGCAGCAGAACTCGGTGAAAAAATATTTCAAAAGTAAAGAATCAGTTAAACTCAGTGATGACTCGGATGAATAGGCGATAACTCGGATGAATCAGATGATAACTCGGATGAATTGGACGATTTTGTAATTTTCTCCCTAAAAACGGCCAATTGCATATTGGCAAAACTCATCTCGGCCCTGACTGATTTTGATTCGACTCAGCTAAGTTAACTCGGAATCGAATGATTTTGCAAACCATGGTGAGAACATGCATTCTTTCCAAAAGATGGAGGGGCCTCTGGGCTCCGTTCTCTAAATTTCGACTCGAGTGAATTCTTTTCTTTTTCTGAGTCAGATGATTTCGATTCACATTAACACGTGGTTGCTTCTGAAAAGTTTATTTAGTTTGTGAATATGTTTCTCACCCTCCGGAAACCTTGAACATGGATTCATTTGATCGCCTATTCGTATGATGGAAACACTGATCCCATAGTTTGTCGGAGGTGGTTCCATAACGTTGTAAAATGCAAGCCTCGGATAATGAACATTTCGAGTTTATGACCTAATTGTGAAACTTCATAATATAGAATATACTCTTAAAAATCATTAACTAAGGTAATTAGCAGGAACACTAAATGATGATCAAGTTTACGGACCATAGACAAATAATTATCATTTTAATCACATAGATAGATATTCTAGGAACATCGTATTTGACAGACTCGAATAAAACATTAAATGAAATTATGTTTGTGTCATTAATACTTTCATTCAAATAATTAAATTCTAAAAGTATGAGGTATTCATCTTTCCTACATAAGATATGTATGTGTGTGATTTAATTTCTACCAAATGTTATCCGTAAAAGATGACTATAAAAGTAGCTCTTCAAGATACATAACTTATGCGAGGAAGAGATAATTTGTCAAAAGTACTATTATCCATCATATCTCTATACAAATTATAGCATCATCGACCTTTGATAGAGTAAGATTATTCTGCTAAACAATATAATTACAAAAGTAATTATATTTGATAATTTACTCAGATCAAGAAAATATTAAGTTTGCAAAGATGACACATACCTACCTTGAAACTGATCGGATAGCCTATGAGACAAAAAAAATTAAACATAAGTAAATAGTTTATCAATCATAATATTATATAGTACATCATCATCTCAGGTAATCGATGGTCATAGTGTATTCTCGTCGATGCCTCCTATGATTATAGAGATTAACATAGTTTTAACTTTATTTACCAACATAACACAGATCATATGGGGTCACACCATATAGAGTTGATCGAGAATCTTATTGATTAATTATAAATTGTTTATAATTAATAATAAGATGGTTATAATTAATTATATATGGACACGTCGTATAAATTTACCGAAACAACAACTGAGACAAATATAATTGTACATGACAATTATATAACAATTATATATATATATATATTTGATTTGGATTTTAAATGTTAATTATGGATTTGAATTTTCGGGTTGAAAGCCCATTAATAATTAAAGCCTTAATTAATAATTAAAAACCCAAAATCAAAAAAGGCCCAAAAAAGCCAAAAATCAAAAAGGTCCAAAATAGCCCAATGACAAACTTATAAATTTGGCCAACTTTATATTCTTGCAAAACAAGTAATGGCATTTTGGTAATTTTGGCCAACTTTATATTCTTGTAAAACAAGTAATGATATTTTGATAATTTGGCCAAGTTTTAATGACATTTTGGTAATTTTTCTAAACTTTATAAAAGATTATAAATAAGAGTGGGATGAGAGAGAAAAACACAAAAATTCGAGCTCTATATTCTCTTTTCTCGTATACTATTGTTTGTAATTCACATGATCTATGAATAGTGTTTTTATGAAAGTTGTGATATTTCGCACATTTGTGAAATAGAATAATCCGCAACTCGTAAATAGTACTATTTTGTCTTTTTCTTGGTGAATAGTGTTTTTACGAGAAACCGCGCTTACGGTATTTCATTTCGAAAAGAAATAAGTCTGCCTTCCGGTCATTCCTAGTGGATAACCTACAGAGGTATCACACGTGTAATACTCCGAGACAAGCCGATTTTCATTCCAATTAAAATTTGAAATGAGGTATAAAATCTTATCTTAATCTATTTAATTGTTAAGTAGATTAATATTTTAGAAATCAATCATGGAGTAGATCTATACAAAGTTTAAAGAGGTGTGTATCTTTCGATAATCATCGACATACCGCTTAATATTTCGCTTTAAGTTAGAAGTAAAATAATATTTTATTATCTTTTTTTAAAGGATTAAAATATGTGTATCTCTCAGTAATCATCTCGACATACTTTAATCCCTAATTTAAGTAGAAGTAAAATTTTTATTTTACTATTCTTTCTACATCTTAAGTCTTAACGAGATTTGGTTGGACCAAAAATCTAAAGATATTTCATAAAAAAAATTATTGTCCGAGTAAAGATCGTACAAATAGGTTCATGTGAAAATTAGTAGGTTCATGTGATTTTTTATTAGGTTCATGTGACTCGTATACACACTTCGTCTATATAGCAAGACATTATTTATTTCGTCTCAAACATTCACATTTCTCTCCTCCAAAACAAAGAAAAATATTCGCATTCACATTCATATTCACTATTCACAACCACTCAAATGAACCGTAAGATGGATCATAGATGCAACCGTTTAAATAAACCAAGATATTAGATGGGAGCATTTTGTAGCGACTAATGAACGAAAGAAAAAGGTACAATGTAAATGTTGTAATAGAATAATTTCTAGAGGGGTTTATAAAGGAAAGGAACACTTGACCGATATAGTTGACAATGTTAGTGCATGTACTAAAGTTCCTAGAAATTCGAAAAGAATTTAATCTATATATTCAAGGAAAGAAAATAGAAAAATAAAAAGTGAGAGAACGAGAAGAATTAATAGCAGATGATTTAAAAAATATAATTGAGGATATATACACGAGGACACCGCTTGTGCAAGAAGAAAAAGAAGAGCGAAAATCAAAAAAGAGAGGAGAAAAGAGGAATGTGCTCTGGGATTAGGGTGTGCTCTTTGAATTTTCTTGTTCTCTTGTTCAAATCCACTCAAACTAACAAGGAGTGTAAAGTAGAGAGAAAAGAAGCTTAGTAGCTTGATAATCTTCTTGTATAGACGATCTTCATATAATGAAATTTGCACCGATCACTCCTATGGTTTTTTCCTTTCGAATTTCCACATAAAAATCTTGTGTCTCTTTTTTATTTTCTATGCTTCGTTGTTATTGTGCTTGGTTTGGTTCTTAAGTTTGTTTCTAATTTTCTCAGATCTAACTTGGATGCGGGGTTATCCTCTTTAAAGCTATTATTATTCGTTTAGGGCTTCTGCTTTTTTGTACCGAAAAGTGGGCATTGGTGTATGCGCCAACACGTGTTCAACGAAATAACTCCTTATTGCTTCCATTGCTCCCACTCGCCAATAATTGGTATCGTGAGCATGTTGGTGTTAAGCATAGGAGTTTGGAGCTCGATTAGTCTAATTTGAGTTTTATAGTCTGGTGGTTTACACGTGTGGTGATAGAATGAAGAAAGTTATGGAATTTGAGAAGTTAAATGGTAACAATTGGCAATTTGAAAAATATTGATAGAGGACTACTTGGTGGTAAGTGGAGCTAGATTTTTCATCGATCGGCAAGACGACACAACCTATGAACATGAGGGATCATGAATGAGATGTGTTTGATCGAAGTGTTTGGTGGCTATAAGCCGTGTAACTCACCATCAATTGTGTTTGATGTCTATCAATACAAGACAGCTTTATGAGCTTTGGACTATATTAGAGCAATCGTATGAATAATCTTCGGTGTGTGAATAAGATACATGCTATGAAAAAATTATTTCTCTTGAAGATGAAGGATGACATATCAATGAGAACGCATGCGAGCGAGTTCAACTCGATTACGACTCAATTAAAATCTTTTAAGGTAAATCTTGATAAAGATGTTTTATGCTTACTACTTTTGAGTTCTTTACCTACTAGTCGGGATACTCTTGTGACTACCGCTTGCCAACACAATGGACAATATTTTTAAATCGAGTGATATTGTCGCTTCATTGTTAAATGAGGAAACGAGGAAGGCCACAACTTAATTGGAAACAGATCCTAGTGAGGCATTGATAGTTGGTGAAAGGAGAAGATCAAGCATACTAGAGATAATTTCTCACATAAGAACGGTACATCTCATAGTAAGGGAAGATCAAAATTTAAACGTCGAAAGTTTTTTTGTCGGCATTGTAAGAATAAAGGACACATGAAAAAAAATTATCCGCTCTTGAAAGATAAGCAAAATGATAAGAAGCATGATGGTGAAGCAAGTTTAGTTTTTGATAAAATTAGAGATTCTATGATCCTAAGTGTGACTTGTTCCGAGAATTTGAACATGGATGTTTAGATGTTGGATTAGGGTGCCTCATTCCACATATGCTCCTGATCGTTCTTATTTTGTCAATTATAAGAAAGTAGATGGTGGAAATGTCTATCTTGGTGATAGCTTCTGGCCATGTAAAATTATTGGAGTTAGCGATGTTGAACTTGAACAAGCTAATGGAAGAAGCGATGTAAGTTGAGTAATGTGAGATATATATCCGAAATCACTAAGGATTTAATCTCGGTGTGTCAACTTGATGATGAAGGATTTGTTATGACTTTTGGTGAGGGATCATAAAAAATATCAATGAGTTGCATGAAATTGATGAAAGGATAAAAGATGAGAGCTTGTACACTCTTCATGAAGCATCTCAAAAGGGTGTTGTGGCTATGACAAGTGAGCATGGAGATATGCTAAGGTGGCACAACGGCTTTGTCATCTAAATGAAAGAGGTATGAAAGTGTTACAAAGTGAAAATTTTATTCCTTCTTTTGATTGTTCATCTCTTGAATTTTATGTTCATTGTGTAATAGAAAAATAAAAAGAATGAATTTTAAGAGGAATGAATCTAATAGAAAGGTGAAACCATTGAAATTAGTTTATTTCGACGCTGTATGGTCTATTTAATGTCAAGTTCCTTGGTGATGCTTATTATTTTATTACTTTTTTAGATGATTTTTCTAGAAAGTGTTGGATTTATCCCTTAGCCTCAAAAAAGATGAAGATTTTGAAACTTTTAAGAAGATTAAATCTCGTGTTGAAAATGAGATTGAAGAATCCATTAAATGTTTATAAATGGATAATAGTGATGAATTTTGCTCTAATGAATTTAATAATTTTGTGCGAGAAATGACATTCGAAGAGTGAAAACAATTCCATATACACCGCACAAGAAAATTGAGTCATTGAAAGCATAAACCAGACCATTGTGGAGAGGATTAGAAGTATGTTATCTCATTCGGATCTTTCAAAACCATTTTGAAATGTTTTGGCGCCACAACACCGTGATTTATTTAATCAACAGATCACCTAGTGTGACATCGGACGATGGCATACCAATAGTCATATGGAATAGTAAGAAGATCTATTATGACCATTTATGAATTTTGGGCGTGAAGATTCTAAATGTCAAAAGAGATAAGGTTCTAATGTCAAGTTACAAAAGTGTATATTCGTTTGTTATGGCAAGTGATGATTTGGATTATAGAGTTTGGGGTTCTATTGAAAAGAAAAATAATTAGAAGTCGAGAAATCATATTTCGTGAAGATAGGATATTTATGAAAAATCATGAGAAAAAACAAAATGAAGGAATAGATGAAAGCATGTTGATACTAGTGTTGTACCTAAAATGGGATCGGCACATCCTCAAGGAAATGACGATGATTATGAGGATGAGAGTGAGCGCGATGGAAATGCATGAGAATGAAGACATTAGTGAAGATGAACATACAAATACCTTTGTTATAAGAGTTAAAAGTATGAGACCAACTTGAGTTTCTAGGCCTACACAAAGGTACTCATCTTTTCTATTTTATGCTTTGTTCACTGGATGTGGGTGAACCCGAGTCATTTCAAGAAGTTATTGATTGTTTGGAAAAGGCTAAATGGTTAGAAGAAATGAAGGATAAAATGAGCTTGTTGCATCTAAATTTAGATTTGAGAGTTGGTGGAATTTCCTAAGGAAAGAAAGCACTGAAAAATAGATGGGTGTTTGTGTTGAAGAATGAGACCGATGGTTCAAAACGGCATAAGACAAGATTAGTAATGAAGGGCTATGGACAAAAATATGATGTTGACTTTAATGAGATTGTCTCTCTCGTTGTCAAACATATCTCAATAAGAGTTGTTTTATCTTTGTTGGCTAATTTAGACTTGAAGTTTGTGCAACTTGATATTTTGGAGGAGCATTGATAAGCTAAGTAGATACTTTAATATTTGAAAGGCACACGTAGCTTGTAATTATATTTTAGAGGATCTAATTTGGCAATTGAAAGGTATGTTGACATCGATCATGCGTTGTGGTGAGACAAGAAAGTCCACGACATAAAAGTTATATTTTTACTCTTGGTATGAGTCGTTAGTCGGATGTCTTGACTACAAGACATTGTTGCATTATCATCTACCGAATTGGAATACGTTGTATTGACCAAAGCGGTCAAAGAAATGCTTTGGTTGAAAAGTTTGCTTGAACAATTTGAATTGAAGTAAAGTGAGTATGCGGTGCATTATGATAATCAACGTGTAATACATCTTGCGAAGAATGCAAAGTGTATCATTAAAAATAAAGCACATAAATGTGTGATACCACTTCATTCGTGATGCTGCTAGAGTATAGGCACTTGATTGTGAAGAAGATTCACACAAGGAGAATGTTGTCGATATGTTCACGAATGTGGTGCCTGGACAAGATAATATTTTGTAGAAGACAATTCAGATTGGTTAAGTAATTCGAGTGTTGAATGCGGTGCATACTTGTGGAATCAAGTGAAAGATCATTATATGTGAAGTCAAATAACAATTTGGGCCAAACCCCATTTGCTTTCACCCTTTGGTGATTTGCGGCTTAGAGCCACGAAGCAAAATAAAGGAAAATAAAAGGAGGTGGCTTGTGTAAGAAGAAAAAGAAGAGCAAAACAAAAGAGAAGAGAAAAGAGAAGTGTGTTCGGGGATTAGGGTGTGTGTTCATCTCCTTGGAATTTTTTATTCTCTTATTTTTTTATTCAAATCTACTCAAACTAGTAAGGAAAGTGTGTGTGTGTGAGAGAGAAAGCTTAATAGTTTGATAATCTTTTTGTATTGTAAGACAATCTTCATATAGTGAGATTTGCACCGCCGCTCCTATGATTTTTCCCTTTTAGGTTTCCACATAAAAATATCGTCTCTTTTTATTTTCTCAGTGGCTTGATTGTTATTGTGCTTGCTTTGATTCTTAAGTTTGTTTTTAATTTTTTCTGGATCTAATTTGAACATGGAATTGTCCTCTTTAGAGCTGTTATTATCTTGTTTAGGGCTATTCCGATTTTTGTGCCCAGGATAAGTGGGAATTAGTGTATATCCAATACATGTTCAACGAAATAATTAAACTTATTGCTTCCGTTTCTCCCACTGCTAACAGTTTTGAGGATCACATATTGCACTTAACCAATTCCCCTGAGCCAAAAAAATTCATAAAGAGGGACCACTACTTCCATCCCTGAGGTCGGAATCAAAAGAAGGATTTATTCTTCCCTTCGCCTAGATATGAGCAATATCCGACTTGGTGCTTCTATATGAGGAACAATAGTAGGGTGACCTTAGAACATAAATTACCACTAATCTTATTTGGGAAGTGGGGAGGTACAAAGACTTTTGAACAAAAAAAGTGGGTTCAAAACCTTCTTAGAGTCGTTGATTTGGTAGTCTGAGATTCGTAATAATTACTCGGAAAGTATAAATTTTAAATTTAAAATTTATTAAAAATAAATCTCGATACAAAATCAATGACTCCGTGAGACTTTGAACTCACTTTTTGGTTCAAAGGTCTTTGTACCTCCCTCACTTCCATCTTATTGGGCATACCTTCAGTGTTATTTTCCTATTTTTCAATGTTTTTCTCGGTTGATGGATTTGGAGGATGAATTATCAAAATGTCCGAAATTTAAAAACCTGAAGAGCTTGTACCTTGATAGATGGATTGTAAAAACTGATTTCAATCTGTTGTCATGGCTTGTTCACTTGTCACCTAATCTCGAGATGCTTTCTCTGTTTTCTAGAGAGGTAACCATTGTTAGATCCTTAGAAACACATATTTTCTTCAGTTTCATTCAAATATTGACTTGGTTGTATACAAAAAATAGAGGGGTTCCCTAATTTTTTTCTAATTTACTGGGAACATACTCCATCTTCTCTGTTAATCAATGATCCAATACAAACTCCCGAAAAGAGCATGCATACAACATATAACATACTTATATGAATTCTTCTGACATTCTCCTTTTTTCTTGAATTGACACAAATGTTCCTAAGCAATTATTAGCAGATGGTGGGAGTCATAAAGTAGAAATACCAGTGCAATTTGCATCCAGACATTTTAAGGTGGTTATTATCAGATACGGGGGAGGAGACAACTGCATGCTAGATTTCCCAAACCATGTGGTAGAATTTTCTCAAAAAGATGCTGCATAGGTCTTAGTAGCATAGATGTGTATCTTTCTCATTTTTTTACGGGCAAGTATAGAATTCTTCGGCTGCTACTATTTAAAGATACTCGTAAGTTGATTTTGTTGATTTCTGATTACTTTTGCAGAAATCTTTATAAAAGGGTCAATTATCTTTTTTTTTTTTAATCTTAACAACAACTGTCAAGTATAATATTCATTGAATAAAACATAATTTACTGCCATCACTTCACACCCACAACATCAACTACATCAAACACAACATCTACAATTCTCAGCATCAAAACAGACATCAAACACATCAAGTGACAATGCAAAATAGTGTTGCCCGCAACAACATGAGCCCATAAAATTTTCAAGCACTCTCATTCTTTGATTTGAATTGTGGAGGCGATAAAAATTATGACCTATCTCATTATGAATCTTGGCAGCCGATGTTACCTATTATATAAAATTTACTTGTGCGCCTATTCTATAAATTATTTTTGTTAGGGTATTAATTTTGTGCGGTCAAACAAATATGAACGAATTTGATTGCATTTTTGCATGGCAAATACAAATCAAGTAATTAACATATTAAAATGTAATATTTGCAATTATCAAATCCATTGTAGACGTACAAAAATTCGCTTACGAGTTGGTATTCAAATAAAGTACGATTATTAATCACTTACTAATTGAAGTACCTCATATAGTTTTTTTTTTTATTATAAGTTAAATATCTACCCTATATATATTTAATATTTTTTCATAGATTAGCATGAATTGTAAAATTGAAAGTGGTTTATTTAGTAAGTGGCGAAGTGCCAAAGACAATACACTATCCCCCCATTTTGTAATGAAGTAAAGGTGGAGTAGAAGTGTTTTAAAGTGCTTTAATACGCCAAACGGAGGTGATTTGAGGAAAGTTTATAACAAAAAAAATTCCTCCGTTTTAATTTCACTTTGCTCATCACACGAAGGGAGGAGGGGGTTAAAAGGCCGCATATTCAAAATTCAAACGAAAAATTCTTTATATACAGAATGTATTAAGTCGTATGATTTGAAAATTATTTATATTTTATCACTCTACATCACTGATTATTTAATATAGATATTTCATAAATTTATTGTCAAGGGTACTTATACTTAAAATAAAGATTTTGTAATCATTATTTTTGTGTTGAGCCCCTTGCTGATAAATATCCTGGCTCATTCTCATTCACAACAACAAAAATGATAAAAAAAATGAAATCATTGATTTTTGTTGGCGTCCTCATTGATATATGGTTTTAAAGCTTGTAATCAGACATGTTGCTCATGAAAGCAAAATCGGATAAGATATAAAAAAATAAAGTTTTTTGAATATTATTTTGGAACAAGATTCGTTCGTATAAAGCACTAGCTTAAAAATGCAAGCATATAAAAATATATCGTAAAGGACTAAGGCATAAAATTTCATTCGTAAAGGAGTTTGTATCTATAATATCTATATTTATAACTCATAACTAATAAGTCAAATAAATTGCTAACTTGTAACTCATTGTCTAATTAATTTTTAATTAAAAATGCAGTTTCCATTTCTTCATCTAATAAATTCCAATTGTACTATATCATATCTTAAGTTTAATTAATTCGATATAACAAGGCATCGTCTGATTAAAACTATAATTAGTCCTCAAATGATGGGCAGCCAGGTGATTTTGAATAATCTTTTTTTTTCCGATTATGAACACCCTTTGTTGACTATGGTTTAATTTTTAGATTATTATCTTTTTCAATTATGATTGATGTTGAAGAATCTGATGATATGAATACCAGTGCAGATTTGATACAACATCAATAAAAAAAACCAGCACATTTGACTCGTCAGTTATTGCTTTTAAGCAACGTTTTATGAACTTTTATTTTTAATATAATTAATGCTCTTATCATTAAGTAAGCATTAGATGTTTGGATCATCCCAATTCAATTACTTAACAAAAAAAGTTAAAAGTTTTGTTCTAAATTTTGAAAAATGAGCACATTGTTGGACATTTTAACATGAAACATTTCACAAAAATCTGTTAATTTTGTCAACTAATTAACCAATGTATGATGTGATGCTTCTTTCTGTCAGCAAGTGAATAATAATATATTGTTGGACATTTTATACTGTTTGAGGAAATCATATATGGTACTAGCCACTACAATATCTGACTTGGTGCTTGTTAATGAAGAACAATAGAAGGGGAACCTAGAATTTCCACCCTTTTTTTTTAACTCTTAATCCTATCTAGCATACCTTAAGTGTTATTTTCTCCTATTATATCTGATTTACCATCCTTTTTCTCAGTTGATGAATTTGTTGCAGGATGAATTACCAAAATATCCGAAACATAAGAACCCTGAAGAGTGTGTACTTTGGTGGAAAGATTATACATTGGGTGATCTCAATCTGATAGCATGGCTTTTCACTCGTCACCTAATCTTGAGAT